>QLTV01003675.1:1041462-1056491 GCA_003457575.1 Thermophis baileyi | reverse complement strand
GTCTTCCCCAGTTTGTATATTTTTTACAGTCATATAAAATCACCATTGTAGATACAGGGCCAGAGTTGAACCTGAATTTATCTTAGGGAGTGATCTCTACCTGATTATATGGCCTGCTTTTCCTAACACATTTTAATTTCTTGCATAAAAGATACAATTGTAATATAGGCTTGGCTGTTCCCAGTTTTGATGGGTGAAAAGCATTATTCTAAATCTGCAAGGAAATAATTGGCAATTTAGGGAGGACTGGCACCTGGGGAGATTGTATCACCCAGCAAGGTTCAGCCAAGCCTGGGACTCAAGACAGCCTACAAAGTTACCCCTGCATAGCCCCCTGGTAGTCTGACAACCAATCAAATACATTTCTTTCCACAGGAAGGAGCGTTGGTCCTACCTTAACGCCTTTTCTCAGTGTAGGTTGCAGGATAGGCCAGTCCCTCCCTGGCATGACCGTAGGGTCTGGATCCTGGAGGGTGGGGTCAGGGCACCTAACCTCTGGATAAAGTTGTGTTGTTACAGCTGCGCCTTCGTCGATAACTGGAGCAGAGAGAGAGGCAACGGGGCGTGGCTATGAAAATTATGACTCAGTCTCTAGGCAGAAGGATGAAGTCATCACCCATTCCTGGCCTATCTTGCAACCTACACTGAGAAAAGGCGTTCAGGTAGGACCAACGCTCCTTTTCTGTAATCTTATATATGCTTGACAAAATAAATAAAAAAAATAAAAAAAATAATTAAAAAAAGTATTAAAGACTGTTGCAGCATCTTGGGGTCATGTGATCACAATTTGTGACCTTCCCAAATAGCTTCTGACAAGCAAAGTCAGTGGTGGAAATTGATTCATTTAATGATTGCAGTGATTCACTTAACTGCAGAGAATTGCTTAACAATTGTGGCAGAAAAGGTTGTAAAATTGGGTGCGACTCGTTTAACAACAATTTCGTTCGCAACAGAAATTCTGGTACCGATTGTGGTCCAAAGTTGAGAACTACCTGTATGAAGTAAGACCATATTTTTCAACCAGGTTTCTTCCCCCACCCCAATATAAATTTAAATTGATGTAGAACTATGAGGTGATAATTACAATTCTCTTGAAGTCATCCTTATGATCAGAATGAGAGTGCCGCCTTAGATGACAAATGTTGGGAAATGAAAGCAAATCTCCCTGTTTGTCATTCCTTCTGATTCAACATATCCAGGAATCATTGATCATGTACTATTGTGGTGACTTTACTACTGCTGTATTACATTTAGAGAGTTGTGAGTGTGTCCTGATGAAGCATTTAACAGTGTATCATATAACCTTCCCTATGTCACAATTATGTATGTATTTTATTATTTAGCAATAATGATTATTTAGAAATGATATTATTTCTGCCTGCTCTCTTACAGTATTATTGAAACAATTTTAACTCCCTGCCTCATGAACTTCTTTGTATAGAGAGATGCGCCATCCTATGTATACACATACACCTTTTTCTCATTTGATTTTAAATGGAATTTATAAATATGTTTTCAAAGAATTAAAAATTATTGCTTGTATTAGTACAGTGCATTCTTTGAAAATGATTTAGAAGAAGTATTTTTGACTTCATATTATCTCTTTACCATTTATTAAAATAACTCCTATTTTTTTCAGGTATCCATGCTAGCCTAAAGATGGCTATGATTGTTGGAAGGATGGTTTACATTAAAAGTTAATGTAACTCTTAAAGCAGCCACATCTTTTTCAGGCTCAAAAACAATCAGGCTGTTTTAATTACTGTAATAGCAGAGGAATGCTATGCTCACATTAACTCCAAAGAACTTTTGTAGAATAATTTTCCAAGCACATACAGTGCTACTGTGGAGGGTCTATGACAGTGATGGCGAACCTTTTTGTCCTCACGTGCCAAAAGGGTGCGCGCACGCAGGACAGCGTGCATGTGCGTGCCCACACCCATAATACAATGCACGCCCCGCCCTGCCCCCCTGCGCATGCACGTGCGACAACCACCCCCCCGTGCCCCATTTTGGGCGTAGCAGGCCTCCTTGAAGCCTCCTGGGACAAAAAAAGGGGCACGGGGGGAGCCGCAGCCCCCCGCGCTCCCCCCGCCACGCATGCCTACGCTGTTACAGGTGTTATGTCGGCCTTGTATGCAGCTTTATTCCTCTCTAGCATTCATCTCCATTGTTCAGTGATGCATTTCCTGCCTCTCTAGGATTTACCTCTATCTGCTCCTGTGAGGCACTTCCTTCCTGTTCCTGTTGGATATAGTTATATTCTCGATGGCTTGTATAGTATTTTAACTGCATTTTGATTAAACAATAGTTCTGCAGAGACCCGAAAATCAGCTGGCCGGTGGGAGGCGCATGTGGGCATGCGCGGTAGAGCTCAGCTGGGCGACGGCTCGCGTGCCGGCAGAGAAGCCTCCAAGTGCCACCTGTGGCACGCGTGCCATAGGTTCGCCATCACGAGTCTATGACAACTTGCCGTGGCCAACTCGCCACGGGATAAGAGTTACAGTAATGTTGAAGAAATAGTGAAAGAGAATCATTAAAGAAAGGATGCCAAAGGAGGGACAAAATGAAATGTGAATGACAAAAATTAAAATATTTTAAAACTATTTTAAATAATTAAATTGAATTGTTGAATTGTCCCGTGGCGAGTTGGCCATGGTGAGTTGTCAGTGGCATATTGGCCGTGGCAAGTTGGTCATGGCGTGTTGGCTGCGGTGACTTTTCCCATTCCATACTGTGAATATATAGGATTTTACTGTACTGGTCTCAGGAGAAGAAATTGATTCCAGTTTAGAAAATCGTTATGCCAGCAAAAGTGTCCCTGAGCTACTTTGAATATAATAATAGGAGGTTACTTTAAATTATTGCTGAATCCTGAATGTTAAATCCGTATTGATCTTTATACCTTCCATATCGATGTGGATGTCCAGGAGCTTTATAAGTAGTAGATTCTATAGCAACTAAGATTAAAATCTATAAATAATAGCAGTTCTTACTGAAATATAACAGGAAGAAATATGGTCATCATAGGAATCGATGTGAGCATAGTGATAAGAATAAATCTGCAATAATATAAATTGCTTCACATTAATCTGCTCTATTATAGCATGTCATGATTAGGTCACTAAGCTTCTAGACAGGCTTACAAGAAAGAAAAAGAAATTTGTCATTAAATTAATAAAATATACTACGACTATGTAGACATATTTAAATCGAGATAATACCTGCTGTTTTCTGTGTGCTTGTTTTGTGTTTGTAATGTGACATCTTTGTATCTATTACATGTTGCCTTAAAGGACAGTTGATTTGGGCAACAACAATTATTCAGTTCTAAACTTGATTGATAGTATAATATCCAGTCATGTGTAAAAACATAGGTTCGTTCTCTCTCTCCAGCCCCCCTCCCTCCCTCCCTCCCTCTCCCCCCTTTCTCTCTCTAAAGTTTTGCTTAACTAAACTTGAGATACTGAAAAGATAAATGTCTAAACTGATTCTAAACTCTGCATATATTGGTCTAAAGCAGGGGTGAAATTCAGCAGGTTCTGACAGGTTCTGGAGAACCGGTAGCGGACATTTTGAGTAGTTTGGAGAACTGGCAAATACCACCTCTGGCTGGCCCCAGAGAGGGGTGGGAATGGAGATTTTGCAATATCCTTCCCCCAGCAGTGGGGAGGGAATAGGGATTTTGCAGTATCCTTCCCCTGGAGTGGGGTGGGAATGGAGATTTTGCAGTATCCTTCCCCTGGAGTGGGGAGGGAATGGGGATTTTGCAGTATCCTTCCCCTGCCACACCCACCAAGCCACGCCCACAGAACCGGTAGGGAGAAATTTTGAATTTCACCCCTGGTCTAAAGTAGAAATGGCTGAAAAGTCTCAATTAATGAATTTCCTTCTGCTATAGCTGTTGTGGCATGAACTGTTACAGGAGAAATGGATATGAGAGAATAATGTAAAAAAAGATGTCCCTTGTACAGGTTACTCATTTAATAGTTTCAAAGGCAAAACTATAAGTACCAAAATATGTTTAATTAATTGGTTACAGTTTTCTTCTGATATGGGAATGGCGTAACTTTGAAAAGATTAAAACAGCAAAACATACATATACACAAATATGGCTATAATTTTAATTGAGCCAAATCCAAAATGGACTTGGGCCACATATTTATCATTTGCTTCTTTACTGTTTCTTCTCCCCTTGTTATTTGTTCACTGCAAAAAAGAACTCTCACAAAATAAACTTTGGCAATAGCAATAATGTTAGACAAGTGATGGCGAACATTTTCGCCGTCACGTGCCAAAAATGGGGGGAGCATGGGGGGGTAGCGCATGTGCGTGCCCACACCCATAATGCAATGCTCCCCACGCGCCCCGCCCACAATGCGCACATGCACGTGACCCCCCCTAACGATCCCACCCGCGAATGCGTGCGCGATCACCACGCTCCCCCGTCGCATGCGTGCGTGACACTACCACCCCCGCACAAGTGCGTCGCACACACACACACACCTGTTGCCCGTTTTTGGGCTTGGCAAGCCTCCCTTCAGGCCGGCACGTCTCTTATCCTGGCGCCGGATGTTCCTTCGGCACAGACTCAGCTCCTGCGGCAGCGCTGCTTGTTCTCGGTGGCTGGTGAAGGGGGCGGGCGTGGTTCTCCTTAGAGATGTGAAGGCCCGGAAAAAAACCAGAAAAATTCGGAAAAAAACCGTTTTTTTCCGTTTTTTTCTTGAAGGCTTTTTTGTTTTTTTCAAAAAATTGGAAAAATTAAAAAAAAAAAAAAAACTGTGGTATATTTTATTTTAACATGATGAATAAAATATTTTAAGACATGACAAAACACATTCTTGTATGTAACAAGTGTCCTGTAGATATTAAAAAATCATTCATGGATCGAAGTGACCCACTCTCTTCTTAACACTTCCCCCATCTTCAATTCTTTTTATGAGAATGGGGTTTTTATTTTTATTTTTATTTAATACCTTGGAGAGGAAATTTGAAATCTTGTTACTTTTGGTTTTGAAAATTGTTTGTTGGAGTCTTTTTGGCTGTTCCACATAAACTAGTAAGCAGTTCAGGAGATTGTTGCTCCCTTTGTTACAAATAAATATTATAAAAAAGTAAATTCTGTTTGTGATAATTGTTTGGCTACACTATATTTTTAATATGCTAGTTGTGATAATTTTATGCCAAGTCAAATTGTCCATAGTCATATTTTATGTTCCTAAAGTAACAGAATGACTTTCAATCTTAAAAAGACAAAAAAGTGCTAATGTAGCATTTTTTTTCAATTTTTCCGAAAATTTCCGTTTTTCCCCCCAAAAAACCAGAAAAAAAACAGGTTTTTTTCTGAGCTTCAAAATTTCCGGAAATTTTACATCTCTAGTTCTCCTCCAGAATCTCTACCTGCGCTTCCCACTTCTCTACCTGCATGCTGTAACTGTTTATTTATTTATTCTCCTCCAGAATCCTGGTTCTCCAGATTCTCCTCCAGAATCCTGGCCGCAAGCTGGCAGCCCCAGGGGAGCACAGGAGCAGAGCTGCTTGTTTCCGGTGGCTGGCGAGGGGCGGTGAGGTGGTTCTCCTCCAGAATCCCGGCCGCAAGTGGGAGGCCGCCTCCTCCTCTTGCCCGCCACCAAAAACAAGCAGCTCTGCCCCTTTTTTCCTTTCCAGACCAGCTCCAAGCAAGAGGTGCACAAACTTCAGCAGCTCTGCCCCTGCTGCTCCCCTGGGGCTGCGCAGCGGTTCTCACCTTCCCGCTTGCGGCCGGGATTCTGGAGGAGAACCACCTCCCCCCTCGCCAGCCACCAAAAACAAGCAGCTCTGCCCCTGCTGCTCCCCTGGGGCTGCCAGCTTCCGGCTGGGATTCTGGAGGAGAATCCTCCAGTTACAGCATGCAGGTAGAGGAGAAGTGGGAAGCGCTTTTCTTGCCCCCAGCTCGTTCGCTGCTGGTCTGGAAAGGAAAAAACGCAGCCGAATTAGGCAGGACTCGCCCCATCCAGGTGCCTCCAAATAGGTCTCCCTATGGTAGCCTCCCCGCTGAACTACGCAACCCGACAATGATCGCCCACCGAAATGGAGCCTGCCCTCCGAGCTTTTCCAAACGCCCTCTCTTTCCCGCAGCGAACAAGCTGGCGGGGGGCCTGAAAAGCGCTTCCCACTTCTCCTCTACTTGCATGCTGTTACCAGCTCTACCTGTGTGGATCTGGCCGCTATCTGGGTGGATCCTGGGCAGCGTGGCACTGCAACGGCGGCGTCGGCTGTGTCCAGCCAGCCAGCCAGGCCTGCCAGCGCCCCCCCCCGCGGCAGGGTGGCCTTTGCTGAAGTTTGTGCACCGCTTGCTTGGAACTGGTCTGGAAAGGAAAAAAGCCTCTGGCGGGGAGGGAAGGAAACAATGGCAGGGAAACAGGGACGTGACGATGGCCACAGCCCTGGGGACCCGCACGGCCGGGGGAGCGAGCCAAGAGGCTCCGCTCGAGGTGGCGGGGCCGAGAGTGCTGCTGCCGGCCAGGGAACAGTGGCTCGAGGAGCCGAGGAGCCCAGGCCACGGGGTCATCTGCGCAGGCAGCCCACCACCCTTACCCCGTCCTCACCGGCTGCTGGTCCACCAGTTCTCCAGCCCGCCTGGGGCCACGGAAGAAGCCTGCTTGGTCAGGGAGGGAGGGAAGCCCCGGCTTACCTTGCTCTGTTCCCTGAGGAAGCGACCGCTGGGATCCCCAAACCAGACCAGCTGGCCCGTGCGCATGCGCACTCTGGAAACAGGAAGATCATCTTCCTGGAGCACGCATGCGCAATGGGCAGCTGCTCTTTCGGTTTCCAGCATGCCCGTACACATGAAAACCAGCTGGCTGGCGCACCAGAACCCGGAAGAGCAACGGGCGACGGCTCCACGTGCCAGGAGAAATGGCTCTACGTGCCACTTCCGGCACGCGTGCCATAGGTTCGCCATCACTATGTTAGACCATCCAGTAAGGAACTGTTTTCCATTTTATCTTCTATTGGTTTTTCTAAGTATTATACACCGAATGGCTTATTTTTAACCTTAAACTTCTTTTTTTAGTGAAATTACTACTGTATCGTGTAATGATTTTGGTCAGTAATTTGTAACTATACTCTCTGTAACCAGTACATCATCTTCTCTCTATATTTACTGTTACTATTCTTTCCTTCTCCAAATATTGTAGACCTAATCCAGGCCACAAATGAGACAAATGTCAACATTCCACAAATGGCTGATACCCTCTTTGAGAGAGCGACAAACACTAGTTGGGTTGTTGTCTTCAAAGCCTTAGTTACAACACATCATCTAATGGTTCATGGCAATGAGGTAAGCATTTTAGTCCTCAAAGCTAAAGCAAGGGATTGTTAAGAAAGCCTGTGTTTGTCTCATAGACTCTAAAAAAAGAAAAAGTTATAGCAAGTAGTGAACTTATCTGATACACTGTTAAGGCAGTATAAAATATGTAGGTTATGTGGGGTTTTCTGTATGAAAGTTTCAGAGAATAAATGATCCACTCTGCTTACTGAAGGAGATAATTCTACCCCAGCATTCTTTGCATCTAATAGATATGCTCTGGAGATTGGGGATCATTCGAAATAGATATTAGAGGATATGGAAATTCAGGATTTAGGTATGTAACTGTTAGGCCTTTGGTTATGCAATATTAGAAACCACTGAAAGAGTTTAGTGTTGTTATGTAAAAATAAGATCTCTATACTTCTCTGATATACAAAGAAAAGTGCTTTGATCTACACATATTTTCATAATTTTTTAAAAGAGGCAACCTTTTTAATTTTCTTACGCTATATGTGTGTATTTATGAACTCAGATCTCATTTTGTTTTTGTTTTTTTACTTTGAATGCATGGCAAAGTATTAGCTTCAAATCTTATCTTTAAAGTTGTTTTTTTACAGAGTCTCCCTTATCAGTTTTAATAAATATCTGCTGATATCCCATACATGGTCAGTTTTTGCCTAGTAAAGAAAACAATTCCTTTATCTAAAACTGGAGGAGAACTTAGTTTTATGTGAACTGGTATTTCTCTACATTGGTCACGTTATTTGCTCTTTTAGAAACCTAGCATATAAATAGAGTGAGGTCTCTACTCTTTTTACTCAGACTATGGAGTATTATTTTATTGTTTATCCAGAATAATTTCTTGCACTGTAAGAGTAAAACGTGATCTTAAGTTTTCCTGAATTGGAATTCAAATGGAAAACAATACTTTCCTTAATATAATCTATATACCACTAAAACTCTCAGAACGCAGAGATGTTGAAGAGTACTGGGGCTAAAATGGCACCTTGAGGTACCCCACTGCTTGCTTCCCTCCATAAAGATGTAGTTCCATTAGGGATTAGACGCTGAGTGCGGTTCGTCAGCCAGTTATGACTCCATCTGGTGGGGAGGCTGTCTATCCCGCATTTTTTTAGTTTACTAAGAAGTAGGTTGTGGTCTACTTTGCCAAATGTTGTGAACTTTAACCTGTCGTGAACTTTAACTGGGAGAAATGGTGCACATAGGGAAACCATTTTTTAATCAAGGCACCTCTAATGAGCTAATTTATAGAATCTGTCCAAAATTTGGGCTCAATGACTCCCAAGGTAATGAAAGTTGGAAAGTTGTGGCTGTTTCAGTGCTGTTGGTTGCTGCTGCATCCTTCAACCTGATCTTCATTTCCAGTGTTGCGTGACAGTTTCTTAACTAGTCTCACAATCCCTCCTTCCCTCCCCCACCCAGCCTGCTTCCTTTACTGCCTGCGGGAAAGGGAAGGGAAGGAGATTTCTGGTGCTCCCTGCCAAATTTCCACAAGGAAAGTCAGTGGGAAAGCCGGCAGGAAGTCAGAAATTGCTCGTGCTTCCACTACTTTTTTGCCTGCTGTTCACCATTCTGGTTTTCTATTTAGGTAAGGAAATAACTTTGAAACGATGACCCAACGAGACATGGGTTGTTTAGTATATGTTAGCAGTAATCTTGTTGTGTCAGTTTTGTTCAAAGAAGCAATATATTAACTGCATTTTACATATGATCAGAGGTACTTACTGACTGTATGTAAAATGCAGTTGTCTCTTAATTTTTAGATTAAAATTTGTTATATGTTCAAATAATTCACTTCTAACATTGGTATGTCTAAATACAACATGAATAGTTTAACTTTTTTTTTAATATGGAAGGATTCAGTGCATATTCAGATTTGTGAACTTAGCCATCTGTGTCTAGGTCAGTGATGGTGAACCTATGGCACGCATGCCAGAGGTGGCACGCAGTGCCCTCTCTGTGGGCACGCGAGCCGTCGCCTCAGCTCCGCCACGCGTGCGCGCGTGCCTCCTGTTGGCCAGCTGATCTTCAGGTCTCTGTTGCGCATGCACAGGGGGCACATTTGCAGGGGTGGCGCATGCACGGTGGCCGCATGCACATTGCATTATGGGGGTTTGCGCATGCTTTGGGCACTCGGTCCGGAAAAGGTTAGCCATCACTGGTCTAGATACTTGTATATAAGCTGACACACATAACTAGAGATATGTACAAATTAAATATTAATTATGTAATGAACTATTTTGTGGTTTTGTTAGCAGAAATGAAATATGTTTGTCATGAAAAAGAAAGAAAGAAATAATTCATTTTATTGTTTTTCTCCCTCTTAGAGATTTATTCAATATTTGGCATCTAGAAACACACTATTCAATCTCAGCAATTTTTTGGACAAAAGCGGATCCCATGGTAAGAAAAACCATTCTCTTTATCAAGTTTAGTGTGGTAGCTTATTTACAGAAAATAACATGAGCAGAAACAACATTTTTTTCATAGTTGTTTAGTCTTACATATTTAGATCAAAGCAAATATTTATCACAAACTTACAATAAAGGTTAAATTCTATATTTCTGTGTACTTTTCTAAACACACCAAAATAACCTTTCTAAGCACTTTGAGATACTGCCTCATTGTTACTTTAAGTCACAGTTAAAGTGAAACAATGCCACTTTATTTATTTATTTTAAATAGCATTTTTCTTAAGAAAATCAACAAGCAGAAAACTAGTCCTTAGTGTGAAGTGTGTGTGAATAAAAACTTACATTCCGGAAAACAGGCTTTAATTTAATAAAGATTGTGTCATTAATATAAGTAAATTTATTTGTATGTGTTTATGTGTTTGTTCCAGATATGGTTCTCTGATATCGAATGAGGATAAAAATAAAAGATAAAGTTGGATGCTTAATAATGAATGGCCATTTTTGTTTAATAAGCAGCAAAGAACTTATACCAGGCTCAATATTCTGCAAAGGATTGTTATACTGATTCTTTGCTATGATGTCAGACCTAGGCAGTTTAGTGTAAGTTTCCAATTCCTGGTAAACATGTTTTGTTAAAAAAAAAAATCTGTAGGCAGCCTTACATCTGTTAATTCCTCTGAAATATGGTTTGGCAGGCTGTCACTTGAGGTTTGTTGATGTGAGTATCTTAAGAGGAATGTAGGTGCCTTGTTCTCTTAATACAGAAAAGTTTAAATATACCACAGCCAGGTTAATTGGAAAAGAGAGAGTGCAAAGAAAAAATGAAAAAGGGGAAACCTTCTAAGACAGGGGTGTCAAACTCGTGGCCCGCGGGCCGGATGCACCACACGCCGGCCACGCCCACCCCCATTTTAGCGAAGGAGAAAAAAGTCGTGATACGTCACGTGACGACGCGAGTTTGACACCCCTATTCTAAGACAAAAGTTGTTTTTGATTCTTGAAATTTTAGTAGTGTACTCTTTCCCCAAGGCCATCAACAAAATAACTCCATATAGGATTCTATGAATTAAATCCTGGCAATGCAAAGATTGCATAATTCTGCTATACTGTATGTAAGCCTCTCTCTGCAGCAAAACTGCATGAACACATTGCAGAGCTAAGTAAAATTTTATAGGGATATTGATAGGGGAATTGTCCTCTCATTCTTTCATCATAGCCCTATCAATCATATACTGCAGCTTGTCTTTATTTTATCAGCATCCAATACACAATGATCCAACAGTTGTTTTCTAGTTTAACAGTTCTTTAGATCAGAATGTGTACCAGTGATTACTGTAACAAGCGTTGCCTGTTATATGCATATGCACCAAGACAAATTCCTTGTGTGTCCAATCACACTTGGCCAATAAAGAATTCTATTCTATTCTATTCTATTCTATTCTATTCTATTCTATTCTATTCTATTCTATTCTATTCTTCTGTTATTCAAAGCTAGTTGTATCTTGAAATTTACAAGATACTCTCTGCTCTCCCTTTGGGGTTTATTAATGTGACCTTCTGTATTTAAAGAAGAGATTTGGGGAAATATTCATTGATTGAGAAAGAATAAAAAAGCTATATATATTATACTAATACATTAGTAATAACTAATTCTTGGTTTGGTGTCAATAGCTAGACAATTACTGTACAAGTGGGCCTTCTTTTACTTAGATTTTTAGAGCAGTTGGAGTAATGACAGAAAAACCCAATAGGTTTGCATCATTAACATTATCAATTTTTCTCACTCACTGTATTAAATTAATAAATCAAAATTCTCCATATTATGGTTTCTTTTTCTAGGATACGATATGTCAACTTTTATCAGGCGCTACAGTAGATATTTGAATGAAAAAGCATTTTCATACAGACAAATGGCATTTGATTTTGCAAGAGTAAAAAAGGGGTAAGCTATCCTTATTTAGTATCAATATTGTCGTTGCAATGTAATTAATTGAATGTTGCTGTAATTGTTTCCTATCCTAACCTAACCTAACCTAACCTAACCTAACCTAACCTAACCTAACCTAACCTAAATTGAATGTTGATGTAAATACTTCTGACAGTGTCCTATACTATATTATATTACTATTCAATACAACAAATTGAATGTTGCTGTAATTATTTCTAACGATCTCCTGTTATAAAAGGAATTAAACTGAAAACGTGTTAAAAAAGGTTCTGGCATGCAAGTATTGCCATTTGTTAAGTACAACATAGGTTCTTTTGTGTGTTTATCCAATAGAATGTCTAAAGAGCCCAACATTTTGTTAGGATTCCTGCCTTCTCTCACACCATGTTCTGTTTAAAAATTGAATTCCTTCCCTTTTCCTCAGTTTTCTTCTGACGGTTTCAGTAGTAACATCTTTGATTTCTTCCTCCTCTCGTACTTGGATCTTGTTCCTCTCAACTGCTGCTTGGGTTTTATGGCCATCAGAGCACCCATCAGGAAGTAGTAGAACTGTGGCAATAAACTGACAGACATCCATTGTGCCTTTTTTGCCTTGTGAGGGAATCATGCATACATTATCAGATCTTTATCAAATAGGACTGCTTTCTCATTTAAGGGCATGTCTTTGGGGGAAGACTCTCAGTGAAACAGTCTCTGTTGCTAAATTGGCTTTGAGAGAACTTGGCTATCAGCCTAGTTTAAGAGATGACCTTTGTCAGGCACTCCTGCAGCCAGATTTGCACCCAGCTCTTATAGAGAACATTGCACCAAACATTGCAATCAGAAAGTATCGGAGTGTGTATGGAATAGATCACTGAAGGGTTCCATGAGTTTGACACCCCTGTCCAGTGGTGAAATCCAATTTTTTTTTACTACCTGTTCTGTGGGCGTGGCTTGGTGGGCGTGGTGTGGCTTGGGCGTGGCTTGCTGGGCGTGGCAGGGGAAGGATACTGCAAAATCCCCATTCCCTTCCCACTCCTGGGGGAAGGATACTGCAAAATCTCCATTCCTACCCCACTCTGGGGCCAGCCAGAGGAGGTATTTGCCGGTTCTCCGAACTACTCAAAATTTCCGCTACCGGTTCTCCAGAACCTGCTGGATTTCACCCCTGGTTCATTTCCTTATGATTTCTGTCCATATTTCATACAATACTTCTTTTTAACTAATGTAAGATTCTACAACCACATTGCGCATTTCCCAGTGCTAATGGCCTATTAAAAATGGCTAAAGAGTTTTGTTTGAAACCATTGTTTATGCCAACATCAAAATCTCAAGAGTTTGTATTACCACCTTTTTTTACCACTTATTCAAATTCAATTATCATTGCAGCTTCCTAGCTTTTAATTTAGTGTGCTGTAGCAAAAGCTTAAACCTTTGCTTGTCAGATGGACTCTCTCCCTTTCTAACTTCCAGGCTTATGTGGCTACGTCCCAGTACTTTCATAGGGGAAAAAATAGTATTTTCCATCTGACTCCCAGGCAAAACACGGGGACTCATTAAAGTCTTTCATGTTGGAGAAATTTCTGTTGCCAAGCAGCAGATTATACCTCTAGACACTCCAGAGATTACATATCCAATATGTTTTTTAAAGTATTACTTTAACATATAAAAAATAAAGAAATCATGATGTAAAGAAGAAAAGGACTAAAATACAGAAGAAAATACTCAGTTTTTAAATAGCAAATTAAACCCTGATCACATAGAATAATGTTAATCAGCCTTTCCCTATAAATGATACAAAGTTAATTCATAAATAAGTCAATATCTGTCCATTATTTTAAATCGATTTAATGTTGTCTCCATTAAAATAAAACAATATATTGGCTATCCTCGGTGCACAATAAATCCAGAAATCTTATGAATCAAATTCTAGTTTTTCAGTATATAGTTCAAATAGCATTCGCCTATTGAACTTTATTACTGTTCCCAACATCAAATAAGTCAAATGGGACAATCATGAAACAAATCTAAAATATGCATTGTGTCATATATTACTTTCGATCTATTGAAGTTGGATAGCCACCCTTTGGTAAATATCCCATCTGGTATACAGGATACTCATTCTTTTTATTTCAATTTTCTTGCAAATTACCAATATTAATTGTAGAATTGTAGAATAGAATGAGCTGGAAAAGACCTTGGATAATGATATACTTCAATTTTCTGTAAAACTAAACTGTAGATTTAGGATCATTTGAAACTAAATTATGCTAAGTTAAAATTAGATAGAAGTTTCATAAAATGCTAATGTACTTGGTCTAAATCAGGAGGTTAAAATATATTTTAGATAAGTAAGTAGCTGTTATGCTATTTTAAACAATCCAAATTCTTGTTCCAAGAAAGCTAATGTTTTGGTAGTAAGATGACAAACAAAATTAATACGTTTTTTGCCCATGAAAATTTAAAAATATCTACCCTGCGTTTTTCAAACTAGGATCATCCCAGAATTCAGTTTCTCATGGGAATAAGGAACAAATTTAAGCTTCATTCCCAGCTTCTAGTTTTTAATGTTGACTATAAAATATTTGCTTCACTCATGTCTCAACGGTTGAAGAGGTTGTTAAATGAATTGATTCACACCGACCAAAATGGTTTTTTTACCAAAGAGACAGATAAGAGATAATCTGAGAATCATATTAAATACGTTGGAATATTATGAAGCCCATCCAGGAAAACAACTTGGACTACTCTTTTTGGATGCACAGAAGGCCTTTGATAATGTCACATGGATATTTATGACATTGCAATTGGAAATGATGAATTTTGGAGAAAATTTTTTTAATATGGTAAAAACAGTGTATAATGAACAAACAGCGAAAGTTATGGATAATGGAGAATTAACAGGAAAAATTAAGATAGAAAAAGGTACTAGACAAGGATGTCCTTTATCTCCGTTATTGTTTATCTTAACTTTGGAGATACTAAATAGAAAAATAAGAGAAGATAAAGAAATAACAGGAATGAAAATTAGAAAAGAAGAATATAAACTACAAGCCTTTGCAGATGATTTAGTATTTATTATGGAAGATCCAGTGGAGAGTGGCCCTAAAATTTTGAGTCAAATAGAAAAATATGGAGAGGTGGCAGGCCTAAAAATAAATAAGGAAAAAACAAAACTGTTAATGAAAAATATGTCAGATAAACAAAAGAGGAAATTAGAAGAGAAATTGGGTATTCAGATAACAAAAAAGATAAAATACTTAGGTATATATCTAACAGCAAGATGTACAACGATAAAAGAAGATAACTATGTTAAGCTGAAAAAGCAAAATGAAGTTGATATGGAGAGAGGGAAGAAGATACAAAGCTCACTGAT
>QLTV01003675.1:1018407-1040360 GCA_003457575.1 Thermophis baileyi | reverse complement strand
GAAGAAAATCTTTTTATAAGGTTTTTTAAAGATTATTATAAAAAGAAGAGGGGATGGAAAAAAATGCAACCCTGAATTTAATGATGTTATAAGATAACTATAAGATTTGTATACAAAATAGTTAATGTATGTATAAAAATTGTAAAAGAGAAATGAACTGATAAAAGTGTGAATGTCTATATGGAAATAAAAATAAAAAATTTAACCAAAAAAAAAAACAATTGAGTTGAAATTGGGAAAGCTAAAAGTCCCATCTTCATAAGTAATAATTTAGATAATGAAAACCGGGTGGTTTGCCCATTGCACAAACGTTTTCTTATTATCTTATTCATCTGTTTTAAAATGAATTAACACGGGAATCCTTTTGAAGGTACAGAGTGCCCTGAAGTAATATTTATTACAATTTTGATTCTTCCTATAGACCAGTGATGGCGAACCTATGGCATGCGTGCCACAGGTGGCACGTGGAGCCATATCAGAGGGCATGCGAGGCGTTGCCCTATGTCAGCTCCAGCGCGCATGCGCGCGCTAGCCAGCTGATTTTCGGCCTTGGGGAAGGCCATTTTGCCCTCCGGAGGCTTCAGGGAAGCTTCCTGAAGCCCCTGAGTATGAAAAACGGCCCAATGGGAAAACCAGAAGTTCGGAAAAACGCACTTCCGGTTTGCCGTTGGGCTGTTTTTCGTACTCCGGAGGCTTCAGGGAAGCTTCCTGAAGCCCCGGAGTGCAAAAAACGGCCCAACGGGCAAACTGGAAGTTCGGAAAAACGCACTTCTGGTTTGCCGTTGGGCTGTTTTTCGCACTCTGGAGGCTTCAGGGAAGCAAACCGGAAGTACGTTTTTCCAAACTTCCGGTTTGCCTATTGGGCCGTTTTTCACTGTCCCAGGCTTCAGTGAGGCCTTTGCGCATTTGGGGGGGGGGTTGTGCGCATGCGCAGGGGCAGCACGGGGGGGGTGTGCGCATGCATGGGGGGGAGGGAATGGGTGTGGGCACGTGCACGCGCGCTAGTGCGCGCACACACACCCTTTTGGCACGCGAACCAAAAAAGGTTCGCCATCACTGCTATAGACTCATAGGGATGTGTAACCACCAGCTAATGTCGGTAATGATGTTTTCATTTTTTGGCAGATGCCAAGAGCTTGGCCACAGATTTTGAAGATTTATTAATCAGGTGTAATACTCCTCTTGTGGTATTTGAATTGCCATTAATATATTTGAGTAATCTTTCCCTTTTTTTTTCTTATGTTTTTACAAACCTTAATATGTTATATTGTTTCAGTACAATGATATTTACACAGTATTGGTTGAAAATTAACAATTACTAGTTGATAATAATAATAAATATTTAGATACAATATTTCTTTTTCTTTATTTCCTGTAGTCTATCAATATTAATGATAATTTCAGATGACAGTATTACAAGTATAAGATTATTTGACTTATTTCATCCAGGATTGAATATAACATTTTTAAAAAATGCTGCAGATTGCCTCAAAGTATTTGTTATACAATAAGATGTATAAGTTGGGTTTGCTTTTCTTTCCTCAGGGCTGATGGTGTAATGAGGACGATGCCCCCGGAAAAACTATTGAAGAGCATGCCAATATTACAAGGACAAATAGATGCACTTCTTGAATTTGATGTATGTGCTTATATTTTCCTTAAACTGTTATGGTTATAGAAAAACACTTCATACTTTGAATATTTAAAAAACCATGAAACATTTAACTTGTAAAAGGAAAGTGATTGTATTTTGTCAAGCTGCAGAAAAAAAATAAATGGCTGAAGGCTGAAGATTGAATTACCATTTTGCGCTTCATTGAAGGTCACAACCAAGCGTCATCATTTCGCCATTTGAAGTTACACAAACTTCAAAATGATGTGCATTAATATTCAATTTCTTACTGGGTTTATCTAGATTTCATTAGTTCTAGCAGCCTAACCTGAGCTGTTCATTCTTGTAGTTTAGCATTGCTGAATTTACTGCATCTTCAGAAGCATACTTCTGTTTAGACTCCTTAATCTGAACAATAAATATATCTACTAATGTTTTACATTGTGCCGAAAGAAAAGCTAGTCTGAATGTTGTATGTTTATAATAAACCATGGGCTTTTCTTATATAGGTTCATCCAAATGAACTGACAAATGGGGTCATAAATGCTGGATTTATGCTTCTGTTCAAAGATCTCATCAAGCTTTTTGCTTGTTACAATGATGGAGTCATTAATTTATTAGGTATGTGATTTTTTTTTGGACCTATGATTGTAGCCAGATTATTTTTGGTCATATTCTTTCAAAAGAAGACTAAACCTTTTTTTTTCTCTTCAGAAATACTGTAATCTGACTGACTGACTAACTAATCACAGGTGTGGAACATCTCTGTGCTCAAGCACTTTAGTTAGGCAACTTGCATTAAGCAATAAGAACCAGCACCGTTGCCAGCGTCATTATAGCAATAGCACTTAGAATTATATACCGCTTCACAGTGCTTTACAGCCCTCTCTAAGCGGTTTACAAAATCAGCATATTGCCCCCCAACGATTTGGGCCCTCATTTTACCCACCTCGGAAGGATGGAAGGCTGAGTCAACCTTGAGCCGGTGAGACTCGAACTGCCAAATTGCAGGCAGCCAGCAGTCAGCAGAATTAGCTGCAGTACTGCACTCTTAACCACTGCTCCACCACGGCTCTTATTATTGTGGAAGAATAAGTCTCAACAATCCAGGTAGCAAATTCAAGGCGAGAGTCTTGTTTTGCTATTTTAAGGGTTGAAGGCTTGCTTTTTATTACAAACATCTGGCTGAGTCCAAATACTGTATTTAGTGATGCTTAGATAAGCACTTCAGCATACGCTTTTGGCAATGTATTAATGAAGCAAACTTCCTATTTGGCACAGATCATCTTTTCATGTTTTTGTTCTTTCACCAAAACAAATAGCCCCTATCGGGGGGGGGGGGGGTTGTACCAAGCAAGTGGTTGCAAACACACTCAGTTAGCTAAGGTTTTTTTAATTCATTGTTGACTTTGTCTTAGAAACACATTTTCCTGGGATTTCAGTTTAAAGAAAGAAAAAGAATTAAGGTTAGGAAATACTATAAAATAAAACTTGAAATTGGGATCGTTCATAGAAGTTTGCTGGGTGGAATAGGACAAAAAACAAATCTGGCCGTAATTGCTTTCTGCCATCTTTTTAATAATATCACTTATGAAGATTTTTCTTCATAGTGAAATGTCAAGTCTTCAGATGTTCTGCTTATGAAGAATACTAGAGATTGAGATTGTCAAATATATCTCTTCCAGAGAAGTTTTTTGAAATGAAGAAAGGACAGTGCAAAGATGCCCTTGAAATTTATAAGCGGTTTCTTACTAGGATGACGAGAGTATCAGAATTTCTTAAAGTTGCAGAGGTAAGTGAAACATTCATAGAAAGAATAATAGGCTGTAAAGATTGCAAATATTCTGCAATGTACTGAATTTTGTGAAAAAGACCGGAAGATGGAAGATTTGATTGCTTATTTGTACCCGGACTATCATTAAGTGTTGTACCTTATGATTCTTGACGAACGTATCTTTTCTTTTATGTACACTGAGAGCATATGCACCAAGACAAATTCCTTGTGTGTCCAATCACACTTGGCCAATAAAAAAAATTCTATTCTATTCTAGTCTATTCTATTCTAGTCTATTCTATTCTGATTATATTTCATGTCAGTTACACATTTAAAACGTGTTCTGCCCCAGCGACGAGCCACCAATAATACGCACACACAAACTGCAAAATACTGTTCTTTTACTAATAAATGTCTCCTAATAACTTCTTAGGAGCAACATAATAGTTTGAAAACAAAATAAAGGCAGAATAGGTTTTTTTTCCAAACCTCCGCTGGTAAATGTCTAATCTTTAACAGCTGGCCGGAGTCCAAGAGATACTATGATAAGGTCTGACTGTATTTGGCAATACTCCCAGAACTAGGAATGCAGGAAATAAGACCCGTACTGGAACAAGTAAACCAGCAGACTGGAGTCACAAAGAGCAAGAGTGATATCAAACTCTTGTTGTTTCCTGCAACAACGTTCTGCGTGGTCAGGGCTTGTTCTACTCTCGAGACCTCCTCCTGAGTAGCCACTCTTGACTTCTAGCAGCCCTGCGTGGCCGAACATTGAGAAGAAGAGGCTCCTCCTCTTCTTCTTCGGCCCTGATGGGCTCCTCAGGAGGTACAGAAGGCCCTGCTTGACTCTCAGCCTCCTCACTCTCTGACTCGGGCGCCAGGTACACGGGCCGATGGTACCTCGCCACAACCGCCTCCTCGTCCTCCTCACTCTCTGACTCGGGCGCCAGGTGCACGGGCCGATGGTACTGTGCCACAACCGCCTCATCATCCTCAGGATCCATGATCACCGGCACGGGACGCTGGCGGGCCACAACAAAACACGATAGTACGTTGATTTGTGATTTAACTAGTAGTGAACATTCCTAAAACGGAAAAAAATGACAGTCAACTAATGGAAGTAATCACCAGGTGGTTGGTTTTCAACATCCAATGTTTGCATGGTTTTTCAGTTGAATGCTTCATGGTATGTACAAAGAAGTCCCAGAGACCTATGCCTCAAATTGTAAAAAAATAAAATAAATCGAGATATACTTGGAGAATGTGTGAAAGAATTAACACAATCCAGGGATTAAAGCAAGCATAAGAAAAAAATTCACCTTGATTTTGTTGATTTTGTTGTATTTGTTAAAGCTGCCAAACTCCAAGAAAAATCTGAGTGACGTACAATAAGTCTAATAGATGTATTTTAAAAACAACTAAAAACCTTGGGATTGTTTACTATAAGATGGGACAGAGAGAAACTTGAAAATACACTTGTTTATTTGTTTAATTGATTGATTAATTAATATCACTTAAATAAAATTTGATTACTACAGTCTACAACAGGGGTGTCAAACCCGTGGGCCGGATGCGCCACGTGCTGGCCACGCCCACCCCTGTTTTAGCAAAGGTGGGGGGAAGTTGTGATATGTCACGTGATGACAAAGTGTCATCACGAGTTTGACACCCCTGGTCTACAACAACAGAGTTGCATTTGTTAAATCCCCAATGTGTCTGTGTTTTTTGGCCTGGCTTATCTCAAAAGGCTGTGTTCAGTCTTGAAAGTTTTCTCTCTGTCAGATGATAATTAACTATGTTACACTTAACAATTCAGTTCACCTGTTGTTGCTTGATAATTTATATTGCTTTTTGGTTTGTGATCACAAATGTGAAACTTTAAACAATTTTATTTTCATTTCTTTCTTTCTTGATCCACAGCAAGTTGGAATTGACAAAGGCGATATTCCTGATCTCACGCAAGTAAGTTGCATTCAGCTTGACAGTAGTTAAAAGTAACAAAAAAAATTGTGTTCATTTAGCAAGCAACCTAAAAGCGTTAACTATTTTAGAGATATGCTTCCTGAAAATGGCAACCATTTTCATGATAGGTTTGTTTTTAGATTAGGATTTCCAATTTTAGGCCATTTATTTAGGGAATTTCCATTTTTAGGGTATTTAGAGATATTGTACATAATGAAGAAAGCTTCCATTTTTCCCTCCTTTCTTTCCCTCCTTCCCTCCTTGGGTACAGTTTGTTCCCAAACTCTGAGAGTGCAATGTCTATGGAGATTCTCAGTCATCCATGTCATGGTTGTCCCTCTTTCAAAAGGCAACTGGGCTTTCTTGTTTTGCTTGAAGACGTTTTGCTTCTCATCCAAGAAGCTTCTTCAGTTATGAAACCAGAACTGAAGAAGCTTTCAGAACTGAGGAAGCTTCTTGGATGAGAAGCGAAATGGTTTCAAGCAAAAGAAGAAAGTCCAGTTGCCTTTTGAAAGAAAGCACCTTTAGAAGATCTGAGAGTGCAAATAGTACACTTGAGAGAGGAAGTTATTTAGGATTTGTACCCGGTGCTTTGACTTGGTCCATAACATCGCTTAATTTTTTTTCTTTCCAAGGAAAAGATAGGTTTAGGGCAGGGGTAGGTTCTAACTTACCTCGCTGCCGGTTCGCTTCCTCCCGTGCCGCGTGGGTGCGCCTCGTGGGTGTGCACACGCGCATGCGCAGTACAAAAAATTTCAAAAAAAAGAAGCCAAAAACAAGATGGTGACGCATGCGCAGTGCCGGAAAAAATCAAAAAATAAAAAATTCAAAAAAAAAAAGATGGCGGCGCCCACGGACCGGCACTGACCGAACTGGATCCATGACGTCATCATGACGTCACCAGCGGGTCGCTACCAGTTCGGTCCGAACCGGGAGGAACCCACCTCTGGTTTAGGGTTACCATAATAAAACCAATTGCTTATAAATTATTAGATGTAAAATACTTTGATACAAAGAAATGAAAACTTTTATTCATATTTCTACTTTGTACATGAGTGCAGTCATTATTTATCATTGTATTGGTAATATAGAGGGATAATAACTACCTTTAAGGATTTTGAAAATGTTATTTATTGCAAATATATTTCAGCAACATTTTAAAAACTTATGAAGTATGTTGCTGAATAAAAATAAAGTAGTTTCTGCAGAAATTTAACATAAGGATGACGTACTTGCAAGCATTATGATGGCATCCTATCTGTATAACAATTTAATATTTTGCATATAAATGAAACAGATTTATTTCTAATTACACATTACAGGTAGAATTAAAATTACACTGACCTAACATTACACAACTATAAAAATAATCATTGGCTTTTTCACAGTAATGTGCTAGAAATTGTTTGAAGTACAGTACATAAATTCAGCTACCATTCTCCTTTTTGCTTACTGTTTTTCTTTTGACAGAATATATGATTACTGTAGCTTCAAATGAACATGAAGTGTTTTGTCTTGCTTTGGTTATAATTTTTCTTTTGTGCTTTTTCGTGATAATGCCCGATCATATTTATTTATTTTATTTATTTTATTTATTTGTCAAACATGTACAAGATAGCAGGTATAGGTATAATCATAAACATAATCAAAGTGAATACAGATAGATGAAGACAATAGGACAGTAGGACAGGGACGGTAGGCACGCTGGTGCGCTTATGCACGCCCCTTACAGACCTCTTAGGAATGGGGTGAGGTCGACAGTAGACAGTCTAAGGTTAAAGTTTTTTGGGTTTGGGGAAGAAACCACAGAGTCAGGTAGTGAATTCCAGGCATTGATCACTCTGTTGCTGAAGTCATATTTTCTGCAGTCGAGTTTGGAGCGGTTTACATTAAGTTTGTATCTATTGTGTGCTCGTGTATTGTGTATCATAGTTAGAAAGTGAGTATAGTTAGAAACTCGTGTATCATAGTTAGAAAGTGAGTATTGGAAATGTAATCTTGTTTAAATTGAAACCAAGAGATTTTGTAAATTCCTTAATCATGAATAAGGATATTTGTATTTTCCAGTTTTATATATTTTCTATATCTTCCAGTATTTTAGTGCACTAGGGAATTGTTCAGGGGTTTTAATTCAACACACTGGTCTTTTTAAGACTGTTGTTGGTATTATATTCAATAATGGAGAATTTGCAGACTTTCCCATCATCATCCATTGAGGACACGGTAATGCTCCTCACCTATAAAAGCCAATGCCATGACTTAATGTTTGCCTGTTGGCAGGCAGCTAAAGCAGTAGTTTAAAACAACTTGGAGTTTGAAAGCATTTGGTTTTAATTTAAATTACTTTTGTCTTATGCTTACTTTTGGATATCTTAACATCCATGCTGTTAAGTAGTGTATGAGCAGTTTTGAAAGTCCTTGTACATGATTTAGAACAGGGGTGTCAAACATGCGTGGTCACGGTGTCATCACATGATGTATTGCAACTTTCCCCCCCTTTGCTAAAGCGGGGGTGGGCGTGGCCAGTGCATGATGCATCCAGCCCATGGTCCGTGAGTTTGACAGCCCTGATTTAGAATATAAACCATCCGTGTTTGCAGTTTCTTAAAAGTTTTTCTGAAGTTTCATAACCACAGATAGTGAAACATTCAGAGTTAAAAATGGTTTCTGTGTAAATGAATGAAACATGAACAGAACTTGACTTTTGAATACATGTATAATCATATGCACAGTTGATGATCTATTGTTATAAAAATAAATAAATAAATAATAGCATAATCATTTATTTTCCCTAAAAGTCTGCTCCATCTAGTTAACCACGCATCTTTCAATTTGAACAGAATAAGTTAGTGGCCTTGATTAATGTTCTCTTTTGTTTTTAAGGTAATTTATTAAATTTCAATAACATGAGTAAAAAGTAAGCAAGCAGGGAGAAAGGAAGTTGAAATGGTGGAAAAAAACAAAAAGCAAAATAAAAGTGCAGAAAGATCCCTTATCTATCTGCAAGTAATGTTTTGACTTATTGAGTATAGAAAGGCGTAGTGTAATCATTTAATTACAAAAGTATTTTCCAAAATGGCCAGCTAGATGGCAGCACTTAGCTGACCTTGGCTGATCTCAAAAATCAAGCAAGGCAGACCAAATGGTGCTTGGATGGGAGAACACCAGGGAATCCCAGAGTAACCTATTAAGATTAGATTGGAAAATTAAAAAAACAAATAAACAGAGGCAGGGGCAAACCAGTTCTATATTGTTGCCAAGAGAAAACATGAATGTATCCATGACATCCTCAAGCATCAATATCCACTTGAGGAAAACTTGGCTTCATCAATTCATATAAATTCCATACACCAAACTTCCTATGGATTCACGAATGGAGATTTCTGATTATGCTTTGAAGTAGTATAAAGGCTACTTTTGTTTTTATATTATTTTATTTATATTCATTTATATATTTATTTTACTATTAAATAGATATGTTCTAACTATTTATATAAACTAATAAACAGATGTGTGTGTTCAAGAAATTGGTGCTTTATCAACACATTATGAATCAATGAAGTCTTCATTATCTGTTTTGGTAAGATTAGAAGCATATTTCCTAATTATGATACATTTCATGATTTTGTATTCAGTATCCTATTAGTGCCTTCTTACATTTTCAGAAATGGTAGTAGACTATAATAAAAGGTAAAGGTAAAGGTTCCCCTTGCACATATGTGCTAGTCGTTCCCAACTTCAAAGCCGAAGAGCCAGCGCTGTCCGAAGACGTCTCCGTGGTCATGTGGCCGGCAGGACTAAATGCCAAAGGCACACAGAACGCTGTTACCTTCTCACCAAAGGTGGTCCCTATTTTTCTACTTGCATTTTTTACATGCTTTCGAACTGCTAGGTTGGCAGAAGCTGGGACAAGTAACGGGCGCTCACCCCGTTACGCGGCACTAGGGATTCGAACCGCTGAACTGCCAACCTTTCGATCGACAAGCTCAGCGTCTTAGCCACTGAGCCACCGCGTCCGTCTTATGATGAACAGGATTCTTCAGTGATCCATTATGACAATATATTAAAAAAAGAACATATGTAATGCATATCATTATAGAGGAGGATGTGAAATATATTTCTTTAACATTTGGAAAAAAGGGATGTGTTGGCCATTATACCTTCTGCCAATTCTGAATTTGAAAGCCATTTATATAGCACATGGAAACCATCTCATATAATGGACAAAAAGTTGACAGAAAAGTTGAACTTTTGTCAGTTTAATCAGACAATTCTATTTTAATGATGCCTTTATAAGTAATGCTTCTAGAAAGGCCCTGGCACAGTCCTTAAAAACTAGTATTATAGATCATGTGATTTGAACCAGTGACTTACAGCTTGTAAGTCCAGTTCATTCCATATCCCTGGGAAAAATGATAAAAAAGGTTTTCATAGGGGAAATAGGTTATTAAGTATAATCAGTTTGAACCTATTGCTATCTATAAGGCAGCGTACACTTACCTTAAGAAACATTTCTTGAGGCAGGACAACACATATTTTAAAAAAGAATTTTATCTATACTCCAGGATTTCTGTTGTGAATCTAGATGATACCCTGGTCTTCTTCCAAGGTATACTTTGCAAGTTGAAGTTTAGATAAGGTTAGAAAAGTTTGTATTAAATCTGTGGTGTATGTCCAGCTCTGTTGCAACTTGAAGGTAATTTGTTATAAATTAAACAGGTTCAGAAGCGATGTTGCTAATTTAATCCTAGCTACAATCTTTCTATATTGTTATGCCCAGTTAAGTTTTCAATTGTTTAAATTTAATCTACTATTTAAAAACTCACAGGTATTGTTAACCGAAGTGATAAAAATGAAGAGTCATTTAAACCTTGTACAATTGATGGACTTCTTGTCTTGATGAAACGTAATGTGTATCTTCTACCTTATACCTGGGAAAAAAAAATTCTGATCACTGGAAATCTGTTTATATAGGTATTACTTCATCTGGAAATGCCAAATATACTCTTTGTTCTTACTGCACTTGGAGTCCTTTCTCATTTTAATAACAGCAAGAGCATGAATAGATTAAAACAGTACTATGAATATTAAGGGAGAGATTACTTAAATTGAATTTAATAATAATTGTAATGTTAATGTTTGGATTTTTTTTTTTTTAAATTGTTTTTACATTGGCTGACTAGAAAATTCCTACTTTATGATTCTTAAAAAAAAATTAAAACATGCCCTGAGCAGGTCTGAAAAAATAATTCTGAAGAACGTCATGAGTTGCTTTTAAGAAATATTCAGACCAGTAACATAAACTTTGAAGGACAAACTAGGTTTTATGAGAAACAGAATTCTGACCACTAACCTTCAGCATTCAGAAACTGTAATATGTAATGCGTTCTGTGTCTTATGCCCCTCCTTTATATTATTGGACATGAGAAAGTGGAAGTGTGGTAGGCATTGGTTAACATTACAGGGAGGACCTCAAGTTTTGTGTCCATTTTAGTGTATAGTTCCCTGCTGTGTTACAGATCTAATTCTACAGAGAACAAATTGCCAGATTTTTCATTGAATATGTATTTTAAGTATGCATGCATATATTTTTTGTAGAGATTAACATTTGTGCTATTAATAATGTTTAATATATACCCATTCTGGTTTCAGTTTGTATTCTAACCTCTTCCTTCCAAAAATGTACTTCCGCATAATATACAACCTGTAGTAGCATGGAAGTTGTCTTTTGCACAGTTGTTTTATGCATTAAGTGGGATAGACGACAAATAAATTTAACAAACTAACAAATAAATAAATAGCATATCCATGGAAATAATCGATTCGAAGAAGAAGAAGAAGAAACTCTGGAAATGCCTCTTGAGCTCTGTATCAGTTGCTCTTTCGAATGCTCCTTGGTTTTAAATGTATTTTTTCATTATATTTTTAGGCTCCCAGTAGTCTTATGGAGACTCTTGAACAGCATCTAAATACTTTGGAAGGAAAGAAACCTGGGAACAAGTATGAAGAGATTTTATAGATTGATATAAAGAGGTTGCGGGGAGAGAATCTGTGTATCAGTTTGAGCACTGCTTGGTGAAGTTTTTGGCTCCTTACTAGAAAAAGCATTGAGCGTTCATTATGCTATAGTAAACACAAAACAGCATCTCAACTGATGATTGTAATAAGCCGCATGTATCTCTCTGTTCCTGAACTTCTCATTGCCTAGTGATAGCTTTATTGCTTGCATTTGATAGCCACTAATTGAAGGAATATTAGCAACATAGAGCTTTTCTAGTGTCTATACACATACTTCTTCGCATGAACACATTATCTCCAATCTTCCTTTCAGAATGGGTGGTACATATATATTTTGTGAGACTATTGCTTACCTGTTGGTATGAAGTATATACGGTAATTAGTTTTTCCTGGGCAGCAAAAATGGCATAACAGTCATGTTTCCAGCTGATGAAAGAAGCTGTAATGGAGAAACAGAATAGATGTGTGCTAATACACGTGGTATATTTGACCATGTAGGATTGCAACTGTAAATATTTACAGATATTATAAATGAGTAAAACAGATAGAAATTTGTAGCTTGTATCAGTGGGTTCCTTCAATCACACAGTGCACTTGGAACTTGGCTCTGTCACTTGGTACAGTAAAGAAACTAGATGCATTTATGAGATTATATAAAATTAATAAAGGATATTGCTTCCTTTTCATCTCTGCATTTTTTGCATATTCCAAAATCAATTACATGATGTTAATTCAAAATGGGATATCCAAGATCTGGCCTTTGTGTTGCACAGAAATTGTTGTAAAGTAGAATATCTCTGAATATTATAGGTAGCCTAATACAGTCCAGTTAAGTTTAACCAAGTTTGTAATCCTAATTAATGTAAGGCCAACAGAACTCAACAGAATTTCCTCCTGAGTATACATGCTACAAATAACCACTTTTTAAGCCTACGTATAAAGTTCCTTGTGTTCTACTCTAAGCAGACTTTTTTTAATGGTCTACTCTACATTTTATCATCCAATGTTAGTAGTGATTGGAAGAAATAAAAATAGGCTGACATTAACTGATCTTGTTTTTCTGTATCCCTCTCTTTTATTTGCATAATGGATCTTTTGCCATTTAGTGATGGGTAAGTAAACTTAACGCACTAATGTGTCTGCCTGTGTGTATTTTGCATCAGTCTCTTTAATGAATGCTTATATTTTATGAATATTAGTTTCTTACCAGTAATTGGCATGCTGTTTTGGAACTCTGGAAAATGAAATGCCTGTGAAGCACAATGGTAATTTTCATGTTTATAGTATTTATGAAAATATAATTTCTGTTCTAAAAAGATAATTAACTGTAAACTCATACTGTTAGCTAAATTATTACATGGCTTACCGGCTCACTTATTTTATTTAGCTCCTTGCAGTAAATCATAAAAAGATTAATCTCCTATAATGCTTTGAGGATGTGATAAGAGCCCACATTTAATCTTTTTAACCAAACTATTCAAAATCAAAGGGAGGTTAAAAAAACTTTTTTTTAAAGATTTGTTTGGAGGTGATAAGACTCTAATTTATGAGTTGGATTTAGGGCAAGGTTTAGATATACATATAGAAGGGATGGACAGTTCAGAAATATAAATTTAAATTATATAGATATGAATATATATACTACTACATGTATAATATTATAAGGTTATAAAACTACACAATTCACAGAATTGAAAAATATATTTTTATACAGCTTATAGCTAAAAATTATTAATTTACTTTAAAATATAGCCATATCAAGATATATAGTGTTAGCCAAGGTTTCCTGAAGAGCTAAATTAATATTTGGACGATAGACTACAGCATCAGGAAGGTAAGAGTAAGAACTAAAAAACTGGAAAAAAACAACAGCAGCAAACTCCTTCTGTACTATTGCCAAAAATGCTGCATGTTGATGAAGTTACTAGGAATGAATCTGTACATGTAAGGGACTATTTTTTAAAAACGTAGCTCTAGTTGTAACGAAACATAAAACTAAAAATGAAAACCACACTAGTGAATTCTGAGAATACGGTATCTCTTACCATCACCATTTGCAGTTAAACAAAATAACAAGTGTTGTGATGACCTTGCCACACTGTTTCAGTTAGGGCAATATTTTTTAACAAAAAGCAGGGATGAGATTAAGGTTCAGAATACATATTTAACTCACCTTTTTCTGATTTGAAGTACAATAATTATCAACAGTTTCTATTTGTCCTGTTCCTTTTATCTTTTTATCATTTTCATGGGCACTTTAACTTATATCGTGATTTGCCATGATATCCAAACAGGTCAATTAATTTCACATTTTAACCATGGTATGTTTGATTTAAAGTAAAATTATTAGAGAATATTTAAAATCTTTTCTTCCATTTTAAAAAAGAGCAATGAAAAAAGGTTTAGGAAGAAACAAATTGTCCCTATTTTTAATATGTTTTCCCATCTGTTTTTAAAATGAAACATTTGTTTTACAATTGCATAGGCAATCACTATTGTTTAAAATCATATTTATACAGTCTGCCAGATTTTTCAGTGAGTTTACAACTAGCAAATAAAGTCTGTTCCTGAATCATATTTTCTTAATTTAATTCTTCTAGGTCTGGTGCTGCTTCCCCCTTGGGCAAGGTAATCTAAAAATTGATATTAGTAGTCGAGTCTTCAATTAATTATGTAAACTGGAAAAGTCTTGTGCTTCGTAAGAATGTATAAAATTGATATTTGATCTCTTCTAGTTTACATCCTACACACCTATATTACTTTTCATTTCTATGTGAAAAATATTACACAGGTTGACCTCTTTCCACCGTGACTTCTTTCCAGAGGATTAAACTATAGAATCAAATATAAGCATGTATCCATAGGAAATAAATTGTCCTTTAGCCCCAGTGATATAGATGTGATTTCAGTGGCACCAAAGGGAGACTAGCTTCCCTGGATTCAAACATTAAGTAATATAGGTAGTCTTTGAATCATGATCTTTTGGTCAGCATGAGTTCCAGGTTACAACAGCACTGAATGAATGGTGGTTACAATTAGTCGTCAAGGTTCTGGGCATCCTGTCCAACCTACAGTCATGAAATTACAAGATGGCGCTTACATCAGATTGCTAAGCACCGTGAAATCATGGGATCATCATATGCAACCTTCCATGCCAGCTTCTCCAGAAAGTCAGTGGGGAAGCCAGTTAGGAAGATTGCAAGTTGCTGGTGTAGATCTCCCCCACCAGTGCTTCATCTACAGCCCCTCTGCATTCACACTGTGTTAGCCACTTGTGCAGAGCAATGTACCCTCCCTGATCAAATGCAGCACATGTTGCACACCCTTGCACACCTTCTCCGACACTCTCAAAAGTAAGATATAAGGACTGCATGACGAGTGAATTTACAACCAGCAATTGCGTTTTAAGGGGAAAAATGTATAATGATAGATTTAATCACATTATGCTGTCTTGTCTTTCAACAGCATCACCTTAAAATTTAGGCTGCTGTGTTTTAGGGCACAGGAAATTGAAAATAAGTGTGGCTGGCAAAATGAGTATTACTAACTGCACCAGAAGTGCACATGATACAGCTAAGAAATCTGCCTTGGATGTGCACATATCATTTTATAATGAACACATTCACGCAACATGCTAAGCCATATTGGGATTTGGTTTAATGTGAAGTAGGACTTGGACTATAGTGGACACAGATTTGTGTTCTGTAGTGAGCACAGAACACAGAGTTGCTTCTTGTCAGGGTATAAAAAAAAAAACCACCAAAAAAAGGGAAAGAATTAGCTTTTCTTTGCCTTATGTGTGACAATTTCGAACCCAATCCAAAGAAAATCACTGGGCTAGAATAAGTGGGTGAGGAGCCAGCAGACTACTACTATTTTGAGCAATGGATATGTTTGTCTGTGGTATTTGTAATTGTTCTTCCTGACAGCTATTTTGTAATACCGCTCATGGTCTATTTTTCACATTACAAATGTACCCCCTTTTTAAAGTAACTTCCATGCTCATAAGCTCTTCTGACATCCTATTGGACATGTTGAAGGTTATATTTTTAAAGGCTTTTTAAAAATTCATTCTACATGAGGTTTCATTCATGATTTAACTTTGAAAATAATTGAATGGAAAATTTTCCTGCTGTGAAGCAAAAATGTGAAACATAGTGGTTTCTTAGACATTTCGTAGTTACTATAGATTTCAAATTTGACAGTTTTGAGGTTGCTGGCCGAGACTGCTTTGGCAATAGAATTTTTAAATAAGGTTGGAAATACTTTTCAGGATTAAATCTAAGACTGCCTTCCCACTAATACATTTTTATGATGATTTCATAGCAGACTCTTTTTATAAAAACCCGTGCTGTCTTTCATCAACACTGTGCAGTTTTCCCAACAACCAAATATAGATGCAGAAGTATATTTAGTATTGAAATCCCTAGAGTGCTCTCGGTAACAGACAAAACAAAAGCTGAATAATTTTAAAGAGTTAAAATCCAGTTGGAAAAAAAAAATCAACAAGAATAATCAGTAATTCAAAGGTTTGGATGAAAGTATTTTAATTTCTTTCCTAAAGGCAAAGCAAAGGTTAGTGTTTTATAGCTCTGATATGATGGTTGAAGGTTACTACCATATCCTGAACAAAGGGTCTTCTGAAATTAGATGAAAGATCTATGGTAGGCCTTTCTCACCACACTTAATGTTTCATATAGTACACAAAAGCCTGTCTTACAATGTTTTATTCAACATTCCAGAATCAAAGGTCCTATTGCTGTCCATCAGCTGCCTGACAAACTGTCATAGTAAACAGTCTACATTTCAGAGTTGTCACCTCCTTCATAATTAACTGCATGCAAATTTCTGTCCAAAATATTTTATATTAAAATCACTTTTATAAAATACACGGGGTTGTCCAACTTTTAATGTATACACTGAATACATTTTTTTCCAGAAAAGATCTCAGCAAGACTTGAATTTTATCATATCTACTATGATAAAGCCAACTTTTAAAATGGACTTAGCTTCGAAGCCTTTAAATAAGGCGTTTATTGTACAGAGATTTATACTCCATACAAACTCACCTGCCATCAGGAATGTACTGTTTTTGTTTTAAAGGGTAAATGTATGTGAACTCTTACAGCAAAGGAGCATTCTTGATAGAAAGATATACTGCTAGTATCTTTTCCTACGTGGATCTTGACAAAATGCCAATTTTTATTCTGGCCAGGAAATTTGAGATCTTACTTAGTCATTGATCCCCAGATAATGCTGAGTTGTGAGCAAAAATTCAAGGGACATGTTCAGCGCAGCCTTTTGGAAATGCTTTTCATACTGTAATTCCTGTTTTGGCTCTTGATTCTTTAATATTAGCCTAGGTGCTCTGTTCCTTAAGGACTATTCAAAATAATAAAATAATTTTGAAGTGGGATGGGTTTTTATAAAGCTAATTTGAAGTTTATTACATAATGATTAAATAGTGTTCATTTAAGTCAAACTTCATGTTACTCTGTTGTGATATTACTGAAGAATTTTTGAGAGAGCCTGTGCAGTCTTGGAAACTTCCTATAAAAATGGGGATATTTTAGCTTTTTGTTCACCATTAAAATCTGCATATATTTGCAGGCTTTCCTTCCTTCTGAGGAAGTATTAATGCTGACTTGCTGGGGAGTGGATCTAAAGGATGTACCTTGCTTGTATCCTACATACTTTCCCCCCATCTCTTTTACTGCTTTCAACTTGCTTCACAAGAAATTACTAAAGATATATAATATTAAGAGGAATATTTAGTGAACTACTCCCCCCTCCCGAGTCATGTTTATCCTTTTAAGCATATTTAAAAGATAGAAGTAAATAATTCAACTTAAATGATATGTAAGTACAATGTGTCATATAAAATTGCATCTTTTTTATTAAACGGGGCTAAACAGATGCGGTATTCCTGGTATCAACCTGGAAAAGGGGGGTAGGGAATACCAATAATTAATAGAAATGGTTACTATTTTAGAAAGACTTCTTTTATGATGATAGCATGATTAATGTTTCTTTAGCTTCCCATTTAACAGGAAATCAAATAGATCTAGTTTATGTTATTTTTTTATTTTTTGTAAGCTGCCCAGAGTCACTGAGAGTGAGTGGGTAGCCATATAAATTTTCTTAAATAAATAAAATAAATGTGTTATGTCCTAACCAGCTCTTCTTTTCCAGTCTTCTCCAGCCACAACGGTTACATCTCCCAATTCTACCCCAGCAAAAAGTATTGATACATCTCCACCAGTTGATCTTTTTGCAACATCTTCAACGACGGCTCCAATCAGGTTAGTTTGGTTGCAAATATGATACTTACTTAAAAATATTTAGGAATTTTGGAATAAAATAAAACGATGGCTGGAAGAAATATTATTGGTAAAATTAGAATTAAAACCTGAACTCTTTCTATTGGGAATCACGATAGACAAATATGACAAAGGAATACTATATTTAATGCTACACATTTTGACTGCTGCGAGATTGGCTTTCGCACAAAAATGGAAAAACAAGGATACCCCCACAGATGAAGAGATTCTACATAAAATATTGTCTTTTGCAGAGATGGACAGATTAACGATGGAGCTAAAAGATAAAAATGAATCAGAATATTAATTTAATGGAAATAGGTAAACTGGATTATCCGTCATGTACATGTCTTTTTGTTTTAATGTTTGTTTTTTAACTGTTTTATAAATAAAAAAACTTCTTAAAAAAATAAAAATAAAAAATATTTAGATTCAAGTAGTCCTCGACTTAAAACAGTTCATTTTAGTGACCATTCAAAGTTACAAGGGCATTGATAAAAGTGACATAACCGTTTTTCACAGTTACGAGCTTTACATCATCCCTATGATCATGTAATCTAAATTCAGACGCTTGCCAACTGGTTCCTATTTATAATGGTTGCTGTGTCCCGAGGTCATGTGATCACCTTTTGTGACCTTGTGACAAGCAAAGTCAATGGAGAAAGCAGATTCACTTAACTGTGTTACTAAGTTAACAACTGCAGTGATTCACTTCGCAACTGTGGCAAGAAATGTCATAAAATGGGACAGAAATCACTTAACAAATGTCTCATTTAACAACAGAAATTTTGGGCTCTATTGTGGTCACTACTTACAAGATGTTATAAAGTGTGTTTATTCTTGTGTTTCTGTTAAATTTCTTCGATGGTAGAAGATAAAGTTTTTATAAATGCATTGCAGACAAAAGCCAAAACATGTATGTGCAACTTCAATGTAGAAATCATAATCACCCTCAAAACTTAACGTTTCTCTTTCAAAAGGGGAAGAACAGATCCCAACAGGCTGTAGACATACCTTATTCCTACAAAATGTCCTACAAATTCTTTCTGCCTGAAAATTTTGTGAAATGTGGATTAATAATGAGTAAATGAGCTTTATCGATCTAGAAATTGTGACTTTTGAAGCCTAACTTATCTGGAAAACACTTGGTTGGGGAAAGCGGATATAAGATCACAACAATTTGTACAGTTCTAATGATGTTCTTGGATATGCCATTGTTTTTGTTTAATTCTTGCAAATGAATTCACAGGACTTCAAAATTACTTTTATGACTTTTATCTAAATACTTTTTGGTATTTCCCCCCCCCCCCTTTCAGGATTTCTTTTAAGATCTCCANAATTCTTGCAAATGAATTCACAGGACTTCAAAATTACTTTTATGACTTTTATCTAAATACCCCCCCCCCCCCTTTCAGTAGTGCTTCTAAGCTCTCCAGTGATCTTCTAGATCTTCAACCAGACTTCACATCTGGCTCCGCACAAGCGGCTTCAGCAGCTCCCACTGGTGGAACAACTTCATGGGGAGGTAAAACTTTTATGATTTTAGATCCCTAAAATTCAGAATAAAACTGGAATGTGACCATGCTTTCTTAATCCACCTTCATATATCTAAGACTATTTATTTGCAGCAATTTATTACAGCAATTTTGTAAATTGGACTTTCTCAGTCATTCAGGCCTCCATATGTGTCAGACTACATCATTTCTACCTACCAGCCATCAGAACTAAGGGGTCTAACACCTCTAGAAATCTCCAGTTTGAGGGCGGAAATTCATTATAATGAATTTTAAAGTTTCATCCTTACAACAGATTTTAACTTCAGAATAACATTTTTGAATACAATTTGTACTGACATTATTCCATTGTATGTTTCAAACAAACGTATCCTGAAGGTTTTGTTTCATGAATCAACCTATGGTTGAATCTAAAGAAATTCTAAAATGTGTTTCTCATTTTACATTTCATTGGCCTATAGCAAGCACTATATTCCTAATTCTGTTGGGTTTAATTTTCTCCTTCTGCAGAAGGAATTTGACATTTAAAATTTGAATGTTTTAAATTGCCATTAAAAATATAGGAGGTTGGAACTACAGTGGATACTGTTGGAACTCAGAACATTTTTTAAGCATCTATTGAGAATATCGAACCTGTCATAAAACCAACAGGACACCCAGATTTTAGTCATTGAAAAATAGCATTTTAAGTTATATAATGTTTTTCTTGCCTAGTGGCATTAAAACTGTTTCTAACAATGTGCAAAGGTGCAACCTAGTCTATTGTAGCAAACTAACGCAGGTATTATGGGTTAAGTTTTTTAATGGTATCCTTCACTATACCTGAGAGTGGCATGCCAGGTTATAACAGAAAAAGAGGCCAAGAGGCTTGGACAGACTCAACTAGAATTGCTTCTTGGCTTTTGGGCTGTAAGGTCACATGTAATGTATACGTGTAAACAATTAGGATGCTCCCTCTTCAGCTTTTGCCACTTGAATTGACTCCCTCAATCTTCATAGTGGTAAAGCTAGTTCTATCCAAGAGGTCTTCTTCATTTCATTGCATTTGTTTAATGTATGCTTTGGCAGTGCTAGAAGAAGGGGAAGAAAATAAATGTATTGTCAGCTGCATGCTTTCTTCTATGCATCTGCTCTCTCAGGAGGTCAAATGTAAAGAGAAAATCCCATCGACTGTATGTCCTATCCTAGGGAACAATGCAGATAGATCTTTCCTTCCTGAGACTTAATGAAATATTGTTTTCGCTATCTTTTTCCTTCCCCGGTTTGCCCTATCAAACCAAGAATTGTTTAGTACATCCGCATATATCTGAATTGTCTCAAGAGTCTTTCCAGGAAGGATGAGGGGAAATTTATTTTTAATCCTATACCTACATCAACACTGCTCCAACAGTGAAGGAAGGGATTGTATTCCTGCAGGATCTAATTTTTTATTTTGGCAATTATAGAAGATGCAGTATTTTCACTAGAAACAAGTACTGCTCAGACTGGGATAGTTTTACAGAACAATTACTTTTTGGGGGGAGCAGAGGGTTTTTGTTAGTATTGATCAAAGATGTGGCTGGTTTCCATAGTTTCTAAAGGACAGCACTACATTTAATGTTTAAAAACTGTAATTTAGGGAAATTGCTAGTGGTGATCACTGATACTAGATGAGTTAGCTAATTACTGTCAAAAGATTTTCATGATCATAATTCATAGGATCCATCAATTGATAACGAATAGGGGTAATATTGAGGTAAGCAGCCGCACAGAAGCAATAACCTACTCACCTTCACTTAACAAGATTTTTTTTCCTTAAAGTGCCTGAGAGGCAGAACTGCAGAAAACAAGCCAACAACAAGTCCAAATATGGCTTTGCAGCAAAATGCATTAAAGAACTGTGTACCTTTAGTACAGGGGTGTCAAACTGGCGGCCCGCAGGCCAGATGAATCACTCGCAGGCCACGCCCATCCCAGCTCTGAGAAGGAAAAAATGTCACGATACGTCACGTGACGGAAACGTGACATGGCGAGTTTGACACCCGTGCTTTAGTATATAAGAGCATGAACATGTGCATGGAATTACACACAGACATCAGAGCCATCAAATCAACCAGCCAACCAAATCCTTTTGGGAAGGAAAACCTATGCTGGTTTGCTGAGCTTGGGCCTATGTTTATTTATGCTCTTTTGTCCTGTTGATTACAACATGGAGTTTTTGGAGGGCCACTAAAGATGAAAATTCATTTACCTTTTAAAGGCATCATGAGCCAGACAGAAGAACATGATTAAAGTATGCACTTACACAGTTGGCATGACTAAAATTATACAACAGATGGATAGAATGACATTATTTTTCAGAATATTTATTTATTTATTTTATTTATTTGTCAAACACGTATAAGATAACAGATATAAGTATAAACGTGATTATGAATACAGGATAAGGATACGAATAAATGGGGACAGTAGGACAGGGACGGTAGGCACGTTGGTACGCTTATGCACGCCCCTTACAGACCTCTTAGGAATGGGGTGAGGTCAACAATAGACAGTCTAAGGTTAAAGTTATGGGGGTTTGGGGAAGTAACCACAGAGTCAAGTAGTGCATTCCAGGCATTGACCACTCGGTTGCTGAAGTCATATTTTCTGCAATCGAGTTTGGAGCGGTTTACCTTGAGTTTGTATCTATTGTGTGCTCGTGTATTATTGCGGTTGAAGCAATAATAAATAATAAAACTTGGCCAAAATAAAATCTTCACTTCAAGATGTTG
>QLTV01003675.1:1003130-1018255 GCA_003457575.1 Thermophis baileyi | reverse complement strand
ATTCGTTCAATTGTATTAATGTAAGATATACAGTGGGGATTCCAGGCAGATGAGCTGTATTCAAGAATTGGTCTAGCAAAGGTTTTGTATGCCCTAGTTTGCAGTACAATATTACTGGAGAAGAAGCTTCTGAAGATTAGGTTAACAACTCTTAATGTACACACAATTAATTAACTTAATTAACTCTTAATTAGCTCTTAATATGCACACAAACCTATCTACTTTGTTTCAGATTTTTTTTTTAAGAAGTAGCTGTAGCTTTCTTCCAGGCCGTCAGAATATGACAAAATAAACCTGCAAGAGAGAGTGCATGCAATGTTTGTCTGTGTGAGTTGCTGGCCACAACATTGCTTTTACACTGCAGCATGTCTATATACCCCTGGCATTAGCATCCCCTTTTGACCTAACTGCATATACATGTAGTTCTCGACTTACAACAGTTCATTTAGTAACTGTTTAAAGTTACCATGGCACTGAAAAAAGTGACTTATGACCATTTTTCACACTTACAACCATTGCAGCATCCCCATGGTCACATGTGATCAAAATTCAGATGGTTGGCAACTGACTCATATTTATGACAGTTGCAGTGTCCCCAAATCACATGATCCCCTTTTGCGACCTTCTGACAAGCAAAGTCAATGGGAAAGCCAGATTCACTTAACAGTCGTGTTACTAACTTAACAACTGCAGCAATTCACTTAACAACTGTGGCAAGAAAGGTTGTAAAAGGAGGCAAAATTCACTTAACTGTCTCGCTTAGCAACAGAAATTTTGGGCTCAATTGTGGTCGTAACTTGAGGACTACCTGTATGACTGGGTGTAGAAGCAGCGGCAGTTGAAGGTATGTGGGCTATGAGAGCGGAGGGCAGAGTATGAAGAGGAATGCAACAGCAATTCCAGGGAATCTCGTACACTATGGACATCATTCAGGTCTTCTCCAGTGACTGGATGAAAGTCATATGCTTTCCAGGTGAGTCAATGACAGGCTCAGAGTACAATCCAGCTGACTTGGCATAAAAAAGACAGAATTTGTTCCTCATCATCATTGTCCATATCTGGACAATGGACTAGGGGCTAATGCTCAATACTTTTCCCATTGTAGGTCAGGAAAATTCCAAAGTAAAAGAGTCAGGTTCCAGGGGCCAATAATAGGGGTGAATCACGTCACCTGCCTAGACAGAACTCTTCTCCTCAAGACTCTGGTTGTGGGTGAAAAGTGTGTATTGCTGAGAAACATGGCCAAGTCTGACCAGAACTTGACATTGGCTACCCAAGAACTGGAGTCTATCTTCTTCTTTCCCCTGCTTGCTCAGTTAGCATGATATGGAGTGTTCTGGGCTGCCTATCAAACCATCAAACAGTATCTTTCTCTGGAAATGGCCATACATACTATCCAAAACAAGGTTGGCATGTTTGGGCAATGTCATCATAAAGCCTATACCAGAATTAAGGTTCTGGCAGCTCTTGCTACTGTTGGATGGCTTTTTCCTGGGCACAGTCTTAGTTAACCTCAATTGGACAATTTCTGGAACAAGGAGAGAATTTTCCAGAGGGAAATTGTCACAACAATTGTTGGAAGCACAGGGCAGAAATGGCAATGAGAGGGTTTCTGTAAATCTCAAAGCAGCTGCCTCCCTTGCTTCACTATATTTACTTGATTGCATTTTGGGTCTCCCTTCCAAATTGACAAATAAGTTTACCATTTTTTCACTCTTGACCTGGAAGGGATAAGAATCATAGAACAGCTATTCAGGCAATTTTTGCTCACCTCTGCAGCTTCAAAGGTGGGAAAAGTCTTTTTCTATTTATCAGTGGATGGATGACACACTTGTATAAAATGCAGGAAACCTGTGTAATAAAAACAGTTTTAAGACTTCGGTGTCATTGCTCATTACAACCAAATTATAAACCCACTATTATAATTGTTAATTTGCATTCAAGCAGAGATGCTTAATTCTAAACTTTTTAAACTGCCTTGCTTCTTTGATTTCTAAAATCAATGTTTAAAAGCACGTGCCTCTGCTGATTTTGCTACCAGTTAGATTGTGAAGTGTTGTGCCATTTCTTCAAGCAGTTTCAGGTTCATGGTGTTGAAAAAACTAATAACTATTTGCCAAACATATCAAGTTAATTCTTGCTGTCAACAATAGTTTGTAGTTGGATAAGGCTGTGTCAGAGATGGGTTGAGATAAGCCTCAGTCACTTTAAGTCTTTGTTTCTAGGTGCTTTGGAAAAGGAAAAGTGACAGCATCATGTAAAACTGCACGCCAATACCTGTGACATAGCTGGACTTAGAGCAGCGTCCTGCTGATTTGAAATAGCCCCATATTGGCAGAGAGTGACTGCTGAGTAGCATGCATGTTGACTTTCTTAACCCTCTTTATTTCTTTACAATGCTGTCTTTTAATGGATGTTACAGACCTCCTGGGAGAGGGTGAGTAATGCTTGGTTTCTAAGCAGTTCTTCCAGCTGAAATGTTTAAATATTCAATTAGACTAGGCCTGTTTCTGTTCAATTTATTTTACTGTGCAATCTAGTGTTATTTTGGCCTTTTCTGCTTACTGTTCCTGTTTGATCTTCCTGTATGGACGCATGTAGACAGTTTGGCTGGATTTTCCAGTGTTACCTCTGAACCACAGATTTCAGATCCATTTGCACCAGAACCCATCCTAGCTCCTCCTGCTGCAACTGCTGACACAGCAACTACTTCTGCAACTACCACCGGTGCTGCTCCTGCGGCTGCGGCTGCTGAGGTGGATCTCTTTGGAGGTTAGTTAGCTTACTTATTTGCTACCACTTTCTCGACTGAAACACGGGGAGGATGGAGGAAACACTGATCAATTTTGGTAACTTTTTTCACTTCACCTACAGAATTAATAAAAATTCTTGAAAAGAGACCCGACGTGCATGTTACCTCCTGCAAAAATGATTCTGGGAAGTAATCTTCATAGGAACATGGGTGGAATGAACTTACCTATCATAAATATGTTATATTAAGTAGCATAAATCTCTTTCCTTGCACATAGCAATTGGTTTGAGACCTGTAGAAGAGTTTAATCTTTTTCCCCCTCTCTGCTTATGGGTGGTCCCTTGTTCTGAAGCTGTATTCAACCTGACTTGGAAGCGCCAATTAGTACTCCAAATGTATTAGCTATACCCTCTGAAACAAATTGAACTTTGGATAATTAAGCAAAAAATCTGCTTACCAGAGAGGCTAGTTATAAATATTGTACAGCAGGGGTGTCAAACTCGCGGCATCATGTTGTCATGTGACGTATCGTGACTTTTCCCCCTTCGCTAAACCAGGGGTGGGCGTGGCCAGAGTGTGACACATCCAGCCCGCGGGCCACAAGTTTGACATCCCTGTTGTACAGGTTTCTTTCTCTGAATGGGAGAAATAGATCTATTGGTATTGCTGCACTTATCATGTTATGCCAAACTGGGGAGAGGAAAAGTTTGCCCTTCTCTTGCCTTATTTGGTAAGTTGTAGTCTGCAGAATAATATAATTTGACAAGATAAAAGTTTTTCAGGAGGAAAAGTACATACTGTAAAACAAACATACAATTGATTTAGTGATTCTTCAGGTAAGCAAAATGTTTCCAATATAACAGCTGTGAAATTTTATCCCATTTTCAGTATCTGCTTTCAGCATTTCAGTGTGACTTTAGGGTAAAGCTTCCTGTTTACCTTAGCTAAGTAGAGTTCTTGAAATTGAAATGTTCTCCGTTATTGGACAACTGCCATACAGTTTTCTGTAACGTGTTAAGCAAAACAAAATTGCTTAAAAGCTTCATTTATTAGAATACAAGTTCAGCACAATGAGAATTTGGCAGACTCCATTTCCTGTTGCTTTTTTTCTTATTACTTTGCTCTTTAATAGATCTTACAGGCAGCTTTAACTTATTCTGTTGCAGATCAGATGCATGTCTATGTGAGTTTTTTAGAATAGGCAGCAGGATTTTTATTTTTGACATTAATTGTCTGTGTCTTAATAAGCATGTGAGTCTTCCTGTTTCTAGAGAAATTGTAAGTTTGATCTTTCTAGTGGGAAATTGCATGGCAGCAAAACCAACAGCATCCTGTTTTAATTCTGAATTGCCTTTTCAAACTCCCCGCCATTGTGGCTACTTCAGTCTTTCCCCATTTCTTCTGATCATTTTGCTCAATCTTATTTAATGCTGCTGGAGTCGGCAGGGTTTGTAGTACTGTACACAATTAATAGAGAGTGGGGAAATTGGTAAAGCGTAGCTTCTACTTTTTTCATAGCTTTAACGTTACTTAGAGGCAGGAGATTTTTCTAGATTTGAATTTAGAAAACTAGATCTAGCCCTTTTCTGTTTCCCACGACTCAGTGGACATTTCTAGATGTCTCTAATTGCAGCAAGTGCAAATGCATGATTTTCTCAACCATGTAGCCCAAGTGAATTGCAGTCTATATTTTTCTCTGGTAGTTGATAAAGGAGGGCTTGTTTTGATTAACTCTAAAGGATAGTTTAGCATTGCATAAACAGGCTAGTGAATTTTTATCCCTGAGGATGCCAGAGAAAAAGATTAGAATCAATATCCTTATTCAAAGTGACTGGAACTGGTCATTGATAATGTTCTCATGATGTAGTAAAGCTAAGCTTATCTTTAAAACTGCCTAGAACTTTTAACTGTGAGATACCTGAGGCAGGGGAGGGTTCTAACTTACCTCGCTGCCGGTTCACTTCTTCCCGCGCCACTTGGGCACGCGCACGCTTTGCGCGTGCGCGTGCGCAGTGCAAAAAAATTAAAAAAAATTCCCCCCCCCCCCAAAAAAGCCAAAAACAAGATGGCGATGCATGCACAGTGCTGGAAACTCGGCTTCTGCGCATGCGCAGAAGAAAAAAAATTCAAAAAAAATAAAAATAAATTCAAAAAAAAAGATGGCAGCATCCACGACCGGCACCGACCGAACCGGATCCGTGACGTCACTGTGACATCACCAGCGGGTCGCTACCGGTTCGGGCAAACTGGTCCAAACTGGGAAGAACCCACCTCTGACCTGAGGGAAAAAGCAATCAAGTGCTGCAACTTTTCCTTCTGTGGTTTAAGCTACCTGCTATGCCCACTGTGAGAATTTTGCTCTGATGACAAGAAATACTGTTGAAGGAGATGAAAAGAAAAAACTAGTGGCAAGAAGATAGCCCTACCAAAAGAATCAGTTGTATTAACAACACTGGAAAAGTAGTTCCACCCTAATATTGTACTTTCTAACATCTCTGACCCAAAATTAGCCATTAGCAAGCCATACATTCCTGTTTGCTAAGTGGTGAATCAATCATACTTTGCCTCAGTATCTTAACTGGGAATTAGTTTGAACTTTGGTTTATTGACACAAGCAAGAATTAGAAAACATGCCCTGATTTTGGCTATTTTCAGTTATATTGTATGAAGCAAGTTTAAATCCAGAAGGTTCCCATTTCCCCCTTCCTAGGGTTTTCCTGAAAAGGAGATTGGGTCTTGATCCAGAGTCTTAATCACACTCTCTTATGAAATGCTAAAAAGGAGATAAAGTTATACCTTTGATGTGTGCAAGAAAAAGTAGGCAATTGGTTGACTTCCTACAACGAATGCAGTGGAGTCTTAGGGAGACAGGTTCTTTTTGCACACACCCCAAGCTTGACCAGTACCTTGCAAGGGTGTGAATTGCTTTGTGTATCACTTATGCAAATAAATAAGGCCAATAATGTCACCTGAATTATTAGAATGCTATGGGTGTAATTACAGTAGTCCAAGTTAAGAGGAGTTGTAATTGTAGTGCAAATAACATTTTTTAGTCTACTTTACTTCCCCCGAGGGCAGCGCGGTGCCTCTGTGGTTAAGACACTGGGCTTGTTGGCTGGAAAGTTGGCAGCCTGAGTTCAAGACCCAAGTGCGATGTGACGGGGTGAGTTCCCGTCCTCGCCCCAGCTCTTGCCAACCTAGCAGTTCGAAAGCATGCAAATGCAAGTAGATAAATAGGTACCACTTCGGTGGAAAGGTAACAGCATGCTATGATAGGTCATTCATGCTAGCTACGTGACCACAGAAATGTCTTCAGAAAGTTCTGGCTCAATGGCCTTGAAACAGAGATAAGCACCACTCCCTAAAGTGGACAACCACTAGCGGAGTAAAATCCTCAGGGACTCCTTTTTAACTTACTTTCCCCATCTTAGAGAATATATGAAGCAATTCGACAGAACAGGAAAAGTTACTCCGTTAAGTGTATTGGTTATTGAATAAATTTTATGTTATTCATTAGGGTCCCCCCCCCTTGGAGGTTACATATGCTGCATGCTGCTCAAGACCCTTATACAAGGAGCATTTTCCGCCATTAGCTTTTCTGCTTATCTTGTGTGTACTTGCAGACTATCGCAATCATCGTGACCTAATAATAACTCAACGTGGGTTGAGTTTAGTTTGAAAACTGTTGGTAGTTGCACAAAACAAATGCAACCTTCAGCCTATGAACCAACATTTTGTATAAGGGATTTTTTTATGCTATTTAACTTGGTTCTTTTACTATATTTTCTTCTTTTTTTTATTCTTCTTAATTTCTGTTTCTAAACCTGCACTCAAGATGCCTTTGCAGCTTCTCCTGGTGATGCCCCTGCAGCATCTGAAGGGGCAGCAGCACCAGCTACCCCAACCCCCGTAGCAGCAGCTCTTGATGCATGTTCAGGAAATGGTGGGTTCCATCTCATTAGCTTGTCTGTCGTCGTTGTGTGTGTCATACTAATTAAAATAAACTTCATGGCAGTGTGTTTGTCACTTAAGGATGGGAGGGGGGGATTTTTTCCTAAAAAAACAAAAAAACATTTTCCCCAGGTATTTGGACAAAAGTTCTAATCGAACAAAATTGTGTCAAGAAAGCATTCCTACATGATTTCGCCAAAGCCTTTTTTAATTGAAAAAAGTTAACAATGCTGAATCTTGCATGTAGCTGGTAGAATGTTTCTCCAATTAGGAACAGATCTTTTCAAAGCACCTTAGTTTAAGTGAGAGGGAAAATGCATGTGGGCACATGGGCGCCTATTAGTACAGATGTCAGAGAATCAACAGTAGTTAACAAAGCTGTGCCTTTGATCTCTGTTTTGCATGTATGTATAAATGATTATATGTGTGTGTATGATTTAATCCACACAGGGTGTGGCTTTTCCTATCTCCTTCCCGGCTGATCCTTTATATATATGTATATTCTGCCGTTTCCTTTTACAAGACCCCTTTGCCCCATCAGAAGGCAATGCAGAGGCTGCTCCTGAGCTGGACCTCTTTGCTATGAAGCCAGCTGAGACCGGCGTTCCTGTAGTTACCCCTACAACTAGTGCAGCTACTTCCGCAACCAGTCCTACTCCAGTTGCTGCTGTGGCCCCTCCAGTCCCTGCTACAACTGCTGCTACTACTGCTACTGTCACTACTGCTACTACATCTGCTCCTACCACCACTACCACCACCTCTGCTCCTCCTCCTGCTCTAGATATCTTTGGTGGTAATTTACTTAATTCTTTCTTCCTTTCTTTCTGATACATTTTGGGGTGAATTAGATTTTCAGCCTATGGAAACAGTCTTTTTTTTTTTTTTGCATATTTAGACACTGGCAATTATTTTTTTAAAAGAAACAAAATTCACAACATGAAGATATAAATTAGTAAGACACAATATATTCTTCATCTAGATTTGTTTGAATCCACACCTGCTGAGGCTCCTGCACCAACTAAGTCAGATGCAGCTCCTGGCATAGACCTATTTGGGACAGGTAAAAATATATAAAAGTACTGTCCTATAATAACACAAGTTTGTGTTTTTAAATTTCCATTTTATTTAACTGCTGAGCATTTTTTTTGTCAATCATATACATATCTATCTCTAATCTTCATGTAATTTATAATTCATTTTTCTTTGGCTTCTGCAAGATACTTTTTCTTCTTCAACTACTGGAGTTTCTCCTGGGCCCGAGAATTCTCTCACTGGTGATCTCTTATCAGGTAGGCGCTTTCTCCTTAGACCTAAGTTATTCTCGTGTGGCTTGTCACTTTCCTTCCAAAATACCTGTGAAACATGATAAGTATTAAACTGTTGAAAAGTTAGTAAAGTCAAAACTGAGCTGATCTCTTGAATATTCCCTGAGTCACTTTAGATGACCTTTGAGCAGGGATCCCCAACCCCTGGTCTACAGACCAGCACTGGTCCACGGCCCACTAGGAACCGGGCTGCGCAAGCGAGTGAAGCCCCCATCCACACAGGCGTGGGATTCAGGCAGTGTGCAAAACCACACCCTCCCAGTCCACGGAAAAACTTCCCTGTCCCCCAAAAGGTTGGGGGCCGCTGCCTTTGAGAACATTTATGCTGTTATATTTAAAAAGAGGCAACTCCCTCTCCCAAATTTTAGATTGTATAAGCCTTGCCCAAGTTCCCACACAAGCAGTTGACCTAGAACATGAGACTGTTAATCATACTCATAAGATCTTGATAATAAAAAATGAAAACATAATTATTTTAATTTAGGAAGGCAATGTGTGCAACTTTCTGCTAAATTTGTAGTGCTAATCCTGTTTACAGACTTCTGTGTGCAGTTTACATTCCACTTCCTGTTCAAATTATTGCTGAAAAATGGACAGAGTCAAAAGCCACCTGGAGAGCTTGTTTATAATCGTAACCCAGGAAAAGAGCTTTATGAGATACATAGTCTTATAGCGCCTTCCCTATTGACAGATTTACCTGGCGCTTTAGATGTAGTTCTATGTGACAATTACCTGCTATATTAATAAGCATTTTCAGGCTCTAGGGTCATAATACTGTCCTCCACAGCTTATCTATTAAAAGAAGGATCATGAAACTTCCATGATCAGGACGTTTTCATGCTATCCAGAATCCAGGAAATCTAAATAGTTAAACATATCTGGCTATAAAATTTGATCATATTTCGAGTTAACCAGAATTCCCATAGCATGAATGAAATGAGAAATCTGAAAACAGCAGCTCTTGAGCGTATGCATGCAATAATATAAAACCAAGACTAATATATATTTATATAATAAAATACATACGTATTACCGTGTGCAGTCCCTGCATGTGTACAAGATAAATAAAAAATGGCCAAAGAACAGTTTTTCTTTTCAATCTAATTTTTAAACATGCTGCTTTTATAGTAGATACTCTGTGAAAAATGTAAAGGGGATTTAGTTTTTCCAAATCTTTCCAATATATAGTATAACCTCTGGTCACGAACGCTTCTGACCATGACCAAATCGGGTTCCTACCAAAAAATTCACTTTTTTTCCCGCGGCCGATTTCCCCTGCCGTGCCATTTTTTTTGTAAGCGCCAAATTTCCAAAATTAGGTTCTGGTCATGACCAAATCGGTTTGTGACCAAAGTTATGGAATGAATTATGGTCGTGACCAGAGGTTCTACTGTATATATATATTGTGTTGTCATGGATTCAAGGTAATGGCCTCATCATTCCTAATTTGCTGATACTAAATATTATCATGCTTACTCCAGTGGATGCATTTGCAGCACCATCGTCCCTGCCCACTGCTTCCCCGGCTAAAGTGGACTCTTCAGGTGTGATTGACCTGTTTTGTGGTGGGTATTGTTGTTCCTCACCATTCAAGTACTTCCCATTTCATTTCAGGGTTCATTTCATTTTTCTTTGCCAGCAATTCAACATTTCACAACAGTTACTTTTATTGTGCTGTGTTGTGCTTTGTTTGCTTTTTAACTGAGTGTTATAAAATGCAATTGGGGTGTTTTTGTATTGTCGTCTGTCCTTATTTCCACGCATGGAATTCCTTTCTTGTTCAAATAACTATTTCATTCTTCCTCCTACAGTATACAATTTTCAGTTTTACAATTATGTTTCTCTGTAGCATGTATATTTCTCTTGGCAGCTACCTGTTATCTATTTGTAGGTTAAGGATGGAGTGAGGGGGTCGGTCTATTTATCTATCTATCTATCTATCTATCTATCTATCTATCTATCTATCTATCTATCTATCTATCTATCTATCTATCTATCTATCTATTTATCTATCATCTACCTACCTACCTACCTACCTACCATCTATCTATTCAGATGAGTCTGGTAGAATTGAGGCTGCTCTTGTGATGCTTAGCAATTATTTCTCTATGGCAGGGGTGGGAAATTAATTTTCCCAAGGGGCCACATGAGAAACGGGTTCTTGTGGGGGAAGGCGAACGAATAGGGCTACACGCATGCATGGACGAACATACGTAAATTGGAAAAAAATAGTCACCTTCAAAATAAAAGTAATGCAGTTGTATTGTGTGTGTGGCATACACTTATTTACCTTTGATTTCTAATTTCCAGTTGACCTCATACAGGCTTGATAGGGACACCCAAAAAATGCCAGATGTGACCTGGAGGCTGTAAAATGCCCAGGTCTGCTGTATGGGCTTCTGGGATGTACATTGAAATTATTTTAATACATAGTATCTACTGTCTTTTAATTACAAACCATGAAGGGAACTGTATAACTGTGTTCAAGCATAAAGCACAAACTGTTACTGCTTTTTATCAAAAGGCATGTTCTTCATAATTTGCAATATTACTCAAGAAAACATTAGATACTGTACTTAAAGGGGAAAAAGCACAAATGACCACAACCAGGCAGAATGTTTACCTTACAGAAGATACATTTTTTTATGATTGGAAGCAGTATAACTTAGGAAAGTCCCCAGATTTACAGAATAGCAATAGATATGAAACGTGTTATTAGATAGCACACTCATTAAATTTCACAGATAAATTTGATTCATTTCAGATACCAAAAATAAAAATACTGTGAAATTTTTCTCTTGAAAATACTGTTAATATATTGCCTTTTTTTTGGGGGGGGGGTACAGCCTCCATCTCAATCAAATGAATCCGTATTCCATATGCTTCATAGCAGTTAGTCTCTCTCTCTCTCTCTCTCCTGGCTCTGATGCCCCCTATATGTTTGCCAAAGGCAGATGGGAAGGCAGGCAAACAGGCAGCTCAGTAGGTGCTGGAACAATCTGTCTGCAGGTTCTTCTGAAATGAGATCCAGAGAAGGAAAGCTGCAGAATGCCAAGGAAAGGGAGGCAGTAAAGAGTATTCTTGTGGGACTGCATGTTTGTGGGAACAAGCAGAGGTTGTCTTGCTCATGTGTGCACAGAAAACCTTTGATGATGGATGGATAGGTAAGATGTAGAAGAGGAAAAGAAGAAAACAGTGCATTAGAAAAGAGAAAATAAAGGGTTTCTGTTGAATTCTGGAGTCACATCTTTTGTGCCTGCTTCAAAAACCTATTTGCAGATGTCTTAACAAACAGAAACTTCCATTGATTTTCTTTCCTGTGAAGTGTGTTGCAAAGCACTTTATTCAAATGCTTTATACATCCCTACTGTCTGCATTCATATATATTTTTTTGGCAATGGCAAAGCACCAGATTGCTCACAGTACTTTTTGTTTTTAATTTCTTAAGTGGCCGCTTTACAAATGACAAGATACCAATATTTTTCCATCCCTTCTTATTTCATTAAGAGTATCTGCTTCCAGCCTACTTCCCATCAACCTTCAGTGTCCTGTTTGTGATGCCTCTGTGTAGGACTTGTTTAGACCACAATATATCTTTCCTTCTCACTGCACAACCACACCCTTGTGTAACTATGGTTACAGCTACTGAGAAAAGCACCTCTTTGCAAAAGTGCCAGCATGCTATTCCTTTCATCATCAGAGCTAGCAATACACTTTAAAATGCAATAGAAGAAAGTTGGCTTGGAATTTTGCAGCTACCCCTTTTTTGCTCAGACATATTTTACAGATGGCCAGATGAGTACATACAAGATCTTAAGAAAATGTGAAATGATACTAGGGAAGTGACAATACATTTTATTTATTTTCTGCATGGTTTATGGGGAAAGGGAGATCCAAGGCCTATATTTTGCAGCAGCACAGAAATTGAATGATATCCTTCTACAAAATTCTATTGGACATTGGACAGGAAATACTGACAGGCTCATGTATCCCTTAAAGTTTCTATGCATAGATCTACATAGGGTTGCAAAACTAGTTTCAAAATGGTTTGGAGAAATGAGGAAGAGAACATGCTCTTAGAAAGCTAGCAGTTCTTGGGGTCATCTTCCTGTGGAAAATCTTAACACTGCCATCACTTCTCATCAGTACAACTGTCATACTTCTAAAATAGTCTGTCTGGGTCCTTTTTTTGGTTTCTTCTGGTTTTAGAACAACTTGTAGGACAAGGAGTGGCAGAACCTGGGGACAGAGTCAAAAGAAGAATCAGCCTAGAATCTCTATGTAGCCACAAACGGACTTAGTCAACATAGAAACTCCTGGCTGATTCTTGTTTTGACTCCGCTCCCAGGTTCTGCCACTTCTTCTCCTACTCAGCTACAACTATTCCTCGGATTGTTTCATATATTTTACCAATCATTCCTCTATGGTCTTGAAAATTATGTCATATTCATAGTTGCATTCTCCCTCCAAATATTACATGTTTATATATTTACAATATCTTTAAATCCTATTATCTTTTATTGCTGCCTTATGGAAAAAAAATCAATAGATGCTTTTGGAAGTGGCCCTTCAGAGCCCCAACCTGCAGTTTCAACTGCTTCTAGTGCTTCTGCTTCTGCTGACTTATTAGCTGGTAATGAAATATAATTGTGGTATTTTTTTAATAAAGGGTGTGCATGTTTTTACTGCATCTTTTCTGTACTGTGACAAAAAGAATAGCCAATGAACCATCACTAAGGCTACTAAACTTCCAAACTATAAACATTCTGTGAAACCCATCACTCCAGGAAGCTATATTATTTTTTCTTTACAGGATCATTATAAGTATTAGTCACTGCTGCTTGCAGAAAATATCCTTAGTCATAATTAAGACATTGAGAAGCTCATGTGTTCCCCCTGTTTACCTATGAATTTATATGATACCATTCTATGTAGCTACTCATTGGTCTATACTATAATCACTATTAAGTAACGTTATGTAATTCGTAGCAATCTGATTCTTATGGTATACAACTGTGTACTAGATTTGAAAGAATGGTCAGGAAAGAAGGCATAAATTGCTGCTAAATAAGATCCTCTCAATCCAGGGTGCATGAACCAATTAAATTATATGACAGGGTATTTCTTATGTTAGTTCAGAATGGCTTTCTGTTTGTTTTACTGAATGTTTGGAGCTAGGGTCCTCAACAGGACAAGGAATGGAAATTCACTCAGACTTCAAAAGAAATTCCATTTCTAGCTCCGTAAACTTGTCATTGTTGTTACTGCTTTGAATATCCAATGAACACCCAGAAGAGAAGATATAAAACAGATACAAGTGTATTAGAAAGCATACGTTCTGATAAACAGCTACATATTAATTAACCTTTTATTTTATTTGAGATACACAGTTCAGAAAATATGCTTCATAGTTTTTTTTTCTTTGATATGGTTGAAACTTGATAGTGCATGCTAATGTGTATAATGTTTTCTGTTCTGTCAGCCCTAGGTACACCAAGTTAGAAAACTAAAGTCATGCATGCTAATCAGTGGTGAAATCCAATTTTTTTTACTACTGGTTCTGTGGGCGTGGCTTGGTAGGCGTGGTGTGGCTTGGTGGGCGTGGCAGGGGAAGGATACTGCAAAATCTTCATTCCCTCCCCACTCCTGGGGGAAAGATATTGCAAAATCTCCATTCCCACCCCACTCTGGGGCCAGCCAGAGGTGGTATTTGCTGGTTCTCTGAACTACTCAAAATTTCCGCTACTGGTTCTCCGAACTACTCAAAATTTTCGCTACCAGTTCTCCAGAATCTGTTAGAACCTGCTGGATTTCACCCCTGATGCTAATATTGTTTTCATTACAAGAGTACAGTCTTATAAATCTGAATTTGCTTCCCTTTTCCCCTTTATCTTTCTGAGAAGTAGGGAGGGTCTTGCCTGAAATGTTTACTCAGATTGCAGTTTTAGCCTGACTCAGATTTCTTTTATCTCAGTGTTGTCTTGGTTGCAGCTCTTCCTCCTGTTCCTCGAGGTTATTCCTTCTGCAATTTACAGCAGGAAGGAAAAAGCAGTTCATGCAAACTGAAATAGCAGTTGTCAAAATGGGTTGTTGGTCTAATCTATGCCAAATCCGCCACCTGTTTACAACACATAGGGGAAAAGAATGACATTAATTGCTGATCTATTGTGTCTTCCTGAGATTAATTTTTAAAGAATAAATGCAAACATGCAACCTTTCTCCTACACAGATACAAGTCTAACTTTTAAAAAAAAAGCTGTGCTAATCTGTGAAGTTAAGGCACCATTTTCTAAACTTCAGAGAAGGGGTGGGGGACGAGTAAAATGTAATAACTTCTTAACATTTCTTTTTCTGAAAATCTTATTAACTCCATCCATCACAATATTCTCAGTTTTCCCCTTTTCAACAATCACTGTTCCTATATGTTTGTAATTTGATGCTCATTAGGGGACTGGAGACTAAAACATATGAAGAACGGTTACAGGAACGGGACATGGCTAGTCTAGAGAAGAGAAGGACCAGGGGAGACAAGATAGAAGGATTCAACCAGTTCGGACCGGTTTGCCTGAACTGGTAGCAAGCCGCTGGTGACGTCACAATGATGTCACAGAACCGGTTCTGCCGGTGCCAGTCCGTGGACGCCACCATCTTTTTTAAAAAAAAATTTTGGATTTTTTTTTTTGAATTTTTTCCAGGTTTTTTTCCTTCTGCGCATGCGCAGAAGCCGAGTTTCTGTGCATGCGTCGCCATCTTGTTTTCAGCTTTTGGGGGGGGGATTTTTTTTATTTTTTTGCATTGCGCATGTGCGCGCGCGCTTTGTGCGTGCGCGCCCATGAGGTGCGCACGCGTGGCACGCTGGTGACGTCATGATGATGTCACGGATCTGGTTCGGTCAGTGCCAGTCCGTGGACGCCGCCATATTTTTTTTTTAATTTTTATTTATTTATTTATTTTTGTTTTGGGGGGGGGGTTGGTTTTTTGGGGGGAATTTTTTCCAGGGTTTTTTCCTTCTGCGCATGCGCAGAAGCCGAGTTTCTGTGCATGCGTCGCCATCTTGTTTTCGGCTTTTGGGGGGTGGAGTTTTTTTTAGTTTTTGG
>QLTV01003675.1:974880-1001020 GCA_003457575.1 Thermophis baileyi | reverse complement strand
AATAATAATAATAATAATAATAATAATAATAATAATAATAATAATAATAATAATAATAATAATCATCTCATCAAGAAGAGGAAAGGAACTTTGTGTTTGTCAAAGCCAATTATAATGTTTTTCAGGCCTGTGGATTAGTCCTTAGTATTAGGCTAATAATTAATTTCTTTCTCTTTAATTTTTTAAAAAGGCTTTGGAGGTTCTTTTATTGCTCCATCTCCATCACCTTCCCCCATCACACCAGCTCAGGCTAATATATTGCAGCCCAATTTTGAAGCAGCATTTGGAGCAGCCCCTTCTCCTTCCCCTTCTGGCAGTTCCTTCGATCCCTCAGGTGAGTCTTCTGTGCAGCCTTCGTCTCCAAAATATGTTACTGTAATTCTCCCAGATGTCCAAAGTATTTGTTTTTGTTTTTTCTCATGAAAGCATTCAGAAACAGTTGAATATGTAGTATACTACTTTTAATATATAATTTGCAAAATAGTTCCTTCTGCTCAGTTCTCTTCCATAGGATTTCAGCACACATCAAACCGAAGTGCATATATTCTGTATTTTTGCATGTGCTTTATATGCATGCCCATTTAAAAGAAACTCCAGAAATTGCAGATACCTTATTCCTGTACACTCAGCATATAGCCATTCTCCAGAGCCTTTCCCCAAGCATGCATGGCACCAGAATTTAAAAATAAAGGAGGTCCAGGGTATTTTGTCCTTTGACACAAGGCTTGACTTTTCATTACTGCTCTGTCGTTTCTGTTTGTGTCTCTTTCATTGTCTACTTCCATGCTGGGGCCTTGCTACAAATTTGCCTTTTGGGTGAGTTCTGCAACAGAAAGAAGTAAAGAAACCAAATAGTAGTTAGTAGTACTTTGCTTTATAGTTACTGCTTGCCGGAGCATAATGCAACTCTGCTTACTAACATTAGCATGCATACTGTATCTGTTATGAATTGGCGTTACTGACTATGTAATGTTGGCCTGGATTAGATAGTTCTGTTTCATTAGATACAGAGGGTCGATATTGGGTTGTTGTTTTTTGGTATACGACCATTTGGTCAGCAACTGTTCCAGCATCCTTGCAGTCATGTGATCACGATCTGGGTGCTTGGCAACCCATTTGCACTTAAAGCCACAAGTGCCCCATGATTACATGATTGTCATTTGAACCTTCAATGCCAATTTCTTCCTGGCTGGGGAATTCCGGGAGTTGATGTCCACCCCGTATCTTATCCATATTTGTCCATATATCTTGATGGTAAATTGGAAGACATAAATGTGTTTTGTGTAGAGCATCATTGGTTTTTTTTGTGAAATCCATCTCAAACCCAGACAGCCTGATATGAATTGCATGGTAAATAACACATGATTACTGTGGTGCTTCTATTAGCAGCAGAGTAGTAATGACTTTACCCACAGTAAGTAAGGAGAACGGCCCTCACCTTGTCCCATGGCAATATTAATACAGCCAAGAAGAATATTTCTCACTGGCAATAGACACTGTAAACGTGCCCCATTTAGTAATCTCTTCCTCTCCTAATGACAGGTGGAGGAGATGATGGTTTATTTCTGCCCATATAGGTATGTTCACAGGATGCCCTGGCCTCACTCCCCCTATTTTACAAGAATTTCCTATCATCTGTGCCCTTTCCAAAACCCAAAGGGCCAGTCTGGGCAGATCATCCTGGAGAAAAATCTGTGGTTGCTAACAGTGACACAAACTTGAAAGTACATAGTCAGTGCTCTTTCCACTGAAAAAGATTTCCCACCCACTGGAATTTTTTTGAATTTCCCAGCAAAAATAATGCTTGCCCCAAACCTTTGTCTTTTTACTTTACTTTCTCTCTACCTGCTCAATTTTTCTCTCTCCCTGAACTTGTTCCTAGAAAGCATTCATTAGTAGGTTGTAGTATTTTACTTTCTAGCTTCCTTTGTTATGTCAATATTTTAATAAAAATAATCCTTACATAAGAGACAATTCTTTATTATGATTCCCTTCCAAATCTGTAAATCAGGAAATAATAATTAGTTACAATACTCCCACTTCAGACAAACCTGATGTAAGTCTTAAATAGCTAATTGGCTAATAAATTATTATTCCTTTGGAATCAGATATTAAAAACTCTGGTTCAAGTGTTGTGGGAAAAACCCAGAAATGGAATATGAAAACCTGAATTAATTTTAGGGGCCATACTGAATGAAAGTAATGTCAAACTGACTTTTTTTTTTTTTACTGTTCCAGAAAATGGTAACATTCTCATTAGATTTGTGGACACAATAATATGAGAATCAATTCTTCCATATATCAGTGTTAAAAACATAAAGTGTGCAGTACAGCAACATGGACTGTTTTCATAGTTTAAAAAGTTAGTGTTGTCTAATGCTTTGTCTTATTGTAGTATGTTTGGAATTCATTTATTTCAATGTGTTGGTCAAAAAGCATGCATGCCTTCCGTTGGCATTACGTTGGCATTAAATCTGTGTGATGGTTCAAAGATCAGTAGTGATTTTTGTATGTTTTTAAAAGGTTGTGAATTCTCCATTTAAGCATCCATTTATTATGTGAAAGCTTAATTGCCTGAAAAAGTAGTTTTCCTAATCTATTGATTTTCTTAAATCTCCAGTGTTTGATGGCTTAGGTGATCTTCTTATGCCCACTACAATGCAAACTGGTCAGCCTTTGTCCAGTGTAGGCACAGCCTCTGCTTCAGCTGCAACCAAACCCATTGGAAGTGATCTTGATTCCTCTCTTGCAAACTTAGTAGGAAGTAAGTCAGATAAACTGTTAAGTTTGACAGTGATTTTTTTTTTATATTGTTGATCTTTTACACGTTGCACCAGTTGGCTATTCCTGAGTTCGGTTACTATGTTTTGAAGGGTGTATTTCTTCCCTTATGTGGGAGGACAGTGCAGTTGTGTTACAATTTAGGTTGTTACAGAAAGTTCCTTTTCTCATCCTGAACTTTTGAGACCAAGGTGCATCATGTTTTCATATTGCTCAGTCCATTTAATGGACATTCTTTAACAAAACATACATTTCTAGGAGTAGCTTTTAAAGTGGAAAATATAAAAGTAATTATTGTTATGGATGAACAATTAACATTTTCTTAAACTTAGTTTATTATGTCCTATGTATTTATAGTTAGGAAAGTAATCAAGAAAGTGTAACCAAGTAAAGTAATCGTGTAAGTTGAGGTCTAGATCAGGTAGAGTTATGACATCAGTGACTGTATGGTATAAGAATGTTTTCAGAGATATAGTGTACTGTATATATAAAATATAATTATATCATTATATAGTTTATTGTGACTTTTAGATAACTGACTGAATGCTGCTTAAGTCATCTAAACCTGAGTTGCCTGGTGATTTGATGGACAAACATGTTATCTCTTGACATCTACTATCAGATGAAGCAATCTTTTACATTCCTGGTTTCTTTTGCAGATCTTGGAATTTCTGGTACCATAACAAAGAAGTAAGTAGCTGGTTAATTCAAAGTCCCAGATGTGTATTTCCCTTCTGTACTTTCTACCGTGTTTCCCCGAAAATAAGCCCCCCCAAAAAATATTTAACCGCATGCACAGCCCTTCCCCGCCATTTCCTCTGGTTAGGGTTAGGGAGACAGAGCTGGAAATCAGGTAAGGTGGCAAGAGGAGCCCTGTCTTGCTCCATGCGCCCCAAAATAATAAGACCTCCCCGAAAATAAGGCCAAGCGCTTATTTCGGGGTTCAAAAAATATAAGACAGGGTCTTATTTTCGGGGAAACATGGTAGCATAATACTGTAGTCAGTATTTTTATACTGTATATACAGTATTTTTATACTGTTTATACAGTATTTTATACAGTATTTTTAGTCCATATATAGCCTTTTGATGGTGGTGTTGCTGGTTAATCGTTATTATACATCTAATATTGCAAAAGGTAGAATGATTTTGCAAAACAGTTAAAATGTTAATTTTTTTACAATCCAAAATATCAGATTTTTACAACATAATGCAATATCAGTAATCCCCCACAATTTCTTCACTTTCCTAAAAACCAAGTGTAAATTACAGATATCCTCAACTTGCGACCACAATTAAGCCTGGAATTTGGGTCATTAAGCAAAGCAGTCATTAAGTGAGATGCTTCACTCAATGACCACAGTCCCAGTACTCCTGGTTGTGGCCATCAAACAATCACACAGGGTGTTAACTGGACAGAGTCCAATTTGGCAGGCATGTGGTGGGGGAAGACCCTAAGACAGTGATGGCGAACCTTTTTTTGCTCGGGTGCCAAAAGGGCGCGCGCGCGATAGCACACGCGCACATGCCCTCACCCATAATGCAATGCCCTCCCCCCGTGCATGCGCACACAACCACCCCCCAGGCTCCCCCCCCCATGCATGCACGCAGACCTCACTGAAGCCTCTGGACTTCCGGTAGGCCCGTTGTGCCATTTTTCGCCCTCCCCAGGCTTCAGGAAAGCCTCCGGAGCCTGTGGAGGGCGAAAAACGGGCCCAACGGGCCTACCGGAAGTTTGTTCCCGAACTTCCCTATAGCCTGGGGAGGGCGAAAAACGGCACAATGGGCCTACTGGAAGTTTGTTTCTGAACTTCCGGTAGGCCCGTTGGGTCCGTTTTTCGCCATCCACAGGCTCCAGAGGCTTTCCTGAAGCCTGGGGAGGGCGAAAACGGCCTCCCCCCACCCTCCGGAAGGCCGAAAATCAGCTGGCCAGCGCGCACAATGCCTCACGTGCCCTCGGATATGGCTCCGCGTGCCACCTGTGGCACGCGTGCCATAGGTTCACCATCACGGCCCTAAGCGGCTCCGCTCAGGAGCTGAAAATCTTCCCTGTTGAAATCCAAGCAGGATTTTCAGCTCCTCGTGGAGAGACACTTACTGTATGCTTGGCCTGCACTGGCCTTTCAAGTCCTCTCCCATCCATCTGAGACATCCCGTGTTCCTTACCTTATCACACTGCCTCTCTGTTCCCTGCTTGGATTTCAGCTCCCACTCTTTTCTACGTTCTGCCCGAAAGACCTGCATGCTAAAGGATGTCAGCTCCTCTGTGTGCATGGAAGGGTATTCCTTCAGCAGGATGCAGAATGCTGTTCTGACCTAGGCTTCCCCAAAAGCACGAAGCCGACTCCATGTCCCGATGAAACCCCTTTTATTTAGTTTACAGTGAATTCCTCTCCAGCAAAGTCCCGGCCAACTGTTTTTCAAGATATTTCCCAATTACAGACCTTTAGCAGGCTTGGAGAGCTGCCAAGCCGATATCTTTCAGACTCTACACTATAACAGACAATACTTGGCTAGAATGCAGGAACAGATCTTCACCCAAATGAACTAATTGTCTCCTGCAAACTCCCCTCCCTTTTCGTTCCTCTTTTATTCCCTATGGGAGGGGCCATTCATCGTCCACCTATGGCCTTACTCCCAAGTCGACCCTTGTTCCTCAGCTGTTCCCTTTATCTGGCAACTCTGCGCATGCGCACACTGGGAACAGGCTCCAGCTGTTTGTCTGCCTCACTAATGTCTGACTCCAAAGGCAACTGTTAACTGTCAGACTGCCCTGGCCCCATCTCTGCCTCCAATGCAGAGCACTCGTCAGAGCCTTCCCCAGACTCCAGGACTGGCCCATGTTCTTCCCCAACCTCCTCACTGTCTGAATCTACTGCCAGCTCCGTTGGCCGCTGGCAGGCCACAACAAATGGAACTCAAATCTTCAGGATCTGAACTCCAATTCTGTACCCTAGGGAGGTTCTAATCTCTCCTCCGCACAAAGCCGGGAACTCTTTTGCTGGGGTGCAGAAATGGACTTCAAATCATCAGAATCTGAGCTACATTTCTGCACCCTGCAGATGTCATCTCCATGTGCCCAAGGGAACTCCTTCCATGGGGTACAGAAACGAAGCTCAAATCATCAGAATCTGAGTTCCATTTCTTCACCTCACTGAAGCAGTTCAGTTCTCCTTGGGAGGCAGCTCTTTCAGCCAGTCCCCCGAGACAAGAGAGAATCCTCTTGGCAGGCAGCAGCAACCTGCACCCTTTTCTGTTGGCTTCCCCAATGACTTTCTTGGAAAGCCAGCAGAGAAGATTGCAAATGGTGAACACATGATTGTGGGCATCTTGGCAACTGGTCGTAAGTGCAAACAAGTTGCCAATCAACCAGATTGTGATCAGGTAACTGCGAGGATGGTGGCCTGACATTTTACAACAGCCAAAAGTACTTTATGGGCTATAAGGCACCCTTTCTGAGGCCTTCATAACTTCAAATGGTCATTAAATATCTAGTCCTAAGTCCATGACTATCTCTATTCCTGAATGAATATGAAGAGGTACAGCAGTGCCTCTATATACAGTACTTAATTAATCCAAATGCATGATGTAGTTTCTTCTGTATTGTGGAGTGCAGTTAATGGGTATCAAATTCTCTTTTGTGCTTGCCATTCAAACACTTTACAAATTGCATTTTGTAATTATGCCAGCAAGATTCCAGCCCAGAATTTTGCTATGGTTGCAGTTCTGCCTGGCAATAAGTTAGCACTCGTATTCTAAATCATTCTAAATCTTAGGGGAGAACTTCAGTGGAACGCAGGAGAGAAGAAGTTAACAGGAGGAGCCAACTGGCAACCAAAAGTAGCACCTGCAACATGGTCGTCTGGGGTTCCTCCGAGTGGCCCCTTGGTATGTGGAGATAACCGCATATTTCATAGATGTACAAAATTCCATGTGAACATGACTGCTAAACTATTGGAACAGAGTTAGTATGTTCAAAATACAGCCAGATACTAAAGTTTTGACATCCGAAATTATCAGTATCATTTGTCTATTCCAAAACTGTAGTTTTGATACGTTTTTAAGGAAATGGGAATTCCATCCTATTATTGTTATATGTTGCATTGTTATCTTACTGTTCTAGCAGTGGAACACTTCCTCGTTTCTCAAATGATAATATGTTTTGAGTTTGTTTTGCAGTTTTCAAATAGTTTTGGTTAAAGCATTTATTTTCAGAGTTATGTTCTTCTTACAAGCTAATAATAATAATAATGCAATAGTGAAATTGCAATAGGAAACATTTTAACAAAAGACTGTAAAATATTAAATATTATACAGTGTAATGATCTTTCCAGGTAAGGAAAGCAATACACTAAATGCAAGTTTTTTTTTCTACCAGAAAGGTTGGGCGATTGTTTTTTATGTAAGTAGCCTTTTGTTATGAAGTTGTACTAACTCAGAGATCTGGCTACTACCAAACTAATGCAAAATTTCTTTATTTTTACAGTCAACCTAAACTTGAGTTACTAATTTGCAAATAACCCTTGCATCTGTAGATCGAGTTATTTTCTGCTTGATAGGTATTTCCAGGTATTTTTTTCTTCCTGTGCAGTGAAACAGAGGGGCAGGAATATTTCTTTTAGATATTTTATTGTCTTCATTTATAAGGAAAAGGTACAGTCATTTTACCCTCTGCTGAATAGCTGCCTTTTTGCCACATTTTGCACCCCCAGGTGCATCTTCAGGACATTGTTCAAATGTAGCTCCACATAAAAGGCATTGGAATAATCAAAAACAGTTTGATTCCATTAAAAAACCAACCTCCTGTGTTTGTTGTTTGCAACATTTCTGTATGCAGAATAAGTCTAGCTTTTTGCAACACGTAATTTATTAAATGAAGTATTTGCAGCAGGATACAGTGACTGCAGTTAACTGATTTGATATCGCCTTAATGTTGGCGGTCTAGAGTTCTTCGATAAGTGCTGAAAATTGTGACATTTGACAGTTAAATAAACTGTTTTTATATGTATACAATTTAACCAGTTAGTGATTTATCTCTATTACTCCAATCTCTAGACAGGATCTGTGCCTCCAGCAGGTGCTGGCCCTCCTACATCAGGTGCCGCTTCTCCACAAACTGGATCAGGATTTGGGATGGTAAGGATTGACTCAAAGAATGATAGGAGGGGAAAAGTACTACTTTTCACTTCTCCAAGTGACTTCTTCCTGTATACTGGCCTTTAAAAAATCTCAGTAATCCTATGTGGGAAAATACCAGGGGTGGGTTCCTCCCGGTTCGGACCGGTTGTCCCGAACTGGTAGCAGCCCGCTGGTGACATCACGATGACGTCACCAAACCGGATCAGTCGGTGCCGGTCCGTGGGGGCCTCCTTTTTTTTTTTTAATTTTTTTTTTTAATTTTTTTTCCTTCTGAGCATGCGCAGAAGCCGACTTCCGGCACTGTGCATGCAGTCGCCATCTTTTTTTCGGCTTTGTTTTTTGTTTTGTTTTTTGGATTTTTTGTTACTGCGCACACGCAAAGCGCACGCGTGCCCATGAGGCGTGCCCACGCGGCGCAGGAGGGAGCGAACCGGCAGCAAGGTAAGTTGGAACCCACCCCTGGAAAATACAATTTGAATAACTACTGGAGATACCACTGTAGTTCTTCCTGGAAAATAGTCCTCTTTTTCCCAACTGCATTTTAAGGATCTACATCCTGAAGCTTATCTTCTGAACATTGTGGCCAAAATATATGCTTCCCCCCCCCCCCACCCCCAGGAAAAATGTGTATTATATGTTATCTCTTTCTGGGGGAAAAATGCATACAATATATTGTGTACTGAATAATGTATTCTTCTGATGCAATGTTCACAGTCCAGTTGCTGGAATTTCCAGCTGACATCTTAAGTTAATGTACTCTACTCTGAGATGCATGTAGGTGGAAATGGGTTCACATCTGAAAAGACACCTAAAATATGTGTGCGCACGTGCGCACACACACCAATGGAACATGCCTATTTTATCAAGAGATTTCTTGATAAAATGGCATCTCTTAGACTTTATTTGTTCTCAAATCTTTTCCAGCAGCCTCCTGCAGCTGGCGTTGGGATGATGCCACAGCAGCCTCTTATGTATGGACAACCGATGATGAGGCCACCATTTGGAGCAGCTGCAGGACCTGGTGCACAAGTGAGAACTTGCCTGGTTTTGGAGAAAACAGAGGAAAAAAATTCTTTTTGTTAAGTTATATAGGCCAATGTTTTAAGTTATTTCCTTTTTATTTCTGGAAGGCAGTCTAGTGTGACATGTTATTGTTTTCAATTCATACTATCAAGACTTTTCAAAGTTACAATATGGATTTTGTGTATTTGTTTAGTTTTTAATTTTTAATACACTTTTTTAAAAAAAAATACTACTTCTTAAGCTGCTTTAACTATTAAAACTGTGCCACTGGTCCAAAAATGATTCCTGCTCCCAGTGAATGTTCAAATTTATTTGTTTATTTATATTTCATACTTCTAAACCTCTCACCTCCCTCAAAGAGATATGATAACATGGTAAAGCGATTTTATTTCAGTTTTTATTTATTAATTTAAAAACTGAACATCACAATAGTTCTCGTATTCATTCAGTGGGACATAGCATAAGCCCATATTTGTGAAGTGCATATTAATTTTGGTTAGAGATGGATCATAATACTGTAATTGTATTTTTTTTCTTTTGTGCCCTTATCCTTCTGGAATAATGGAAAACTATTAAGGTTTCTCCAAGCCCAACACCCGCCACCCAGAGTCCCAAGAAGCCTCCATCAAAGGACCCATTAGCAGATCTTAACATCAAAGATTTCTTATGAGCTATTTAAGGTATGGTTTTCTTCTTCCATCCTTCCCTCGAATATATTCAAGCTTGTATTCTCCTTTATATTTCACAGGGGATGCTAAGAATTTATTTTGATTTGAATGGTGTTAATTCAGTGGTGTTAATTCAGTACTGAGCTTGCTGAAAGAACAGCTCACATGATGTAGTGGTTGAAGGGTTGAACTAGGACAGACTTCCTTATGAGCCACCTATAAATCCTGAGCAAGTGACAAAGTTTGCACTAGGCAGTGAAAACTATGAACCTTAAAAGCAGCAGTATCTTTCCCTTCCCTGGCTCTTACACAGAAAACGCAGACATTCATGTATGCAATGTACTTGCTATCAAACATCCCTATTTCTCCTGACCACTTCTCCATTTCAAGAGTAGAATTTAAGCACTAGATTAGTATATTGAATCAAATGTTACAGGTCTGTTTCTCTCTCTGTGTATGTATATGTGCCAAAGACAGAGAATGATATGTGTATTAAACTCCTTTCTATATAGAATAGATGTGGAAGAAAATGTGTTTCCAATTATTTTGCATCTTAGGAAAAAAAAGAGAGCATTACATAGCTGAGGGAAAGGAAGGTTATATCATCTGTCGTCTGGCATATAAATCGGATTATGAAACTGAATTTGAATGCCTGTCCCTTAAACTTTGTAACACCTCTTTCCCCCTCTTTTCGTGATTGTAGTTTTGTGAAAGGATAAGTGAAGATGCAAATTTGGAATCTGCAAACAAGAATTTTGTTGCTCAGAATTTCCAAGTGAGCCACCAGTACCAAACCCAGTGCTTACTCAGACTTCTCTCCTACTTCCAAAACGTGTAGCACAGCTGTGAAAGTGATCATAGGAATGTGTACTATTTTAGTTGTTATCCCTTCTCTCTCTCTCTCTCTCTCTCTCTGTTTGTGTACTTGGGTTATAATTTATGTGTTTCTCAACTTAAACAATGGATGTATGTTTCTGATGCCTTCTTAGTGCTTTTCTGAACCAATCCATTAGGAACAGATTATGCAGCTGTTGTGTGGTGAGCCATTTGGAGCGATGTGTCTGTGTTTCTGGAGGTCTTAATGTAAATAACCTTGGCGACCCTCTAAATTTTCTCTTCAAATCCAGTTTCCTTTGCATATCTGTTATACAAAACAATATTGTGGTTATATCAGGTAGCAAGAAGAACACTGTCAATCCTTTTTTTTAAGTGTGTGGAATGTAATTTTTTTTCCAAAGCAGGATTATTATCAAATTTGTTGTGGGGTACGTTTTAATTTCCTGACATTCTATATGCTAATATGAATGAAATTCATATTAATAATCTATCAAGTTACTTGACAAAGGTTGTTAAAAAATCCCCCACATAAAAATATTTTATCAGATTGCTTTAAAAAACATTTGCCTTTTATTTTCATTTAAAACCATCATATTTATCACCGTTATTTAAAATGCACTGAAAACAAGTAAAGGGTAAGTTTCTTGCCATATAATTCAGAAAAATCAAACGTAACAAAAGCAAACTCCTTTAGGTTTGTCAGGCTACTTTGGCTGCCCACTGTTTCCAGGGGCAAATCATGAATTCCCCCCCCCCCTTTGCTTTTATGTACATCTGTCAGTTTTGTTCTTCTCTGTACATATCTTAGATTAGTGTTTTTCATCCCCATACAGCACTATGTATTTTCTGTACTGTTTGTGATTAGAGGTCACACTGAACCTGAATTATACCCTTTACCGTAAACAAAAGTGTTCTTTTATCGTTTTAGTTTGTTCTCTCATACTGTGTGTGCTGATGGCTTAGCTTAAGATTTTTGACTTCTTAATAAGGTCACTGTTGATCAGTGTTACAAGTGGCTTGGCAGCTCTTTGTTAAAGCATATTAGGTTGGAAAGATGTTCATCTAAGTCTTTCAAATTAATATTTAATCAACATGTGGTACCATTTTTAAAAAGTGGTTGTATATTGTGGGGATAACATACCCTGTAACGACAGAGAGTTAGAGAGAGAATTTCAAATGGATTTGCTTTGTATTTTGGTTTGAGGAAAACCCAATGCATGTATACCCTCTGAGATGCAATAAAACACCTTGATCAAAGTAAATTCAAAATAAAGTGGTCTCTATTTTGTTTTAATTATCCAGTTTATGATTATAGTAGAGTACAACTGCACTAGGGTTGGTTTTCAGAGTTTAAAGATTGTGGTCTAGAGAACGGGTTTCTTGATGTTTTGCCAGCAACTGTGGTATCTTCAGAGGCAAAGTGATCTGCTAGGCAACTAAGCAGGGACACCAACCTGCACCAATCAGAAACTAGCTCAGCTAAAGGCCAATCAGAAGTCAGGGCACCTGGCTATTAAAAACAAGGGCCCAGTCAAACCCTGCTCATTTTCTTACGTGCTTTGTTCTGATGATGCCAGACACAGTTGCTGGTGAAATGTCAAGAAATCTTGTTTTCTAGACCTTGGTCATTAAACACTGAAGCTCATCACTATCCAGCCAATGCCAGTGGTGGAAGCCTAAACCGGTATTCCAGTGATAATTTACATTTTTTTTAAACCTTTCTACAAAACGAAATGATCTTGTTATTTTGTTTTAAAATTAAGTCATGCAAAACACACCCTCTGTGGAATTCATTAGCATTTTAAAATTCATCTACATAAATTCCCTGAAATGTGCAAAGTCACTTCAACAATCTGAAATATAGTGCTCTGTATTGTTATTCAATAGCAATTTCTTCGATCAGTGAAGCTTGGTTCTAAAAAAGTATGCACAGCAACATCAATCAATACAAAAAGTATACTGGGAAGATATTTAGTATTGATGTCGGTTGAGACCAGAGGTGGGTTCCTCCCGGTTCAGACCAGTTCGCCCGAACTGGTAGCAACCCGCTGGTGATGTCACAGAGCCGGTTCAGTCGGTGCCGGTCCATGGACGCCGCCATCTTTTTTTGGGGGGGGGGTTGGGAATTTATTTATTTTTTGGGAAAAAAAAATTTGATTTTTTTTTCTTGTGCGCATGCGCAGAAGCCAAGTTGCCGGCACTGTGCATGTACCGCTGGTTTTTTTTTTTTTTTTTTGAATTTTTGGCACTGCGCATGCACGCGCTTTGCACGGCCACGCGGCACTGGAGGAAGCGAACCGGCAGTGAGGTAAGTTAGAACCCACCCCTGGTTGAGACACTGGGTTAACTGGCATTGCAATATGTGTTTTTTTAACTGTTGAAACAAGTTTAACTAATTTCATCTCAAAAAACATACTGCAGATTTGGAAAAGGTTCTAAACAGCAAAACTAAAATTGTCAAAAAGCTAGGAACCCTTTTCTCAACTAGAATGAGGTTTTGGAACTGCCATTTCCTGAAATTCCCTGTCTTTGGTCATGTTGGCCACATTCTGGGAATTGTAGTATCAGTGTACCTGGTTGAGTCATATAAAAAAAAATCAAAAGGATTATGAAGAACATAATAGAGGAATATAAAATTATAGTTTGATGAAAGCAGCTACAATGTTTTTTAATAACACTCAGACTGGATTTTATTTTTCTTACTGAGAGAGATACGAGATAGCCCAGTAAAATTGATAATGGGAATTTATAACAAGCACAGTGCTTACCGTATTTTTCGGAGTATAAGACACTCCGAAGTATAAGACGCACCTACCTTTTTTGGGGAGGAAAACAAGAAAAAAAAATCTGCCTCTACCTCTGCCTCCCAGAACTTTGCCTCCTTGCAGCAAACAGCCTGTTTCAGTTTCGCTTTCAGTTTCAGCACAGCCAAAAGGGGGGAAAAAATCTACCTCTGCCTCCCTGCAGCCTGAAACAGCTGATGTTCGGGAGGCCGATGGAACCAACAATCACCTGCTTGTGAACAGTTTCTGTTTCCTGCAAGGAGGTAAATTGCGGGGAGGCAGAGGCCAAAGGGTGGGGGCCGGTGGGCGGGGCTACATTCGGTGTATAAGACGCACTCAAATTTTCACCCTCTTTTAGGGGGTGGAAAGTGCGTCTTATACTCCGAAAAATGCGGTAGTTAAGTCAGAGTCCCTTACTATAGTACTGCCACCAAGTTTGACAACTTAAAAAATATAAGAAAAATCCATGAAAGGATAATGCTTATGGATGTTGGACGTAATGTTGATTATGCTACTATTGGAAGAAATGTCCATCTGGGTTCAGTTCCAAGTGGGGAGAAAGACACTGGAAACATAGAGGCTATTTGGAAAGATGGTTTAATGGTAGACAGGACTGCATGGTTTGAGGTCCTGGGCAATTGAGCACATGGGTGAGAGAGAGAGAGAGATTTATACCCTCTCTTGGGCTTTCAACTTGCTTCCTGTTCCTATGAAAGAAATGTATTCTGATTGGTTGTCAGACTCCCATGGGGCCATGCAGGGGTAACTTTGTAGGTTGTCTTGAGTCCCAGGCTTGGTTGAATCTTGCTGGGTGATGTAATGAAGGGGCTTTGGGCAATTCCTATTATGGCTTAATAGCTTTGTCCTGGTTTGGATCTTGAGTGAGGGCTAATCCTATCACCCTGGAGCTGAAGGTGTTTTGTCTTGTAGATAAGATGGCCCAGTCTTTTGTCTTGTAGATAAGATGGCCCAGTCTTTTGTCTTGTAGATAAGATGGCCCAGTCTTTTGTCTTGTAGATAAGCTGGCACCAAAATATCTGCTAGGGCTGAGTTTCTGTGTCCCTTAAGATTTCTATTTCTCGTTTAGGGGAAATATTCTGCCTTTTAAATATTTCCTAGAATATTTCATTCTTCTAGGAGAGGGGTGGGTGCTAACTTTCTACACTACATACACTGTTTTGGGGTGTCTTTGATGTAGATATGCCATTATAATAAGAGTGAGAAGCAGCATGCTTCTGAACAGAGACACAGCAATGGTCATAAGTATGAACCAGTTGCCAAGCATCTGAATTTTCATCACATGTTCATCACATGATCTACAAAGGTTGTAACTGTGAAAAACAGTCATTAGTCACTTTTCAGTGCCATTGTAACTTTGAACGGTCACTAAATGAACTGTTGTAAGTCGAGGACTACCTGTATACTTCCTTCACTCCATATAACAAAAAACTCCCAGAATTGTGTTTATGATACACTCAAGATCCAGATTCCTCTTTAGGAAGGAGGTTAGATTTTAATTAACTGGGAGAATTATATTATCTTAACTTAGATCCTTAAAGACTTCAACATTGTACATGAAGTTATATTCAAAAGAAAGATGCTTTAATTCCAGATTGCTTCGTTGCCATGTATTCATGAATACAATTTATTATTGATTTTGAGATTTTTTAATAGCCCTGCATTTATAGCCCTCTCCATCTCCACAAATGAAAGGGAAAAGTAATAATTTTGGAGCCTTAATTTTAAATCTTGTTGATCAAGTCTGGGCATGTTCAGGTTCATTATTTGAATTAACTGCAAAGGCTTAAGAGGGAAGCTTCTTAGCATACCAATATTTTAATTTTGAGAAAAGTGTTAAGTGGAGATCTTGTTTCATGTACTATTTCAAAGAAATTGGTTATGAAGGTGCTTTTTTTTTTTTAACAGTCCAGCACTGATTTTTAGAAACAGCCTCTTTCCATTTCATTATAACTTCCATTCAAATAATTTGTATTAAAACTGGAAATAAAATGAATATTTGATGAGTTTTCATGTGTGATATTCCTGTTTAAAGATTAAAAAAACCTAATGCTTAGAAAGTTGAGTTGGTAACTGGTTTTGTTATAGGTTCAAAATGTTTAAAAAATGTTAAACTGAAACATAGGCTTTTATATCCTAGGCTGCCCCCTGCTGGATAACAGTATGGTATGATAAATGTAAAGAAATACACCATGTGGCTCCATGTCATGCTTTTGTTTACCATATCACATCACTGGTACGATAATCATATAGCTAATTGGTGACAGTCGGGAACATGCTGTGAAATGGAGCTGCATAGACTCAAGATTCTTTCAGACAGAATTTCTGTGGTTGCAAGTAAGAATCAATTATGCAGAGAGATATCTGTTCTCTAGTATATGGAAAATCAGATAAAATAGATAAAATCAGATAAAATAGAATACAATGTTTGGATCACCCATTCTGCTGTATGGAAGGCTTGGACCAATCTCTTTCTCTCAATCAATCAATCAAACCCACCTCACCGGGTTGTTGTTGTGGGAAAAATAAGAGGAGGAAGAAGTATAAGGTATGTTTGCTGACTTGAATTTTTTATAAAAATAAGGGAGCACCGAAAGGAAGTGCAACCTATGCATAATTATTCAAAAGTAAGCCCGGTTGAATTCAATGACATTTGTCATTTGTAAATTTGAATGAAGTTAACGATCTACTCTTTTGTCTCAGGCCTTATTAATTATGACAGCACATAGAATATGGTGTTGAGTATCTGATTGTCTTGTCACATTTTTTTTATCCTATTTGAATATTCTGAAGTGTTTCAGAATGTCCTGTTGCCAAACTAATTCAAAAAAATTAAGGGAATTTAATTAGTTACAATCCAGAGAAATACTGTACATGCAAGTTAACTTTGTGCGTCCATTAAAAAAAAATTTTTTTTTGAAAACAGCATGCAACTTGTAAAAATACCACAGGAGCTTACAATATAAAGCAAGCACAAAAACACTCAACCTTTCTTTGAGATCTAATCAAAGTTTATTGATTAATCAAAAGCAGTTTTTCCTTTCTAAATACATTTCTTACAGCACATTAAATTGTTTCAGCAAACAAGGAGTCTTATGTGCTTTGAGGGAAGACTTCATATAGTATTGCAGCTTCTATTTACTGGGGAATTTTTTTATTTTATTTTTTTTTTTGGATCTTGAGAACATTTTGGTCCATAAGTTAACATTATGGTTTAGTTTTTAGTTGCTCTGTAATTTTTGAGTGGTTTTCATATATTTTTTTGTTTTTAGTTAGCCACCAACTAAAAATATTAACTTTTGTTTTGTGATATTTTTAAAAGTTTTCAAATAAAACATGAAATTTGCCAACATAGTACTTTACAAGCTTAAAATTCACTGGTTTTTTGGGGGGGAAAGACATGGTGGCTATCATCTGGTACCTGAAATAAAATTCTCCATAACTTGTGTTCAGAGAAATTTCAAAGGCAGGGCTGAACTACACATTTGCTCCAGCCTTTTATGTGAGGAATATTATTTTTATTCAAGAAAAAAATGTAGAAGATTGTTACACAAATTTGTCTTATCACAGTTTTATTATGGTTACTTTGTGCAGATTTGTGTTTGAATGTGGTGTGTTCCCTCTATTCCAATTTTACACATTCTTCTGTTTTTAAAACAGTCTGAGTTGTACCACAGGTGCTGCTTGAGTGCTTTCGACAAGATCAACTTTCCATGTGGTGAAGTATAAACTATTCTAAATTAATCAGCTTAGACGTTCAAGTATTTTAACACCACTTTAATAATAAATCATTTATATTTATAAAATATAAATTTTATATATTTTATAAATTTTATATATATACACACACACACACACTATATATATACTGTAAATATATACATACACTATATATATATATAATACAAACTCAATTTAAATGTGTGTGTGTGTGTGTGTCTGTGTGTGTGTGTGTGTGTGTGTGTGTTTTCTCAAGATCACCTGGTATACCCAAATATGGGAGGGAGCATACTGCTTCCTTTTGCCTTTCAGCCCCACTCCAGGGGCCCTCAAACAGTCACATTCACGACAATATCTATCTATCTATCTATCTATCTATCTATCTATCTTCATAAATTTATAAAATATATATTTAACTGTTACGTGCTCTCCAGGGTCTGAAGGATGGAGTGTACCTTTTGGTAGTACACTTGGACAGCTTTCTCTTTTGACCTTCACCACTTGAATGCATCAAGTGCCTCCATACAACCATTCAAGAAACCCGCTTTGCTGATGACTGTGCACTCCTGGCACACAAGGACAGTGATCTACAGTTGATGAAGAACAGATTCTCAGGTGCTGCTATGCTCTTTGGCCTATCATTCCGAATAAGAATAAACTACCAGCTCTGCCAAATACCAAGCCCATAGAACCGAAAATCATTGATGATGACAACCAGCTGATAAATAATTTCAAATATTTGGGATGCATCACCTCAACCAATGGGTTTTTGGACAAAGACATGACTCCAGTATCAGCAAGGCCAGCCAAGCACTGGTATGCTCAATCAATATAACATCTACTGTATATCTCCACCAAGCAGAAAGTCTACAGAGATGTGATTATCCCTTTTCTCCTATATGGATGTTGAGTCCTGGACTCTGTACCAAAGGCACATCAACTAGAGAAGTTTCACATGTCCTGCCCTGTCCCATCCTCAACATTTGTTGGCAAGACCATATCTGCATCCTGGAGATATTGGATCGCACTGAGTCCACCGGCTTTGAGTTTCTGATTATCAGAGCCCAGATGAGGTGGGTGGGACACGTTATCAGAATGGATGATCACTGTGTGCCTTAACAATTGTTCTATAGTGTATTGGAGTTTGGGAAGGGACCTTAAGGTGCATCAAAGATACTGCACCATTGTGACATCCAGCCAAGGGAACTAGAAGCTGTGGCTGCTGACAGAACCTGCTGGCAAATAGCATTTAGCAATAGCACTTAGACTTATATACCACTTTACAGTGCTTTACAGCCCTCTCTAAGCGGTTTGTAGAGTCAGCATATTGCCCCCAACAATTTGGGTCCTCCTCCACCTCAGAAGGATGGAAGGCTGAATCAACCTTGAGCTTGGTGAGATTTGAACTGCCAAATTGTAGGCAGCCAGCAGTCAGCAGAAGTAGCCTGCAGTACTGCACTCTAACCACTGCGCCACCATGGCTCATAATAATCCTGTGCTATGAAATCTCTTATTGGCTTTAAAGACAGGTACTGCCAAAAACTGATAGAAAACTATGGGCAACGTCACAGAAAAACATTCACAGTTACTATGAAAATGTACTTCCATTGCCCCCATTATTCTAGAATCTATGTTCTAGACTGGGACTGGAACTGTGTCCACAGATGAGCTGCACAACAGCATATCCTCCTTGAACCCATAAGGACTGTCATATATTGATAAATAATTTCAATAAGAAATGGTCAATATCCTGAGAAAGAAGCATTTTAACAAGTATATAATTACGACTCCAACAATATTCTTAAGAAAGTGTATTTAAATGCTCAAAAAACAAAACTTGCTGAAATAGGTTATCAGAAAGGTTAATATGACATCATTTAGTATCCAAATATGCTCAATATGACATCTTAAAATAGGTGTGTGATGTTTTAGAAATACTTGTGAAGAACTATTTTGCCTCAGTCACACAATTTATAAAGGTTTGTCAGACTACAGTTGCAGATACACTTGAAAATTGTCTCATATTAGTTCTTATGAGCACTATGCTGGTAGTTCCTATATTTGGCTATTCTGAAAGAGGATATGTTGTTGGGTAAAAATAAAATTATTCAGCATACTTTAAATACTTTTAATGAACAAAATTAAATTGTTTGGAGCCCTGTTTAGTAATAATGGATGGATTTAAATAGATGGAGTGTGGAGAAAATCTATGTGGTCACTAGGAGTCAAAAACAACTTGATGGCACATAATATACATACATACAGGTGAAATGCTCCCGGTTCGGGCATGCCTGCCGGTGGTCGGAGAGCCGGTAGCGACGGCAGCACTAGGCTTCGCCCACCCGCCCGGATGCCGCCATTTGGGTTCTTTTACCCTCTGCGCATGCATGCTGTACAGTACAATCGGTACATACCGTATTTTTCAGAGTATAAGACGCACCTTTTCCCCCCCTAAAAGGCTGAAAATTTGGGTGCGTTTTATACTCCGAATGTAGCTTTTATAATTATACTCCGAATGTAGCTTTTACTAAGCTTTTTTTCAGCCCTAACGAGGTGCTAACGAGTGAAGCGATCTTCCGTGCTTTGCTAGCGAAGCGATCTTCCCTTTGCCTGCTTTTCTCATTGTTTCTCTCTCTGAAGAGAGAGAGAAGTGAAGTGTTTTAGAAACTGTTTTTTATCCCCAACCAGGGGATAAAAAGCAAGCAAGTGCTCAAAACCAGCAAACTAATGTGCTGAAGCTGACCAGACTAAGGACTAGCCAGATGAATACCTGGTAGGCAGAATTTCCCCCCCTATTTTCCTCCCCAAAAACTAAGGTGCGTCTTATACTCCGGTGCGTCTTATACTCCGAAAAATACTGTACATACAATGTACATTATAAGGCCTGTCAGGTACTCTCTTGTTCCTGGCTTCATCTTCAGCTGTAAAGTTAGTATCCAAATTTAGCTGGACAAATAGACTCCAAAATGAACTGAAGGTACCAGTTCTGCAGATGTCATTCTAAACCAGCTTCCAGCTGCAGAAACTCTCCGATGTGGTCATGATACAGATAAAGTACATGGCTGCACCCAGCTGTTAAAACACTGTATAATTTCAGCCCTAAACAGCAGTCAGCAACTGATGTGGTTAGAGGAGCAGACACAAGGTCCACTTAGTAAACTGCCATGTGCTTGCAATGATGTCTCCACCTTAACTTGTTGAAATTAAAGGCTGTCTTTTCCAATTTAGGTTGAGCAGTGCTGACATCTGAGTCACTTTCACTAGATGAGTACAGATTAATTATCTCTGATGTCAGTCACAATTTAGTGATGGGGAGCTTTGTGAGGCATTATGTGCTATTTTTGTCCCTTTTGTGCAAAATACAGCTCTCTTATTAGATAGAACTTTATTTTGTTGACACAACCCCTTTGATGGAATACTACAAAAGCTAAAACAGAGGAGTATGTGAAATCGCACCCCATATGTCTTTCAGTGGCAACCATTTAAACTTCAGGCTACCTAGATTTGCCATCCTGGTCCTATGTTAAAGATAATAAATGTAACATTATATCCACTAGACCCACTTATCATAATCCAGCATTCCCCAAAGATGCAAAAATCAACACATAAAACTTCCAGCAACTGGAATGATGATGATCATCTTATCTACAGCTCCTGATTGAAAGAAACTACATTAGAATATACTGGTGGTAATAATGACTAATATTGTAGTTCAATCCATTTTGACTTTTAAAAATTCCATTAAAAAAACAAGCTTTCTATCTTTATTCCATCATGTAAACTGCTGCAGTCTTCCCAATCTACCTAGCCTCAGAGGTCTGATTTATTGTATATCCTCTTTCAGATATTACCTGTATAAGTAAATGGCAGCTATAAATCATTGTGATTACATTACCCATGTCAATCCTAAAGGAAATCAATCAACTCTGACTGTTCTTTGGGAGCACAGATACAGAAGCTAAAACTCAAAATACTTTGGCCACCAAATGAGAAGAGAGGACTCATTGGGGGGGAGGGGGGGAAAGATAATCATAATCATAAATTTGAACTGTATTAAATGACAAACATATAAAGATAAAAGAAATAAAGGAATGTATTTGAAATAAATTTGAAAATAGAAAAGTATGTAAATGAAGTCAGGGTTGCTGGAATACCATCCCAGAGAAATGAAGAAAGTACAGCAAAGAAGGGGAAAGGTGGGGAGTGAGAAGAAAGAGAAAGGAAAAAGAGGAGGGAAGAGGGGGGGAGAGTTTAGGAGAGAGGGTAGGAGGGGGAGTAGAGAAGAGGAGAGGAGAGAGGGAAGGAAAGTAGTTTTGGAGGAGAAGGAGGAAAGGAAAGAAGAAAGGGAAGGAAGGGCTGTAAGATAGGAAAGAGGGATGGTAAAGAAAGCAACCTTGAACTAAATAAAGAAATAAGATAAATATAAGATATATGTATAACGATTGTATAAAAGAATGAAATGAAAAAGATGTTAAATATGTGGAATGTCTATATGGAATTAAAAATTAAAAAAAAATCAAAAAAAAAAGGAAAAAACCCTGATGCTGGGAAAGATTGAAGGCAACAGGAGAAGGGGACGGCAGAGGATGAGATGGTTAGATAGTGTCATCAACGCAGCGGGCATGAGTTTGAGCTGACTCAGAGAGATAGTGGAGGACAGGAGGGCCTGCAGTGCTATGGGCCATGGGGTGACGAAGAGTCAGACATGACTTAGCGACTGAACAACAACAAATGTGTAGCGTGCACACATACATTGCTAGATTCTCTGCACCTGATTTTTGTTTTATTCCTGGACTATGACTGCCAAATCCAAAATGATGTAATTTGTGTTCTGAACTGCAACCATTGTTCATACTAAAGGTTTCTTTCTTTTTACTACTTATTTTCAATAACAGAACTAGAACACAATTACCTTCTATTGAGCTTGATACAGCTTTCATTTGACTTTAGGCAACACATAAATATTTAGCTTGCTTATGCAGGTTTTCAGATGAACCCTAGAAGAGTACTTCATTAGAATAAATAGACTGCAGTGCTTTGAATGTGTGTGCTGGTTTTTCCCCAGTATTTTCTTTTAAAGTTATACATCTTAAAATAATTTTTCTCATTGTTTGAAGACTGCAACGCTCCCCTCTGCAGTTTTTCAGGCATCTCGAGGCAATTCCTTATCTTCCATTTTGTAGATGGTAATTGGTTCTTGGGAAGGTTGCTGCTACAACATTTGCAAACCTAAAACCTCACAACAAAAGTAAGGATTAAAGCAGCCCCAGAATATCCCCTGGCTGGCCTGACAATTGGAGTGAGCCAGCTGCAGGAAACCAATTTTGGGAGAGAGGCCCAGCCATGGGCGGCTGAAGAGAGATCGGTGTAGATCTCATAGTCTGCCCTAATGCCATTCTGGTCAACTTCTGTATAATTTCAGTTGGCCACACCTGAAATAAATATAACACATACCTTCTCTTTCCCTTTCCCCTTCTCTTTTTTTTCCTGTCTCCTTTTCTTTCAATCCTCTAGTGTTTAAGCTTTCAACATTACCGAGGCCTGTGTTCTCCTCCTGTCCTCTCTGAGGCCTTCAGGCCATCTTCAAGCAGTCATTGTAGCTGTGTGATCCTAGCTGGCACTCCTCGTCATGACTGCCATGAAAATAGTGTTTTGTCCTCATTGAGATGGCCTGGAGGAAAGTGAGAAAAAGGGAGGCAAAGGAATGTATCCCTGTTGCCAAGGCAACCTGTGCTTCCTTGCAGGCTACTATTAGGATGTGTCAGCCTTGTTGTCATAGCAATAACAATAAGGATGCTATTTAGCAACCCTGAACTACTGCTGTGTGATACAATATGCAGAGACAAAATCCTATATTTTTGGCACAGTATTTTCACAACATGTGGATATCTTTGGTGCATGTAGGAATAGGTGTGACTACTGAATCAGAGAAGATAATGTTTATGAAAATCATCCTTCCTCCTGTCCCATTTGGAGCTCACTCTAATTTGTGATTTCAAAATACAAAATTAGGCTCGCACCTTCATTTTTATTTATCTTATCTAGAGCAGCAATGTTTACATAACCTTAGCCATTAATCAAAAGCAGTTTCTGTATATTTATAACAGTGGGAAAAAAAGATTCCCATTTGATACACATTATGGCCAGCTAGGTGGATAAAATTAATCCAGTCTTATTTCCAAAGTGAGATTTATCATCTTTCTTTATCTGTCACTGGGCATAGAATAGGACCACTAGGCATCTCCCTACTGAAATTTCGTCCTGCCATTCTATTTTCCTGTTTAATGTTGATTTTCCATCACATATATTGAGATGTTTAAGGGCATACTTAATAGCAGTTGCAAAATCTCATTTATGAAATGAGATCTCAAGTGTGGGGTTGTGAATACTAGATTTATCTGGAAACATAGAATTATATTCCCTTTGCTTCTGAGAAAGCTTTGATTACTGTGTGACAAGAACCCTCTGTAAATGTCATCATAGCATTTTCTCAATACCTTTCTGCAAATGGAGAAGTTCGTAGTGTTACACAAGTGTGCTCTCAGGTTCAGCTTAGGGTCACTTACTCACTCACAGCCCTGGAAAATTGCCACACTCAAATCACTTTCAACTGAACACTGAGACACAAACGGTTCTTTAAAATACACAGAGACCCCAGTGAATTTAAAATAACAGCAAATTTTTACTGATTATAAAGTAGATCTATTTGCTCACTCACATGCACAGATTAATTAAACCGGTGGATCATTTCAACTCCATCTTCTTTGTTAGAAACAATTGTCAGACTAATCGTTCATCTATGTCTCAGATTGTACTTATGCATTCAACTCTTGAAATTGTTTGACTTTTCATTAACCTTTCTAAAATTTCATTGTTATTATTTGCCCATTTTGGACATACCAAAATAATTCAAAAATCAAGACAGTTTGGAATTTTGCTTGTTACTGATATACCATTAAGAATTCATTTTTCCAAACAAAAATAATTCTTGCTGAGAAACTACTAAGTATAGAAAATAAAAATTAAACAGAGACAGATTTGTGATTTTGCTATTTTTTTATTGCATTTATCTTTTATTTATATAATTTTGTTAATCTCAGCACAGATCAGATTTATAGCTACTAACCTTAGAATAACTCTCTCACAGGTTTCAGAATACACTTTGCCACAGTCACATCATATTTCTATAACCTCTTTACTTTCTCATCCGAGTGATTTCTTTAATTGCTGGGAAAAAAACCTCCAAATTGATATTAATGTCCTGGAAATAATCCAATACTTTTAGCATTCAATTCATCCAACTTTCTTACATTTATGTAAAACTAGGGAGAAAAACTACCCTGTTGAATATCTATGTATTCCATACTGTACTGAATTTCATATTTGTTAACAAACCAAAATGAAAAATATAGTTGTGTAAAATCTTTCATTGTCTAAATGTACGCAACTAGCCATTCTTTTGTTGAGTTCTTAGGAATGGCACAAGAAGCAGAAAGTTAACTGATTGTCCTCCAAGTGCTTTTTTAAAAAATAACCCCTGCAATATATGCTTATGTATATGTGTACATAACATGGATTGAAAGAAAGACTCTACCTTTTCATGTGGATTTTAAATTGTACTGTGAGAATATATTGTACACCAAGAGAAATTGACAGTAATGACCATTTTAATTGTAGAGTTTTATAATTTTATAACACTAACATTATGACATCCAGCCACGCACTGACAGTGCATCATTGATGAAGAGGCTTTATATTGTATAATAATGTGTGGAGATGATCATTGTCTGAATATCTCTTGTTCTTTCTGTTTGTGGGTTAAAACTTGTATCCACAAGGAACAGGAAGTTTAATTGCAACCATCACAGCCACATAATAACTATAGTAAAGATAAGGAAAGGCACACTCAAGACTACTCACACACTCATTTTTGGAGCTCAAATGAATTAGATGGAGAACTTTTCATCTAGCCTTGCCCTTGTTCTAATTATAGGATTTGATAAAATGGGAAGATGGATTACTTTGAAGTGGCAACAATGATCTACACTTTACTAACCTTGTTGGAATGAATGCCTTGATGTCTGAAAAATGTACAAAGTCTTTGTATATGGTATTTTTTCTTTTATGTTTTTTATCCCTTTCATTAGTACGTTACTCTTGATGTAGGAAAGGTCTTGTAATGTCATCTTCTCAACCTATATTTGTGGAAAATTTATGGAACTTGTCATTTCCATTTGGGGGCAAGCAGTTCTTCCATTGAAAGTGCAGTCTTTTTTTTTTTTTTTTGGCCTTTTGTCACTTGTAAACATCCAATTTTAACATTTGTCTAAGATATTCCTGTATCTTGGTGGCTTTCACTGGCAGCAGGAGATACCAGTCCTTGCTCAGCAAATTTGCAGAAGTTATACATATTCTCTGCTGAACAGATTATCTGAAACAGAGATCTTGAAACTTTTTCATGCTATGGAACATTTAAAAAATTCTTGGAGTACCTGATCAGGAGTGGCATTTGAATATAAATTGGCATCCCAGCCTTTCCCTGTACATTAACACAATATTCTGCTCCGAGTATGTGGTTTCTTTTAGTAGAGTAGATCAGATGGAAAAATAATGCCATAAGCACTCTGGATGGCCTATGCTTTTAAAAAACTTCTTTCTCTTAGCTCCTCTCAGAGATTTTTTTCCCCTTAGTCTCTTGTGTAAAGGACTAAGGGAAGAAGATCTCTGCGAAGGATTAAAATTACAGCTTATTTATATATCTGTAAGATTTATATAACTGTGTGACTTTGGGTTACTCAAAACCCAAAGTCAGAGAAACAAACAGAGAAACAAAACCCCAATAAATAACCGCAGATGCCCAATGATAAACAGAAAAGATATACTACTAATAACAGAGGTCATCTATCTACCTGAATCAGGGACCTGTCATCTTTATCAGGTAGACCAAACAGGAGACACAACCAGATATTTTTCGAGTCTGAAAGTATAATATCATCTTTATAGTCCAAGAACCTAGGGAAGTTGCCTTCTGAGTCACTTGCTCCTCCCTCTGTACAACTGTGGGCTATGCTGCCTATTATCTGACTGTTCCCTAGGCAACATCTCTTCTTTCCATGTCCCTAGGTCAGGGGTCTCAAACTCAATTCCATTGAGGGCCACATCAGGGCTGTGG
>QLTV01003675.1:944557-974644 GCA_003457575.1 Thermophis baileyi | reverse complement strand
CTGGCCCGATCTTTCCTCTTCGCATTGGGTAGACCGGGCCGAAGCCACACTGGCCCGATCTTTCCTCTTTGCATTGGGTAGACCGGGCTGAAGCCACACTGGCCCGATGTTTCCTCTTCGCATTGGGTAGACTGGGTGGAAGCGACGCAGGCCCAATGTTTCCTCTTTGCATTGGGTAAAACTGGGCTGAAGCCACGCTGGCCCGATGTTTCATCTTCGCATTGGGTAGACTGGGCGGAAGCGACGCAGGCCCGATGTTTCCTCTTTGCATTGGGTAGACTGAGCCGAAGCAACACAGGCTGGCCCCTTACATTTTTCAGGACGGCCCCACGGGCCAGATCTGACCATATTGTGGCCCGGATGCAGCCCTTGGGCCTTGAGTTTGACACCCCTGCCCTAGGTCTTTCCCACATACCGTGACAAGATATAGAAAACAACTAATACCTTGCAAAAAGTTTACAGGGTTGAGCTATCCAAATCTCGGGGGGTGGGGTGGAATTTGGATACTATCCAAAGCATACCAGATTCCAATTACAGCAAACAATATTTGTGCATGCATGTTTCACTCTATTCATAGATTGTCCAAAAGCTATCAATCTGTGTGTGTGGAGTAGTCTGCACATCCCTATTTGTCATTCTTACATTGTCCTTCACTAATTTTCTGTTTTTGTCATAAACTAATGCTTTTATATTTATGTATTATTTTGCCATGGGTACATATGAGCTGACTTCTGCTTAAATCCCATATTAAACAAAGAGATATTGTATAAACAATAACCCATTCTTGGGTCTCTAAATGGTCTTGCATTTTTTCTTTATTCCCATTCACACACCACTGAGCCATGGTGGCGCAGTGGTTAGAATGCAGTACTGCAAGCTACCTCTGCTGACTGCTGGCTGCAGTTCAATTCTCACTGGCTCAAGGTTCCATCCTTCCGAGGTGGTTAAAATGACCCGGGTTGGGGGCAGATTGTTGAGAGCAATATGCTGACTCTGTAAACCGCATAGAGAGGGCTGTAAAGCACTGTGAAGTGGTATATAAGTCTAAGTGCTATTGCTTATGATACCTAGAAGAATTTTTCTTCCTCTGGTTCCCATCTATTCAAAATATTATATAATTTTCCTCCCAATTCATCTCCGATTCTTCAATTCAGTGAATCCAGCGATCAGCATTCCCAGCAGTATAACATGCAACTTTCACTTTCTTACTTTCATAGTGTACTTCAGTAATTAATACCAATTCATACTTTCTGACATAGAACATATAGCTCTTTGAAGAGGGATGTCCTATGATTGCTTGGGAATACTTTTAAGCCAATGGCAGGAAACCTGTGATATTATTGAATTGGAATATCCATTGCGTGTGAAATGTGCTTAATATTTTGTTGAATATAACAGCAACTAAACACATTTTCCAGATAAATAAAATTTAGTTTTTGTTTTTAAATTACAATCTTGCAAACCTTCAGTATGTTTTATATCTTGAAGTCTTTTGAGAACATCATGATGTACAAATGCCTTCTATATGTTTCATTTCTTATGGATATTATAATATTAAGCATATTATATTTCATAAAAATAATTCAAAATAAGAATACTTCTGAATAAGGCTTGTAGATTATAATTAATCTGATATGGAATATTTTCAAAGGCACAGTTCAGAGAAATAATAAAAATGTCTTTGCATGTCAATTCTACATTTAATACTTTTTCAAAAGTTATAGAAAAAAAACAAATGTAAGAATATTTTATTCAAACTGAAGTGCTTTTAAGAATTTAGTGATTTTCACATTTATACATATATTTAAAAACTTTGTTTCTTATTACACATTTTTTTACAAAAATGTTGATCAATTCAAGTTAAAATGAAATTATTGTAATATTAATAAAACCAAGATTACATATGGCCAGGAATATTTCACCTTAACCTTACATATTAAATAGAGTTCTGATGATTTTTCTCCAAATGGCCCTCACATACATGACAATCCTTGAAGCAGAAAGCACAGCAGAGATTATTTTGAAAAGCTACTGAAATGTGTACATTTTAAATAACAAGCCTACTTTAAATCCTTTTCTAGTAAAAGAACCCATAAGAATTCTTGCTACATAAGAAATCAGTAATATATTTACATAACTGTTAACCTACAAATTCTGTAAACACTAGCTCATGATTAATTAACAAATAATTATTGGCTTTGGTAGTTGTGAAGAACTGTTTCCACAATGTGGCCTATCATTTGAAGAAAGAAAGGTTCACTGATAAATCCTAATACAGGGTTTTCCAATCTCAGCAACTTTAAGGTGAGCGGACTTCAACTCCTAGAAATCCTCAGTCAGCATAACCACTGCTTAGAATTTTAGGAATTGAAGTTTTCATATCTCCATGTTGTTGAGGTTGGGAAACAGTACAACTTGTGCAGCTCATGTTACCTTTATGGTGAAGCTTTTATGTACACTTCAATATATGTGACAATTACATCTGTTTACATTTTAGACTATAGAGCTATTCTCTTCTTCGTCAAGCTAACCTTACCATTAGGAGCATATATGGCTTCTTGGGCTATTGTTATCTCCTACTTCTGATAGGTTGATACATTTAGCTTTTGATAGTTTTACAAATTACAATACATAAATGTCACTATTGCACCTTAATAACAATTTAAAAAAGCAGGGATTTGTTCAAAGTAGTGACTGAATAAAACAAATACAATTTTAATACTCCCAGTTTTGTTTATTTTCTAAATATGATTTCAAGGCATTTCAATTACATGGTTCTCTTTTCTTCAAATTGGGAACATGCTACTTTGATTAAGCTTCATTTTATTGGTTTAGAATTCAAGAAAATGGCTTTCCATTTTCATAAACACTAATTTGGTAGGACCATCAAAGTGTGAAGATTAATTTTTTTCTCTTGTCTTACCTCTATGTTTCAATAACGAATGTGTGATGCTTATTTGAGCAGAACCCTGAGATAAGTTAATATGTTGGAAATAAAATAATAAATGTTTTAATAATATCAGTTACCAGAGAAGAAACTTTTCTTTAAAGTGTTAACTGAGTAACAAACTGAAAGAGCAAAGAATATTTGTTCTTTAGTATGAATGATTTAAACTTACCTATATATGTGTGTTTGTGTGTACACACAGAGAGACATATACATACATACACAACCTGGGATTTAAGTGCACCTCATGTCTATAGTTAACTTAATTAACCTAGCAGAAAAATTCTCATAAATGCTGAGGTGTTTGTTTGTTTTTGTTCCTCAATACAAAAAAATCTAATTTCTGACGTCAAGTTCAAATGCAACCAAAGCAAGTCAATGTATGACTTCCATTGCCTAACACTACTAGATATTAGGTGATCCTGCATTATCATTAGCCCTGTGCACAGGTGTCATTGTTCCCTAACCAGAGGCAAATCTGAGCATATTTGAGGGGTGTAATTCGAACTGCAACATTGTAATCCTGTTGTTCTCCATTAACATCCACCCACTGATGACCAGAATAAATGGCAATAATTTTGCGTTTCCATTTCTTCTTGTTTGGTTCTTGAAGGCGGAGGTAGATTCCTGAACCAGTTGAACCAGGCTCAGCATCACAATACTGGTAGAAGAGATCATTGGATTCATCAGATATACTGCAAAAGCGATAAACCAGTTGGCCAGCCCGGTCTGCATCGTATCCAGAAAAGTGGATCATATTTCCAGGAATCATCTTGCTGTTTGGGCTGATGCCAAGTTCCATGTATTTCTTCTTGTGGGGACGCCTGAGTTCCAAAACTGCATAGTCATAATCAACTGCAACATCTCTTGTCACATCGGTTGTCCAGCCTTTGGGGATCTGAGTACTTTTAACTCTGGTCCATTGGAAGGAGGGCTTACGCTCTGACTTCCTCTCATTCAACACAGGTGCCTTTTGTTTTCTGCCAGCTCTACCGCCAGCTCTCCTTTTCTGGAGTTTGGAGTCAACCTCATCCTCTTTGACTTCTGGCATCTCCCTCTTACTCCTCTTGGCTCCCTTACGTCTCTTGCCGCTGCCTTTGGATTTCAGCTTCAACAGCCCCACTCTCATTTTCTTGCTGCCTTTAATGTAATCTTTACCGTCATGCACACAATGGGCAGCGGTGAGTACATGCTTTGGAGAAATAAGGATGCCACTGCAGCCTGTGGAGATCTTTACCGCGGTGTTAAAAGGATAGTTGGTCAGAAATCGAGTGTCTGAAATGCTGAATCTGCTGTCTGTGCCATAGACCTGTCTCTTCCTTCTTGTTGGCATCTTAGTAGTAATGTTTACAACTGCATCGGGCTCCATTCCCAGAACCTCCACTTCTGTCAAGGTCCTCGTGCCATTCTCAAAGACTGTCTCATAGGAAAGCAGCTCCTTCAGATCAGACCAACGTGGCACTGGCAGTGTCCTTTGGCATTCAATCCCACACACTCCACTCAGTTCTAATTTGGCACTGGCTTCATATTTAGGAGTGTCAAGGAACAAAGTCTTTTCCTTCACAATCTGTGGTATTTTTTTTAACTGCCAGCTAAAATCTTGTAGTTTTATTCCATTTGTGAGGCTGAAGGCAAGAGTGGAAATTAGCAGAACTAAGGCCATCATGTGCTTTATTTCTGTTTTGGGGAAAAAAAGTGTGAGAGAAATATTATTTTAATTACCATAAATTTACCAAAGCTTACAGTACTATTAAACATGGCCCTATAAAGACAATTAAAAACTCCCTCTTTACAATCTGGTACTGCTTATTCCCAGAAGAGTCAGGGTGACTGGATGGAGTTGAGCTACAAAGACAATAAATATAATAAAAGTAATATATTCAAATAGCTATCAGCAACTCTTTTTTTTTCATTTTTAGGTTTTTGAAATTTTATTCTGCATCTTAGATATACAAATATCTAAGCACAGCACTCACATGGCTAGCAAAGCCAGAAATATTTATTTATTGATAATTTTTTAAATCTTCTTATAACCATATGATTCTCTACTCTTGTACTGTGTAGTATTAGAAAAAAATTACATTTTTAATACATCCTTGCTTTCCTTCAGGACGTCAAGGTGTCTTATGTGGGGCTCTGACTCCATCTTCTATTCCGAGCTGCAATCCTGTGAGGTAGGTTGGCTGAGAAAGAGTGCCTGGCCCAAAATCACTCATTAAGGTTTCTTTGCTGTCCACTGAAATCAATCTCTCCTCAATCTTAATCCAAGACTTTAACCACTCTACAACACAGCATATTCCAATTCTTGTATTCTATATCCATAACTACTTAACTAACATATTTTAGAAACAATTAAGAATTTGAGGTAAAACCATCACAGCTGATGCCTTTGAAAATTTTACTTATTAATCTTTTTTACTAGTATTTGCAGTAGATCTCCTACAGTAACTGAACTTATTATATTTAACAATATTAAAGATAGAACAAACTAGGACCGATCCAGAAGTGATATTCCTTTCTCAAGAATTTTGGGTTAAACATTTTATTTGACACATCAATAGAAATTGCACTATTTAGTTTGAGCAATTCAAAATTAAGCATGGACTTAACTAGTCAAGAGGGCAATTCCTAAAATTTGGGAAGTTTTATTTTGAATGCCTGTGGAGGACACCAAGTTGGGATGATCTGCTACAGGTTGCCATAGTTGTATATTCAGAAGCAGCAGCAGCAGATTAAATGTTATTTCCCTCTATTTTGATGTGTGCTCAAACCAGCAGCACATATGATTATATTACATTTCTAGTCCTTTCCAACCTGTTGTTTCAATAAGAGAGATCCTTTTTTAAAACCTGGAGGTATTAATAGTGTCTCTTCCTTCAGATGGTTTGTATAAAAAACAGCCTGAATGTTGCAATGCTCTGAAACTAGCCCTAAACACAACCACAAGGACCACACCAGCTTCTTGTATTGCATTTTGGTTTGTTAAATATACGCTTCTTACTGCAGCAAATTCAGGAAGGTAACTTGTAATTAACTACAGGCGCATCTGATGTAATGGAGGACAGTGCCACAGTGTGACTGCGGCTATCCTAATCACAGCAGAGAATAAACATGTGGCTTGACTCCTCCTCTGGCCACCGTATTCTCCTTCACCTCAAAAATGAAAGAAACAACATCAATAAGCATGCACTTCCCTGTCTTCTGTCTCTCTTTCGCTCACTTTTCCCACTAGTGAAATAAAAACCTGAGGTAACTTCTCCTCTGTCTTCTGACTCATTTCCATATATATTGTACTCAGTAATGTGAGATTTACTTGGCTTACCACAAGGGAGCTTCTCGTAGTTGCCAATGAGGCTGCAACACCCACCATTCTTCATGGCACAAATCAAGCAGCCATATTGGCAACATTGGCACCTCTGGACACTTTTCCTTTTTGCTCCTTTAGTAAAGTAAGCAATAGCATAACCAGTGTTGCTTTCACAATGGCCTGTAGGTCTCCCATAAATTCCTTGAAAATAATAATAGTGGAGAGTGAACATCATTCTCCAGAAAAAAGTTAAAGCCTTGAAAAGAGTGACAGAGGACACCTTTAGGAGGTTATGAGGAGAGAATCCTCACTTCGTCTTAGGGCCCTTATTTTAATGACTGGCAATTCCCATTTTTGCAGCCATGTTTTAAACTCACAAAATCCCTCTATGACAGTCACACATAGCTTCAGTTTTTAAATGTGCCTATCAGCCAAGGTGTGCTGTAGTCCTTAAAAGGAGCTAAAATGATAGTTAACTATATTCTGCTGTGAGTGTGTGGTTTCTTTTATGGGGAGATGGGGAGTAGATCAGATAGAAAAATAATGGTTGGATTAATCATTTTTGGTGGTATAAGCACAATTTTGGTCATAAACTTAGTTATGTCCTATCTGAAAGGATCCTACTAAACTAACTCAGAGACTAATACTTTACTACTGCTAATTGTACTAGTATCCAATGGACATATTTATAAAGACTTTTCTCATCTGTGTCAAGTTTAACCATCATTTGGAAAAAGTTCAACTTATTTTTATTTAAACTAGATTTAGGGAAGACTAAATCTAAGAGCAGGTTGCTTTAACCTAAGCTATTGAAGTATATCTTTTATACGCTACATAATAATTCATTGTATTTTTATATATTGTTTTATTGTTTCTATTTTTAATTGTTTTGCCCCAATTTGAAGACTGTGTGGGTGATGAATTACAGTAAAACAAATAATAAAGTTTCCCTTCATTTTAACTTTCCTTTCATCTTAAATTCAAACTCAAGTAGTTTGTGAAATAACCACTAGAGGGCAGATAATTTATTTCATGAGCACCTAATGCATTATAAAAATGTTTCAATACTTCAGACTGTGTCCATTGAATATATTATTGTATTCATATGATAGACAGTGTGAATCAGCAACGGCTCCTTGATAACACATACGTTTTGAATGTCTTTGTACTTTTTAGTTACCATCTGTCAGCAAGGCTAAGAATGATCCTTACCTCTGAATTTGATATTTGGTTATGCTGTAGTGGTTTGAGCACTTGTATGTATTGTAGTGGTTTTGATAAAAAGTGCCTGACCACTCAACCAACTATAGCACAATTAACACAAGCTATGAAAAAGATAACACTTCAATACATTATTTTTCCATTCTTGTACAATGAAAGAAACCACACACTCATAGCAGAATATAGATAACTAAACTATATCTAATATTTCAACCACACAGCATCACGCAAACCAAATAAAGCCTTCCAAAACATTTTAAGTAAACTAAAAGATCCAATAGCCCAAGAAGAAAAAACAAGAATCATCTATAACATACAGTGTAAGGTCTGTACTAGTCACTATGTAGGACAGACAAGCAGACCCCATCCATGAATACCAACTAGAAGTCAGGAGACACTACTCTCACAACACATGCACAAATTCAACCATAGTTTCAATTAGGAAACTGCGAGCATCCTAGACCAATCTAAATCCAAAAATGCTAGGGAATTCCTGGAGGCTTGGCATTCAAACAAATCAGCTATTAACAGACACATAACGTAAACCTCATTTACATACCATTCCAAAGGGCCAATTAAAAATAGCTAAGGAAAAAAAAAAGACCAGAACACATCCTCTTCAGCAGCCAACGCTCAGATAAGAAGGGTTTAACACCAGACAATTAAGTAGAAAATAATACTCTGCAGGTATAACCTATGATCATTTGGTTAGTGACCATTTGAAGTTATGAGGGTGCTGAAAATATCACAGCATGTGATTTGGAGGCTTGGCAATTGTGGTGCATTTACGATGGCTGCAATATTCCATATTCACATGATCACCGTTTGTGACCTTTCCAGCCGGCTTCTGATACGCAAAGTCAATTGGGAAGGTAACAAGTCATGGTCATGTGATGATTCAATGGTTTATTTAATAATCGCAGAAAAAAGGTCATACAATTGGGTGCAGTCATGTGATGCCTTACTTAACAACCTATTTTCTGGTCCCTGTTGGGGTCATAAGTAGAGGGATACCTACAATCAAGGCACCACTGTGGAGAAAACCACACTCCCACCAATACTCATAGGGCAAGCTACTGTATACAAACAAGAAGCAAACCCCACATTCATGAGCACTGAAGATGTTACCTAGATGGGTAATGAAATATGAAGTATTCATATATCTCCCTTTCTGCTGTTTTTGTCCAAATCTGAGTACACAGCATTTCATTTTGCTTTTTTATAACTGAACTTTAAATATTGGCCTTAAACAAAATCCTATCTTACATTTGAAAAAAAAACCTATCATCTATCAGTACAGAATGGAAATAATAATACTTTCTCTGCTGTTATTCATTCTTATCTCCATAAGCTAGCCAGGAAAAACAATCACCAAATAGCAGTGGGGTTCTATGGGCAGAACTTTCCAAATAAAAAGGCCTGAGAAAGATGCCAAGAAGGGAAAGGAGAAAAGTCCCTGCATCCAACCCACGAAATGTATGTAAGATATTTGATCAGGCCAAAGAGGTATGCAATAAGCACAGTTAAAAGGAACTTCACTGACTGACTTCATCCTTTAGTTCTTTTGACTTGTACTATCACCCATGCAACACATTGTAAAGGTTTGCCAGAATTAATGAGAATAATGGGAACTTCCCAGAGCAGTTTATAGTTCTGAAAACAGTTTGCTGGATAGAACCCACTGTCAACAGAACCTGCTTTTACTCTAATCCTTATTACTTTTAGATTGTAAAAGCTTTATAGTACAAGCAGATACACTTTACTAGAAGTGCCATTACAATCTATTGTATCTTCCTGATGTAATTTATAATTTGGAAGGTCTCTTGTTTTTTTCTGATTTTATTGAGATATAGCTTTCCCAAGGAATACTTTTACTATATCTTCTTAGAATTTCAGATGTTTAAAATGTAGATTTCCTACCCTAACCCAACAGGTTGGATGTTTAATTATTATCTGAAATGGATTGGATTACCTAGAAAAAGCCTCAAGAATGGCTCACTCTTGGGACTCTCGCTTAAGATTTTGTTTCCCTAATAATTGCTTCAGTTTTAAAGTACACCTTAGCTCAACCATTCTCTTCTGGAGAAATTCCCTCCCATCTCTTCCCATTTTTTTCTTACAATCCAATCATTTTATGCCTTGGGGGGGGGTCCCTTAGAGTCAGTTTTTTGACTCCTGGCAACAGCCTGGAAAAGTGCCTGAAGTTTTCTTGGCAAGGTTTTTTCAGAAGTGGTTTGCCTTCTTCCTAGGGCTGAGAGAAACTGACTGGCAGTATATACTATATGATCTGTGAAACTAAACACCATCACCCTATTTGCAAAAGAAAACATAAAATGTAGCTATCTATATCTGAGGATGTACTTGGTTCAGTGCACAGTAATCTGAGACAAACTCCAGAATCTTATTCTAGCTATTTTATCACTTTCTTTAACATCTACATCCAAAATGCAATATTAAGTGATATGTTTCCAAAATAATGGCTCACAAATCCATTTGTGAATCATTGCAATGTATTTGTAGTATCGCAGTTAAGGTGGAAATTAATGAGTGGAGACTTTTTAATGCCTAAGTGGCAGTGGCTCCCACTGGAAGAAAAATTCTGTAAAAATAAAAAAGCTTGAAACTACTGCAAGGAGAGAGAAAATTACTTTTGGCAAAGAAACTGTTTTCTCCCCTCTGTGCTGGTAATGACTTAATTGAGTTCTTAGGGTTAGGTCTGTCAACACTATTTCCCTTTCACTCTGCAATATAAGAAGACCTTTGAAATGTCCAATCATCTTTAATATATTGCTAAATCACTTTCCTTTCTAAATAATTCCAGTTTGGTCCACGAGGAGCACAAAACCTTCACACTCAAATAAAGAAAGGTATATGGAAGTTGGGTAGCACCATGGAATAGTTCATAAGTAAAAGAGGTTCAGTTTTGCCAGCAGCCAAACCCTCCTATGGGTCTGATGTGAATGCAAGTTTGGTCTAGCGGTTAAGACACTAGGTTAGAAAGCAGGAGATAGCAATAGCACTTAGACTTATGTACCGCTTCAGTGCTTTACAGCCCTCTCTAAGCTGTTTACAGAGTCAGCATATTGCCCCCAACAATCTGGGTCCTCATTTTACCCACCTTGGAAGGATGGAAGGCTGGGTCAACCTTGAGCCTGGTGAGATTCGAACTGCCAAATTGCAGGCAGCTGACAATCAGTAGAAGTAGCCTGCAGTACTGCACTCTAACCACTGTGCCATCATGGCTCATAGTGAGATAGTGAGTTGCAGTCCATCCTTAGGCATGAATGCCATCTGCGTTACTTTGGATCAGTCCTTCTCTCTCAGCCCAACCCACCTCACAGGGTTGTCGTGGGGAAAATAGGAAGAGCAAGGAGTATTAGACATGTTTGTTGCTTTGAGTTTTTTTATAAAAATAATAAAGGTAGGATAAAATAAATCTTTACAAAATGCAAGAAAAGTATGAAATTGGAGTTAGCCATGACTTCATTCTGCCTCATATTCACTTGTATTCAGAAGTGAAGGAATCCATAGGTCTTTTAAGCCAAAAACTTTCACATGGAGTCTGAATCAACTCTGTATTACGGACTAATCAAAATGCTTTGGCTGTTTTTATTAAATGTAATTACTTTTTAGGGTCCCTCCCTTTCTACTTTTCTGCTGCCTTCTTTTCATTTATTTAAACAAGGTGTCTGAAGCCGAAAATCAAATAAGTAACCTTAGTGAAAGACTTTTGTGATTCCAACACACAGAGCTCAGAAGAGGCAATCTGGATAAAATTAGTGTCAGTTTTCCAAAAAGGAAACGCAGGGTTGGTTCTGAATTTAAAAGCTGACTGTTTCAAGGGAGCAAAATCTTTTGCCCTGTCAAATCCATACAGAAGCTCAATACATACTCAAAGACCTTTGTGTACCAGTTGTGCAAAACCAAAATATTTGTCATGGTAAAATGCATCCACCAATGCCTAAATTCTACTTAAAGTACACATAGCTAACCACTTCCACCCCTAAGCTTACTTTTCTAGGCTTTAAATCCCAGTCTGTTTAATCTTCCTCTGGCTTCACTGTTACCCTCCTAGGAATACTTCCAAGAATGATGTGCAACCCAGAAGAAAATAGTATTGAATTCTGCTCACTGATGTTTCCGAAGCTGCCATCATTTCCAACCAATTTGATTTAACCTGTAGAATATTATTTAATTCAATGTATTTATTCCCATTTCTATGGCCACCCAACTCAACCAAGTGACTCTCAGGGATGGGGGATGCTTCCCTGCCTGGTCCTATGGCCCTACGAGTATTTGCTCCGTTCCCTCGCACCAATTCCAAAAGGGGCACGGAATCTCAGCCTAATTCTCCCCCCTTCCCTCGCACCAATTCCAAAAGGGGCACGGAATCTCAGCCTAATTCCCCCCCCCCCCCCAGGCGCGCATTTGCGCACCGCACTTCTGATTCACCCCGACCATTTCGGTTTCCTATTTTCATGAAATATACCTTTGGCCACCGATCATGATCCAGGTTGGCATTCAGCTTTTCCTATATCAACACCCGCGCGAGCCTTTCCTAAAGAAGATTGTAACACCCGTTTAAATCGTCCTTTGCTGGCAGGTTTGCTCAGCACCGAAAATCATCCTAAAAGGCAAGGAACGGCGCTGCTTCCAGACAAGCCATTCCAACTTTTTCCTTAGAGGGAGAAGACTGAATAGCAATAGTAATAGCACTTAGACTTATATACCGCTTCACAGTGCTTTACAGCCCTCTCTAAGCGGTGTACAGAGTCAGCATATTGCCCCCAACAATCTGGGTCCTCAATGCAACCCAGGAACCCGGGGGCAACCATACCTGACGTGAATGGGCCACCGCTCACCAAGCGTCTTCGCTCCTCAGCCTCGCGCTCTGCAGCCTCTAACGCGGGGCTGTCCCAAAGTGTAGAATCCCCAAATTTCAAGCACGCGCAGAGAGCCAGCCGTCCAAAGGGGCAGCGCGCCACCGAGGTCCCGCCGCCTTCAGTTGACTCTTGCGGGAAAAGGGGTGGTGGCGACGGCTGCAGTAGCGGCGGCACCCTCGGAGAGTCCTGGCGAAGGCTACTGCGGCGGGCGGAGGGGGATCCGCCTCTTGCTAGGGTCTTTCCCAGCCGCGTGGGCGGGGAAGAGCGGCGCTAAACGAGAGGGGAGGATAGCCTCGGGAGCGAACGGAAGGGAGGACGACGAAGTGGCGGGAGGGCTGGTGGGGACGGCGCTCCCGGAGAGGGCAGCGAGGTGGGCGGCCGCGCTCCGTAAGAGCAGGAGCCGAGCGGCTGGACGGGCCACTTTCCCTCCCGTCAGATCCACCAGATCCAAAAGGCATTTGGCGCTCTTCCGCGCCCCTCGTGGAGAGCAGAAAGGAAGGGTGTGCGTTTTCCCTGAGGAACAGGGGGCGCTCTTTTTTTTTTTTTTGTTGGCGGCGTGCTTGGGGGCAAAAAAAAAAGAAAGAAAGAAAAAGAAAAGAAAAGAAAAGCAAGCAACCGAACAACGCGGACGGTCGTAACGGGCTTCTCCTTTCCCAAATTGGGAAATGATTTGCAAGGGTTTCTTTTAGAAGTGCAAAACCGTGCAAAAGTAATTGCAGAGCGAAATACGCAAGGAGTCGATGCCCAACAACAATATCCCGTCTCGTTCCCCGTTAATTCCTGCTCGGGACTCCGTCGTCAGCCAGTCGACGCGTGCCTCGGTTTAATTCCGATGCGGGCGCTTCAGAGCAAGCGGGAAATTCGGATTCATTCTCCTTTAGGCAGCCTATTTAAATATCCCAAGAAAGGGAGGGCACGCGTGAGGGGTATTTTTCTGTACAGTACAATTAAAAGCTTTAACAATAAAGTGAGAAATGAGGTGGGTTTTTTTTTTTAGGTGAGCTAGCTAACCAGACTGTTTTTAGCATAAATGTATCTGGGTGATGGTACTTTGTTTTCTCTACCCCTCCATACACATACAAGGGATTCTTGGAAGAGGTCCCCCCCCCATTAAAACTTCTATAGCTGGGCTGCAAATACCCCATGGTCAATGGCAGCAAAAGTTTGGGGTTTCTGTATCCTTTTGCCTCCCAGGCCTCTTCAACTGCATCCCTAGAGAGAATAGGAAGGAAACACCAGCAGAAGAGCCCCCCCCCCCCAAAAAAAAACCAATAGAGAGAAGACTCCATCAGATTAATTTAACAGACTAACAGAGTTGGATGGGACTTTGTAGGTCATCTAGTCCAACCCTCCCACCCAGCTCAGAAAATGGAGGTGGGCAGAGGCCAGACTTAACTGCTGTAATTCCAAGTCCAGCCAACTCAGGTTACTTTTCCTATTCAGTTATGCACATATACCAATTTATTTTAAAACAAGTTATTTTGTTACAGGTAGTCCTGGATTTACAACAGTTCACTTAGTGACTGTTCAAAGTTACAACAGCACTGAAAAAAGTGACTTATGACCATTTTTCACACCTGTGACCGTTGCAGCATCCCCATGGTCATGTGATCAAAATTCAGATGCTTGACAACTGACTGACATGACGGTTGGCAGCATCCTGGGATCAGGCGATCACATTCTGCAACCTTCTGACAAGCAAAGTCAATGGGGAAGCCAGATTCACTTAATAACCATGTTACTAATTTAACAACTGCAGGGATTCAGTTAACAAATGTGGCAAAAAAAAGTCGTAAAATGGGGCAAAACTCACTTAACAAATTTCTCAATTAGCAACATAAATTTCAGGCTCAATTGTGGTCAAAGGTATTGCTATCCCAAGTCTTTTATACAATTCAGTATAATTTCCTTCTTTCACATCACCTAATGAAGTTGGTTTAATTTTACTTTAGTGTGTTCTATAAATTGAGGTTTTGATTTCCACCACAGTTTATGGCTTAGCGCAGTGTGTATATCAGGGGTGAAATTCAGCAGGTCCTGACAGGTTCTGGAGAACCAGTAGCAGAAATTTTGAGTAGTTCGGAGAACCGGCAAATGCCACCTCTGGCTGGCCCCAGAATGGGGTGGGAATGGAGATTTTGCAATATCCTTCTCCCAGGAGTGGGGCGGGAATGGGGATTTTGCAGTATCCTTCCCCTGCCACGCCCACCAAACCACACCTACCAAGCCACGCCCACAGAACCAGTAGTAAAAAAATTTGGATTTCACCACTGGTGTAGATCCCAGTCATTGTGGATTATTCAGTAAGCATGATTAAGCGAACAATGGTTTAGTGCAATATCAGCCGGCTGTTTTATTAAACATTGATTTTAGTCTCATACCAAATTGATTTTAGTTTCACACACCCAAGCAACTTTGGCTTGGGTTCAGATTCACATGCATCTAAAGTAATCATAGCCTGAGCCACATCTCCAAACAATGCCTGGGTGATGAGGCTTTGTCAAACATGACTTCACTCTTGTTATGAAAGTTTACTAGTACATGAAAACATGAAAACTCTGGCTTTCATTCTTTCCCCTAAAAGGACACCAACTTGAGTTCTTTGGAAAATGGGAGACAGTTGAGATACAAACAAATGGTGCACAAGCAGCAACTTGAAGAATGGATCTCTAGAAATCCCAGCAGGAAGAAGGTCATTCCAGTAGAAAACAATCACAGGTTTTATTTTTAGAGTCAACACACCAGTTATTCTACCCTGCATTCACCTGACAATATAAGCTGAAGTATAACAAGCTGAAGCATCCCTGTTTGCTTTGGTGGCAGCAGCGCCTCAGATAGAAAGTCCATTCAGAGAGTGGTAAGGACAGCTGAGAAGATTATAGGAAGCTTGCTTCCTGTCATTCAAGATACTTGTAAGCGCTATGTGGTTAGAGCTCAAAGCATTGTTAGAGACCCCACACACCCACTTCACGGTCTGTTTCTATTGCTCTCCTCTGGGAGGAGGTTTCAAAGCATTTCTAGCAGGACTACCAGATTCTGTAACAGCTTTGTTCCCTATGCCATCTGTCTGGTAAACTTGCAAGATTTGTTTCTGTCGCCATGTTCATGTATTCATCCGAATTAGACTGTGTTGTTTCTCTGTGTCATGTAATATATGTGGGTATATGCTTGTTTGTTTGTTTGTTTGTTTGTTTATTTGATTGATTGATTGATTTAGTTTCATTTCATTTTGTCATGTTTATGGGAGACCCTTTGAGAACTATATGCAATGGAATTTCATTTTAATGTATGCCGATTAGTGTACATTCAAAGTGACAATAAAGTAAGTCTAAGTCTACAGCAGTATTCCAATATTTGAGAGGTGGCCACAAAGAGGAGGGGGTCAGTTTATTTTCCAAAGCACCAGAGGACAGGACAAGAAACAATGGATGGAAATTAATCAAGGAGAGAAGCAACCTGGAATTAAGGAGAAACTTCCTAACCATGAGGACAATTAACCAGTGGAAAAGCTTGCCTCCAGAAGTTGTGGGTGCTTCATCACTGGAGGTTTTTAAGAAGAGACTGGACAGTCACTTGTCTGAAATGGTATAGGGCCGTGATGGCGAACCTATGGCACGCATGCCAGAGGTGGCACGCAGAGCCCTCTCTGTGGGCACGTGTGCCGTTGCCACCTGCTCTTCTAGTTTCTGATGCGTGTCGGCCAGCTGATCTTCACACGCCCCGGAGCGCTGGAAACCCGAAGACCAGCTGACCAGTGCGCATGCGCACGCTGGCCACCTGGTCTTCGGGTTTCTGGCGGTCTGGCGTGTGCACGTTCCAGTTTGGGCACTCAGTGCCGAAAAGGTTCGCCATCACTGGTATAGGGTCTCCTGCTTGAGCAGGGGGCTGGACTAGAAGACAAGGTCCCTTCCAGCTCTATTCTATCCCGATTTTGATTCTAAGTTCCATGTAATTTCTATACATGTAGTCCTCGACTTACCACCATTCATTTAGTGACTGTTGAAAGTTACAACAGCACTGAAAAAGTGACTTATAACCATTTTTCCCACTTACAACCATTGCAGTACCCCCATGGTCATGTGATAAAAATCCGGACGCTTGCCAACTGTGTTGTATTTGCAGATAGTTTCAGTCACAGGGTCATGTGATCACCTCTTGCGACCTTCTGACAATATCAATGAGGAAGCCAGGTTCACTTAACAACCATGTTACTAACTTAACAACTACAGTGATTCATTTAACAGCTGTGGCAAGAAAGATCTTAAAATAGGGAAAAACTCACTTAACAACTGTCTTGCTTAGCAACAAATGTTGGGCTCAATTGTGGTCATAAGTCAAGGACCACTTGTATATATGACAGCCAATTTGGTCTAGTGGTTAAGACACCAAGCTAGAAAGTGGGAGACCGTAAGTTGAAGTCCCACCTTAGCCATGGAAGCAAGCTGGGTGTCTTTGGGCCAGTCATTCTCTCTCAGCCCAACTCACCTCACAGGATTGTGTTTGAGGGGAAAATAGGAGGAGAAAGATGTGTTGGATATGTTTCACCACCTTGAGTTATTTGTAAAAATAATAAAGGCAGGATACAAATAAATAAATAAATTAAAGCAGAAAACAGGTCAAATGTTTACATATACCATAGATCGTTTGCAAACTAAACAGCAATGAAAACACAGTAGGTAAATTGCTGTGTTTGGGAAGGATCTGTCTGCTATGTTTGCTATCAGCCTTTGATATGTTGATAATATTTTATTGCTTATTTCTGAACATCGTGCTTTGATTCTAGCTGTGATGCACTCAATTAATTCCTCCTGATCTAAGTTGGGATTGATGCCAATAGCAATTCCATTCTATCAAGGGTATTTTGGTAAATATATTTAATTTATTAACTAGTAAGGTACTGTAGTCTTATCTAATGTGACATTTCTCAAATAATATTAAATATGAATAAGGTACACAAAGGGGGAGTTGTATATTGATAGATGCAAGACTTTAAAAGCCTCACAGTTTGGGGCAGGGTTATTATTCTCAAACTGAATTTAATTCCCAGGATACCATATAGTTTTCATGGAATTTCATGTACAAATCTGAAACACATTTTCAAAAATTCTGTACAACGTTCTTTAAATTGCTAAGTATTCTTTTCAGTTCCAGAGGTATTTTTTTGAAAAACATGCATTTGTCAGAAGGGGCTTTGGTTTTCTGAATTTTGTATTACACCATTATATATACTTTTTGATTAGTACTGAATTTTGGATATATCTTCACTTAGCTCCTTTGGAAATATAGATTGTCCTCAATGAATGACCAGTCATACAGCAAAATTTGAAGGTACAGTGCAGCTAAACAAAGGGGACTTATTATGGGTCCTCGTAACTGTGGCCATCACAGTGTCCCTGTGGTAACACGATTGTGATTTGGGTGCTTGGCAACCAGCTCACAGTTATGACGTTATAGCATCTTGAGGTCACATGATCTTCATTTGCAACCTTCATTGCCAGCTTCTGATAAAAAGTCAATGGGGAACCCAGCAAGAGGTTGCAAATGGACCCAGTAACTGGGATTCATCTAACAATGGCAGTTGGGACTTCAGTGTTATAAATCTCACATTCATATCTACTAAATTAAAAAAGGACCAGCCTGACGGTATAAATGGAAGTGTTATCAGAGAATTGTGGAGAGGATCTTCATGTTGCCTTTAGCTGCCTTTTTTTTTTTTTAATGAGACTTGAAGCATACAAAAACAAATGCTGATTGTATTGTTCATTTTCTTTGTTCAAGTAGCCATCAATCCCTTTTTAAAGTCAAAATTTAGTTGGCCAGTGGTTTCAAAGAGCTACAATTCCTCTATACTTTTTAAATTTCCATCAGGATTTGACAACTCAATCTCACATTGGTAGATTCTCACATCTCTTGGCAACTTTTCCATCTGAGTGCCTTTGCTTCATGAACTTCACATGAGAAGAAACTATTTTGGAGCCATCTCTTTCTATTACAATTGCTTTTTATTATGCCTTCTTTGAAGGTGCCATTCTCCACATGATGCACAGATTGCACACTCCCAGTACTTCTATCCTATTATCTGTTTTATATGTGATCTTCATAGGTGTGGATTCACACAAATATATGGTATAAACTATACATTATCACAGTACCATGGCATTATATAATGAGTAGTGGGTAGTGACAGCAATACTTTTGAAAAAATAACAGGTCATTTCTCTCCAAGCTAATTAATTTTAAGAAAAAACAAGTGTGGACAAGGCATAAACTTGCTATCCTTCACTTCCTAAATGTCCAGATGAAGTTCATGGGGTGTGGACTAGGTGACAAACCTCATTGGTAGCCCCATATTATAGAACATTTTATTTCCAGAAGTACAGGTGTATTACATACATATACACATACCTATTACATACAATACTTTTAATAACAGTCTGATAATAAGCCATAATGTGTTTTGTTTGGTTTTGGCTTAACATGATGTGTGAACAAGGCTTTATTATTTATACACTATAGCAGCGGTTCTCAACCTGTGGGTCGTGACCCCTTTGGGGGTCAAACGACCATTTCACAGGGGTCGCCGCGTGCGTTAGCCCGCCATCTTGGTGCCACCGTCACTGCAGGGGTGAAATGCTCCCGGTTCAGCCGTGCCTGCTGGTCGCTGGATAGCCGGTAGCAACAGAAGCGGGAGACTTCGCCCACCCGCCCGGATGCCGCCATTTGGGTTCTTTTACCCTCTGCGCATGCGCAGAATGCTTTGCGCATGTGCAGAGGGTAAAAGAACCCAAATGGTGTCGTCCGGGCGGGTGGCACCCACGGGGGGGGGGGGGCGGGGTGGGGGTCGCGGGGGGGGGAGGGGGGTTGGGGTGGTGGGGGGGGGTGTCGTGGCATTAGAAAGGTTGAGAACCACTGCACTATAGTGTATGTTAATGTGCTACCTAACCCCCTGCAAGCAATGTTTATTTAACCATGATTAAGCAAACAGCGGTTTAGCAGAATTTGTGAAGCAGATTTCCCATTGTGAGATTCAATTACTAATATATGCGGAACCATTTTTGTCTCCTAATTCATTCTACATTAGCTCTAATTTAATAGGATCAAATGAAAAGCCAGTGTATTGAAGGAGACCCAGATTCAAATTCATTTTCAGTGACAGAAGGTTCCTGGCCAGGGGTGGGTTCCACTTACCTTCCCCACCGGTTCGCATTGCGACGTTTTGCGCGCGCGTGCTCCCTCGGGCAATTCAGCACATGCTCAGTAGCTTCAATCAGCCCGAAACACAGCTGAGGAGCTGATCAGCTGTGCTTTCGGCGAAGGAATAAAGGTCAGTATAAATGCAGGGGCGGGCGGGAGGACCCTTTTTCAAGCGGCAGAACAGGAAAAACCTTCCAAACAGTAAAAAAATTCACTAAAAATTCCCAAAAAAAGATGGCGGCGCCCACGGACCGGCACCGACTGAACCGGATCCGTGACGTCACCAGCGGGCCGCTAACGGTTCGGGCGATCCAGTCCGAACCGGAAGGAACCCACCCCTATTCCTGGCTAAGTCTAGGCTAATCACACATTTTCAGCTGAATCTTCTTTACAAGGCAGATGTTGTGAAACTAAAACTGGCTAAGTGGTATGTATTTGAGGAGTGATGGATTATAATCTAATAAAAATAAAAATGACTTTTCTGAGAATCCAATCTTCCATGCCAAGCTTTCGTTGCAGAACAACCTGTGCTCACAGGTGGGATACTCATACTATGATTATTCAATAGTTGTTTTGTCTTTTCCCAAATCAAATTTCTTTTTCATAAATATAGAAGAATAGAGTAGTTGCCATAGGCTTAGCTGCCATACTCCCTGTTAAGATTTTTACATGCCCGTTTTGGGCAGAGGTGGGTGGTTTGGAAATTCTTACCGCAAGATGAAGCCTAACATAATAGTACAAAGATGGTATCATTTTCTCTCCCCCCCCAACCGAATTTTGTTCTCTATGTGCTTGGAGTGGTGGTGTCACATCTGGAAGCCTTCAAAGAAGCTTTTGGGGACTAAAAATAGTCTTCCTTGTGTCAAATTCCAATCTTGATTGGTAAATGAAATTGTCTATATTGTTGCTTTGATGACAATATGGAAGTGGCCTGATGGATTTTTTGTTGTTTTACTTCTCAGTCTAGTCTGCAGGCCCATCCAAGTACTATCCAGGTCAAACTCTACTCACCTGTTTTGAGATCAGTCAACCTTGGCTAGAGTGCTGCTACCTGCTGTAACTCTCAAGGAAGGTAGGTTAATCAGAGGCTATAATTAGGCTACTCCCTTTAAATAGTTTTGCAAACATTACAGGCATAAAACTTGTGAAAGAACAGTAGGAAATAGTCTTGTGAGGCTTACATGAGCAGTTTTTCTCAGATATCATGAATTGGCAGAAGAAACTACAATTTCCTAGACTTCTACATTTTTTATTTGCTAGCAATTCTTCTAGAAATTTTGGAGATGTCCTCCAAAACAGGATCCCCAACCATTACCAGTCCGTGGCCTGTTGGGAACCAGGCCACGCAAGAGGCGGGCAAGCGAGCGAGCAAAGCTTCATCTGCGCATGCGTGGGATGCACGTTGCATGCGCGAAACCATCCCCTACCAACCACCAGTCCGTGGAAGACCATTTTTCTTCCGAAACTGGTTCCTGGAGCCAGAAAGGTGAGGACTCCTGCTCTAAAACATCCTGGATGAGTGTGACCCAAGCTTATACAAGTCTTTATTTTAGAATAATGTCATTAGAACTTTATGCTACACATGACTTAAATGTGACCTGTAGAACGTAACATTTTAATACTGTACTAAAATTTTGTTGAATTAGAAACAATTGCTTTGATGCCACCTGAAGCTTTAAAAAAATAGGATAGTTTTGTGCAACATACTTATATAATTACAGACCCTATCTCAAATTAAAGATGCTTAAAAATGCAGCTTTAATGCAATCTTTCTTCAATTTAAGAGATTTTAGATTTTTCCCTTTTCTTTATAGTAGTGGCTCTTAAAAGTGTAGTCTGGAGATCCTTAAGGGGCCCGCAAAGTCAAATACAGTACATGCTTAAAAATGTATTGATTATAATTTCTATTTTATGATGTTGTTGTGAGGAAAACAGAAGGCTGGAACATTAAGTATGTTAATCCCTTGAGTTATTTATAAAAAAGGTAGAATCAAAATATAATAATAATACATATAAGTAGAATCCACATAAACCAAAGCTCTTTTGGCTCCACAAACATTTTTAAGACTCTAAAGAGGTCCTGAGACCAAAATGTTTGAAAATCACTGCTTTATAGTTCTAAACTAAGACCCACAGATTAAATGAATTATTGTGCATAAGAAACAGTTGTTTACATACATTCCTTTCTCTCCCATGTGCATGGAAGGAAGAAAGCTGCAATTCTGTCTTCTAAACAATTTCACACTGTTTTCAGCGAAGTTATAAGAAAGGCCAAATTCATACCATTAAATCTGCACGAATCTGATACCTTAGCACAATTTAGGATTAAACACAGCAGTCTTAAATTAAAAACAAAAACGGTTACATGGTGAAGGTTTTTTTTAATTTATTGTTGATAAATGATAAATAATGAGATATACCAACAGTGTTATTGGCCAGATAGGCATGAAAGCCAGCTGGGTGACTTTGGGTCAGTCACTCTCTCTCAGCCCAACCTACCTCACAGAGTTGTTGTGGGGAAAATAGGACAAAGAAGTAGTATTAGGAAATTTGCTGCCTGGAGTTACTTATAAAGTAACAAAGTGGGATGATAGATAGATAGATAGATAGATAGATAGATAGATAGATAGATAGATAGATAGATAGATAGATAGATAGATAGATAGATAGATAGATAGATGGATGGATGGATGGATGGATGGATGGATGGATGGATGGATGGATGGATGGATGGACGGACGGACGGACGGACGGACGGACGGACGGACGGACGGACAGACAGACACAGACACAGACACAGACACAGACACAGACACAGACACAGACACAGACACAGACACAGACACAGACACAGACACAGACACAGACACAGACAGACAGAAATGTCCTGAAAATATTGGCACTCATTGCATAAGGAAAAGATACCTAGTTAAGTTTCTAAAAGCCCACTTCCTCCAAAAGGAAAATATATCTTTTGAGAAAATATACAGTGCATTCAGAAAGTATTCAGACCCCTTTCACTTTTGTCAAATTTGTTGTGCTGCAGCTTGATTCTACGGTTGTTGAAATTCATTTTTTCTCATTAATCTACATTCAGTACTCCATAACGACAAAGTGAAAACAAAATTTTAGAAATGTATGTAAATTTATTAAAAAGAAAAAAACTGAAATACCACATTGGCATAAGTATTCAGACCCTTTGCAACAACATGTGAAATTTAGTTCAGGTGCCTCCCATTTCAACAACTGTAGAATCAGGCTGCAGCATAACAAAGTTGACAAAAGTGATGGGGGTCTGAATCAGGGGTGAAATTCAGCAGGTTCTGACAGGTTCTGGAGAACCGGTAGTGGAAATGTTGAGTAGTTCGGAGAACCGGCAAATACCACCTCTGGCTGGCCCCAGAGTGGGGTGGGAATGGAGATTTTGCAATATCCTTCCCCCAGGAATGGGGATTTTGCAGTATCCTTCCCTTGGAGTGGGGTGGGAATGGAGATTTTGCAGTATTCTTCCCTTGCCACGCCTACCAAGCCATGCCCACCCAGTCACATGATCATGAAGCCATGCCTACCATCACATGATCATCAAGCCACACCCGTCCACCAAGCCACGCCCACAGAACCGATAGTAAAAAAATTTGGATTTCACCACTGGTCTGAATACTTTCTGAATGCACTGTATATGATATCCCACCTACCCACTTAAAGCTGTTGGAAGAAATGTTCTTCTGGGTTCAGTTCCAAGTGGGGAAAAAGACACTGGAAACATGGAGACTGCTTGGAAAGATGGTTTAATGGTGGACAGAAGGGCCACATGGTTTGAGGTCCCTGGGGAAAAGGGGGATCACATGCCTCGAAGATGTCGAAGAAAAAAAGAAGGAGTTGCTGGGAGTCCCTGAGTTTTTTATACCCTCTATTGGGCCCCACCTCAGAGTTTCCTGTTCCTGTATAAGAAATGCACTCTGATTGGTAGTCAGACTCCCGGAAGGCGGGGGTCTTAGCTAACTCAGTAGGCTTTTGTCTGTGTCCCAGGCTTGGCTGATGTAATCTTCCCAGGTGCCATTGCTGAGTTTCTGTTTGCTAGATGGGTCTGCCTGAAGGGGGTAGATCTTTGTTATGTAGAATAGACTGCCCGTTGACAAAGGTGGGGGGAATGAGTGAGTTGTGCTCTGGCCTTAATGGTCCATTGACAAAGGTGGGGGCTATTAAGAGTGAGTCTGTTTCCTGCCTAAAAACTTGTTTCTCCTCCATTTCTCATCCAGGGAAATATAATATTCTGCCTTTTTAATATTTCCTAAAATATTTCATTCCTCTAGGAGGGGTGTTGGTGCTAACTTCCTACAAAGCAACAGTGTCATGGAATAGATAAGAACTAAATGCAAAAAGCATGTAAAAAAAAATCATTCTATATTATTGATTAGCCTTGTTTGCATTTATAGCACATCTCTTTTCATACCTGTCAAATACTTAAATTATTTAATATTTTGCCAACCAATTTTCACTTACAGTGTGTAATACTGTGAGTTTTTAATCAATTACTAGGAATCAGTAGAGTACTAGAGTTCTAATCTTATCTTTTAGTTTTGTTAATTCCCGATTCCCAAGATACTGCTCTGCATATCTGATATTCTCATGAATTCAGGCAAGCTGCCAAGAGAAAAGAGATGTTTGCTGCATATGATCTGGACCACTTTTACACTGAGACAGACACTCTTTCCATCTCCCTTCAGAGCAGTGTTGATTTTCCTGTTTGGCAAGGTAACGGTGGAACTATTCCACTCTATCATAATCTCCCCCAATATTTGTCTCCCAATAGCAGCTGGCTTTCAGAGCAGCATACAAAAATAAACAACTTTTTTTAAAAAAAACAAAAAACCCAAAACTTCAATATCAGCATCCAGTTCAAAGCAGCAGAAAGACAGGAACCACAGGTTTCAGAAAATTGGGAGGGTTCCTCTTCCACCTACTTTCTGTTCTGACCTCTTTTGACATACGCCAGTAAAGGTGGAATGTAAGTGTACTAAGGTAGAGCTGCAAGTGTCCCTTTTCTTTTGATCCGGATTAAGGGAGTCTCCAAAATGATGAAATAAACAAACTCCCTGTGGGTAATTTTGTCTGCTTCTATTAATCTCTTAGGCAAAGTTAGTAAACACAGTTAATCTTTCTGAGAAATCTGGATATGTAGGAAGAACAATCCTTTAAAGGCGCAAAGCATAAGCCCATCAGTCCATTTATACCATGGGATTTACCGGAAGAAAATTAAAGAGTCATTTACATAGTTATAAAAATAAATATATTATCTAATATTAACTAATATATTAGTTAAGACATAAGTAACTAAATCTATAATATGATAATGCATGCTATTTTAGTCCAATATTCTTCTCAGGATTCCAGATTCAACAGCCTCTTTTAAATTTATTTTATTTACAGAAACTCCTATGGATGCAACCAGAAATGGACTCAAATTGATTAGGAACAAGACTAAACGACCTCCTGTGATTTCTTTTTTTGTGAGGTTAAAGTAAGACAAGTTTGAAAAACAATTCAAGTTCTCCTAGGCATCTGAACATATAGGCAGAACTCTCTTTGGGAACAATTAATCTTGGAACTTTCTTTAGGGTGAAGAGCAAAGATTGATGGTATCACAGAATACAAAGCCAAGCACTAAAAATGGAATACTTTGTTAATTGTTGCTCCCCTTAAGTCAAGTTTAGTTGTAAACCTATTGTAGGACAATTTAGCAAAGGGAACAGATTGGCCACAACAAAACAATATCTCACTCTCAGCTTTAAGTAAAAACCTTAAGGAACAAGCTCATCAAGAGATGATGAGGTTCTTTCAGAAGCCACATGTTACTGTAAGGGGAGAAAAATGAGTCGGGAAGCAGGGGAATACAGACAATTGAATGGACACCATCAGAAGAGCCAAACAGTGTGCAGTATTACTTATTTGATTGGCAAAACTCTGTGGAAAACTCATATCAAATGTCTTCACTGAACTTTCATTGTGTCTGGGAGTCCTAAGACTTTTTGGCTGCAATGTCTGTAAACCTGATACCCTGTTTAGGTAAGATATTTTCCCAGTCTTAGGGTCTTCTGAGAGCTATTGCCTCCTGAGGAGTCTGTGCTGAATGGAACAGAAATATTTAGAAAGCTATTTAAGTGTCATAGGTGTTTTTTTAAATAAACTAAAAAAACCAAAGCAAACTATTGTATATTTCTGTAGAGGGCTGAAGAAGGAATTAATGTTGGCAGATGGGCAGAGCAAGATCCTAATGCAGACTGGGAATTGTATTATAATAGAGGTTTGTATCATTGTATCTGAAAGATTTGAAAGATTGAGAAGGAAAGTTGTTCTTTTGCTGTGTAGAGCTGTGAATTCTGCAGTTCGTTGTCAGCTGGAAAGAGATATTTACTGTATAGGAAAAGTCACGCTAATCTTGAGCTAGACGTTCTGCACTATATTATATACAAATACATGTATTTGTATTACTTTGTCTCAAATTAAAAAATAAATCTAAACTACTGTCATAAAAACAATCCTTCTGTAATGCCGGCTGTATCATTTAGTCATTGCAATTTGCAGCAGCTTTGCTAGTTGTTATATCTCATGCACAACTGATTGACACAACATGCATAGCAGCAGCTAAGCTCTTACTTAATGTGCTGATCTGAATACGCCTCTCATATAGCACCATCAATGGCTTCGCTGGGCAATCAAGAAGAAATTGCCGATGCTCATCCTTGGAGATGCTGCAAGAACTGTATCCAAACCAACTGTGTCAAAATGGATTGGAATATTAGATATTATGAAATAATTTGAGCCCAATCTGAAAGACAACATATAGTACTGGAACATTTTTGTGGTCTTTACTTAATAAGCATTCATTTATTCCAACTTGAGATGACAATGAACGAGTGGTACTTATGAGCAGTCCATGAAGTTCCATCTGTTGCAGCATCCCTATAGTCACATGATTGCAATCTGGACACTTGATGCCTTGCTCATTCTTATGATGTTGCGGTATCCTGCAGTCACGTGGTCCTCATGTACAACCTTCTTTGTTGGCCTCCTACAAGCAAAGTCAATTGGGAAGCCAGCAGAAGGTCCCATGACATCCTTGCTTAGTGATGATGTGGAATTCACTTAACAACAAGAACAAGAGCCAATCTGAAGTAATGGTTAAGGTGGTGGCCTAGAAACCAGGAGACTGAATTCTAGACTTGCCTTAGGTATAAAAGCCAGCTGAGTGACTTTGGTCCTGTCATTCTCTCTCAGTCCAACACACCTCACAGGGTGGTTATTATGCGAAAAATAGGAGGAAGAAGGAAGAGTATGTATGTTCACCACTCTGAATTACTTATAAAGTAATAAAATTGGGATTAAAAAAACCAGAAGGTGCTGCAATGAAGTCACATGATGTCACACTATATAATTGTGTTTGCTGAAAATGCAAAGGATTTGTATTGTAATAGAGATAAAAGAGAACAGTGAAAAAATGGGACTAAAATTAAATATAAATACCAAACTAATGACAATAATCAGAACAACCAGCCTTGGAATTGACAATGAAGATTTCAGAGTTGTGGATCACATCTGCCCTTTTAGGATCTCCCATCCTAAAGGAACAAGCAGACAAGAAATATGCCACACACAAGCACTTGGTAGAGCATGGAAATATATTCAAATGCCCTGATGTGTCATACCTACCAAGATCAGAATTGTGCAAGTCATAATATTCCCTCCAAAGTTGGACTTTGAAGAAACAAGATAGGAAGAGTATTGATGCTTTTGAACTTTGGTGTTGGAGAAGATTCCTGAGAATACTGTGGAAAGTCAAGAAAACAAAGAAAATGATCATCAAATAAATCAACCCAGAGTTCTCACTTAAGGCACAATAATGAGGCTCAAATTATCCTACTTTGAACACATTATGCAAAGATCTAGCTCTCTTCCTTCCACCTCTCTGACAGGTGGAAGGAAAGAGGAGAAAAGGATGACCAGCAGCAAGACGGATGGACTCAGAGTAGCATGAACGCATCATTGAAATTGCTGAAGGACCAAGTTAGGGTTAGATCATTATGGGGGGGGGGGGAAATTGCATGGGGATCGGCAAATCCCTTAAAGTTGGACATATATTTTAGCAGCTTGCAGGGCTGAACAAGGTATCAGATCCAGAGACTTTTTGACTACTGCAGAAGGTAACAACTACCATATCATTTCATTTTCACAAAGAAGTCTAAATAGAAGACAGAATAACAGAATAGCAGAGTTGGAAGGGACCTTGGAGGTCTTCTAATCCAACCCCCTGCTCAAGCAGGAGACCCTATACCAGTGGTTCGCAACGTGGGGCCCACACCCCACAGGGGGGCAAGTTGAGTTTTAATGGGGGCATTTGGAACCTTGTTTAAACCAAGTTAATGGCCTTTTAGGCTTCCTCCGCGTGAGTAGGAGTTCACTTTTTGAATAGTAAGAATTATATGTCACGGGGGGGGGCATCAGGATTTTAGAGAGGCTTGGGTGGGGCATGGCCAAAAAAAGTTTGGGAACCACTGCCCTATACCATTTCAGACAGATGGCTCTCCAATCTCTTCTTAAAAATCTCCAGTATTGGAGCACCCACAACTTCTGGAGGCAACCTGTTAAGCTGATTAATTGTTCTCGCTGTCAGGAAATAAGTGTTACTAATTTAACTGCAGTGATTACTTAACAACGGTGGCAATAAAGTTTGTAAAATGGGGCAAAGCTCACTTAACAACTGTCTTGCTCGGCAATGGAAATTTGGGCTTCATTGTGGACATAAGGTGAGGACTACCTGAAGAAGAACATTCAGAGAAGACTTCAACAGTAGGGGACCTACAGTACATGGGTTTCTTAAAAATCTCCTCCATAATCTTTTACATACATGCTTTCTAGCTAATACGCTTACAGAGGATACCAGAAGCAACTGCAAAAATATGGCATTGTTATTCTTGATACCGAGTTACAGACAATGTAGATAAACTCAAAAAGTTATTGGCACTGAAAGAACAACATTTGTTTGGTGAGTTGGGTCAAGGCTTTCACAGATGAAACTATTACAGAGTCAAATGGAACGGAGATGCTGAAAGAAATTCAGTTGGCAACAAAATGCATGAACAGATGCAGTGAACACCACTAACATGTATCTGATAGGAGAAATCTTGGCACTGCCTGTAATTGAAGTAGCAGAGTCTGTGCTTGACTTTTTGAATTAGTGCTTTGAAGTTGATACTGAACCATTGTTAATTATGAAGGCTTTTGCCACTTTCCAATCTGCAGTAAGCCTGGAAGCAGTTCACAAGGTGTTAGGAACTGACAGTGATCTGGCAGAACTTTCATTAGAACATGAGGACATAATTTAAATTGTCAATCTGACAATTTCAGTGACATCTGCAAGGTGACATTGGATAGTGCAAGAAAATGGAACAAATGAAACAGAGATTCTAGAAAAGTGTCACAGCAACACTCATTAGCATCTGTGCAGTGTTGAAATTTGTACCCCCAACAAGAATCTCAGTTGAGTCAGAAATTTAATATAGTAGGTCTTTGATTTTATGGATTAATAAGTGGACGCCTGTCAGTTAAAATTGACTTATCTGTTCAATAACAGGAAAAAAAGGAAATCTGAGACACAGCAAGAAACAATGTTGTGACTGAAGATGATTTGGCAACCACAAGCACAACAGATTAGTGCACCGCAAAAGAGGTAGCATGGCAGCTGAGAATCAGATCCTGTGGGCCTAGTGTTTCTAATGGCAGTAAAGGGAGGGCAGACTAGGCAGTTGCAGTTCCTATCACCTCCTGCTTTGTCAAGTCAAAATCAAAAGTCTGCTCAACCAAGATTAAGTCGAGAATTTTTGATACATGTATATCTATTACAATATATTCCCATACACTGAATGGAATTTTAAAACATCCTTACAGTCCTGCGAATGAGTAAACAAAACCAAGGATACAGCCAAAGCAAGAGAGCAAATGTGATTCCCAAAGGAAAGGCTTGCAAGAACCAAGGCTTCTCCCACCAGATGGTCCAAATGAAAACACTATGATCAAACAAAGGAAATCGAGGTGGCGCAGTGGTTAGAGTGCAGTACTGCAGGCTACTTCAGCTGACTGCTAGCTGCAGTTCGGCAGTTCAAATCTCACCGGCTCAAGGTTGACTCAGCCTTCCATCCTTCCGAGGTGGGTAAAATGAGGACCCAGATTGTTGGGGGCAATATGCTGACTCTGTGAACTGCTTAGAGAGGGCTGTAAAGCACTGTAAAGCGGTATATAAGTCTAAGTACTATTGCTATCATTCAGTATAATGTGAGGGGAGGCATAGTACTATGATATTTTCCTTATCGTTGCATAACTGTCATATATCTACATAGAATAGATAGATAGATAGATAGATAGATAGATAGATAGATAGATAGATAGATAGATAGATAGATAGATAGATAGATAGATAGATAGATAGATAGATATAGAGATATAGTACAGTACATACATACATACATACATACATACAT
>QLTV01003675.1:882010-930697 GCA_003457575.1 Thermophis baileyi | reverse complement strand
GGCAGGCAGATGTCTGCCTGGCTGGTTGAAAGTGCTGAAGAAGCTAGTCACAGTTCTCCTGGCCCAAGCCCTCGTCGCCACTGTTAGATAGTGGGTAGAGATGACAGGAGACAGACTTCCAAAGCAGCTCTTTATTTCAGCTCTTGTATCAGCAACCAGCAAAGAGCAGTCTGACAGCTTGCCCTTTTATAGGGAGCTGTCAGACAGACCAGCCAATAGCGTTTGAGCTTTTTCCCGCTCAAACGCTGGACCTGGTTGGAACCATGTAACACAGTTTAAACAGTTAGAACATAACACCGATGAATCAGGTTCTGGAAACAGAAAGTGAAAAATGGCTAACAAATGGAAGAACTTTTTTGATTCAGAAGGTTGCAGAAAAGGGAAATAAACCTGAAAATTACAGGCCAATCACTTGACTGCTAACAACATACAAATTACTTTCAGGCATTATTGCAAACCAAATTTATGGATATCTAGAAAACAAGGATTTGCTGCCTGTAGAACAGAAAGAGTGCTGCAAAAATTCAAGAGGAATCAAAGACCACTGATGATTGATAAAATGGTTTTGAAGAATTCAAAGAAAAGAGGAACAAATTTGTTCATGGCCTGGATTGATTATAAGAAAGCATTTGATTCTGTTCCACACAGCTGGATTGAGAAATGCTTAGACATTTTTGGAATTAGCAGCAACATCCAGAAATTCATGAAGACTTCCATGAAGCTATGGCAAACTAAGTTGATGGCCTATATGGAGAAGAACTTGGTGAAGTTGAAATCAAACAAGGAATCTTCCAAGGCGACTCATTGTCACCTCTGTTATTTGTACTTTTTGTGTGCTCCACGTGCTGATTTCTGTATATATAGGTTTCATCTTACTTTTATGAATATGTTAGCACTGAATAATTATATGTAATATATACTGTATCACGTAAGATAGAGGATTTTATTAGACAGAGATTATAAAGAAAAATGCTCATACTGAAAATATTTCACAGAAAAAAAACAGAAAAGTTTACTAGAAAGAGGTACGGGGGGGACGGGGGACAATGGATCTTGAATCGATATTGACCACATAGTATTAAGATGTTGTTCACAAAGCCTCATGAGTTCCAGGAATTTTATATATGGTTCCTGAAATGTAGAAAAGCTGGATACAGATTTTCAGAAGACCTTTTTATATGGAAAAATAAGGACATTTTGGATTAAATATATTCTGGTCATGCAAGTTTTCCTGCTCACCCAGGAGGCTATTGGTAATATGCCTATTCACATTATGAAATTACAGTTATTAACTTCACGTTATGAAGTTACAAAATATATTAATCTTACCTTTCTCTAAGAAACTGAAAGAGATCATTGAACATCGTAGTAAATCCCTACTCCCACATTCACTATGCTCCAGTAACTTTACCAGAATAGGCTTCAGGCTATTTACATGAACAAGGCCTAAACAGATATTATTTTTAATTTTAACAACTGTACAATTTTATTCATGTTTGCTTTCTTTTCTTGCTCCCCAAATTCTTCCTCACTTCAACAGTATTGCTATAGTTTTAAGACAAAGCACTTGTTGTGTATTTTGTAATCCTTTTCCAAGATGCCACCAGCAAAAACAGAGGAGAAAGCATGCCACACAGCAAGCTGCATTATCCTATGTAGCTCAACACAGTTCATACTAAGAAGCTTAGCAGCATTTTTAAGCATTTCCCAGTCTTAACCTGAAATATGAGAGGGACCTTGGATGGAGACTTCTTCCCTACAAAACTAGGCACATGTTCAATATACAGTATATAGTACAAGTCTAACTTCTTTTGTGTTGCTGAATTGTTCCATCCCTGCCACTCCTGGTATTCATCATTTACAGAAATGATGAAGAGATGAGAAACGTAATGAGAAACGTAAGGCATATGCTTGCTTTTAAAATTACCAAACCTTTAATGATACCCTTTGAGCAGATAACTCATCGCCCATCCACATAATGTTCTTGAGATCTTTCACTATTGCATCATTATATTGTGCAATTAAACTTTCCTCCACAATGCACACTTGGCTTAGATTGTTTCCAACTAGTGCACAAGGTCCACCCAATTTTCTGCACTAATATTAGTTTGCTTATCCTTTTAAACTCTTTTCACCTTAATCTGTGCTTAAACTCCTATATCTTCTGCAGCTTGACCCTATGTATATTTACTCGGTAAGGATGAATTTCTTGGAAAGTACTCCTTGAATCTAGCATGAAGCAATTCAGTTTGAATTCCTCCTGTCTTTGTGTTTTCCTTCTATAAAACAAATCCAGGGTCCCTTTTCTTCTGACTAATCCAGTGGTTCCCAACGTGGGCCCCACGCCCCACAGGGGGGCAATTTGATTTTTAATGGGGGCAATTGGAACCTTGTTTAAACCAAGTTAATGGCCTTTTAGGCTTCCTCCGCATGAGTAGGAGTTCACTTTTTGAATAGTAAGAATTATATGTCACGGGGGGGGGGCATCAGGATTTTAGACATGCTTAGGTGGGGCATGGCCAAAAAAAGGTTGGGAACCACTGGACTGATCACTTCAGGAAGACAATCATTCCTCAAAAAATTGGGAGAATATAGAAACGATAAAAATCACAAACCCAAAAGTAAAAGCATACGTAGCAGGGGCGGGCATCCTTTTGGGGTGTGCGTGCATTTTTTAAAAAAATTCAACCTCTGAGACCAATTTGAAGGTAGTCAATGGTATTCCAAAGGTGCTTTTTCAGGAGGCAACTGGACTTTCTTGTTTTTTTCTTTGAAGACGTTTTGCTTCTCATCCAAGCTTGGATGAGAAGCGAAACATCTTCAAAGAAAAACCAAGAAAGTCTAGTTGCCTCCTGAAAAAACACCTTTGGGACAACCATGACCTGGATGACTGAGAATCTCTGCAGACTTTTAGTCGATGGTATATTTATATGCAGGCAAGGTAAAAGAGGCAAGGATGGATGTTCCTCAGCATGTAATCAGAAATCATGAAAAGCAACAAACAACCACAAGAGTAAACAACTATTAGCAATCACTTAAAATTAAGTGTAAGCAGAAAATAGGAGATTTGTTTCTTTTGAAGCAAGCCCTGGATTCATTTTGTATAATATATAAATGGAAATTGTAAAGTAGGCCATATGTGGAAGCAGGACAAGTTGTAGGCCAGGGTTTTTTTCCCCAGATCAACCGGCTGACCTTGTCCTACCTATGAGTGCAGATTGAAAACAAGGAGAACAAGCTGAACCAGCAAAGCTGTTGGCCAGGAAAAAGTATCAGAATCTCAGGATTGCATAATTACCTTTAGCCTAAAACATCATTAAAACATTAGAAACTTCAGCTGTACTGACAGAAAGTCAACAGATATTAAATTTAATTAGAAGACTGAAGAGATGCTTATACAGGTAGTCCTTGACTTACAACAGTTCATTTAGTGACTGTTCAAAGTTACAACAGCACTGAAAAAAGTGACTTATGACCATTTTTTTACACTTATGACCATTGCAGCATCCCTATGGTCATGTGATCAAAATTTAGACACTTGGCAACTGACTCATATTTATGACGGTTGCAATGTCCCGGGGTCATGTGATCCCCTTTTGCAACCATCTGACAAGCAAAGTCAATGGGGAAGCCAGATTCACTTAACCATGTTACTAGTTTAACAACAGCAGTGATTCACTTAACAATGGTGGCAAGAAAGGTCGTAAAAGGGGACAAAGCTCACTTAACAAATGTCTCACTTAACAACATAAATGTTGGGCTCAATTGTGATCGTAAGTGGAGGACTACCAGTATATGGAATACAAAAGTCTTCAACAAATATATACCTGAGAAACAGGAATAAAATGAACTGGTCTCTTAGGTTATGTTTGACTGTTATGTGATTTATTGACTTAAATCTTTTTCACCTGCTTTTTTCAAAAAGTTTTATAAAAATAAATCTGTCAAATAACTGAAAATATATTTTTAGGGTTGCTACCACATTTATAGAATTTATTTTATTCTGTTGTCATGTTGGTAACATAGTCTGCATGATGGCTTTCAAAAGCAATAGCTCTCTTCTGGTTATGTTAATGGTTGTTTTAAGATGTCTGATTATATGTATGTATTTTGTTTTGATTGTAAGCCACCCAGCCTGATGTATCTGAGTAGCTACATCAATTAATCAATCAAATAAGGAAACCATTTGCCATCATTTTCTTCCAGGATTTTTTCGCCAGCTTTCCAGTCCAGCTTACAGCACTGTGATTTCCTGTTGGTCTCCCATCCAAGAATCAGGATCATGATTTATATGGCTGCCCATCTCACAACAGGAACTTTGAGTGGCATACGAAGTTAAAACAATAATACTGTTGAATTGTGTACTGCAGATACAGCCTACATAGATACGGCAGTATGTAGGCCCTACATACTATCTATGTAGGCTGTATCTGCAGTATACAGCTACTGGGTTTACATAGGGATAAAATTGGTTCATGGCAGGACAATTACAGCAGATAAGCAAAAAGAATTTGTTTTTCTCTGTGCATTCCATGATATTGACCAAATGGGACTTCAAAATAGCAATTGCTGAAAGAATGGGAGATATACCCTGTTTTTCCCCAAAATAAGACATCCCCTGATAATAAGCCCAATCGGGCTTTTGAGTGCATGGCAATAAGGCCAAGCGCTTATTTCAGGGTTCAAAAAAAATATAAGACAGGGTCTTATTTTCAGGGAAACACAGTAGAAGCTAGTCACCTTTTGTTATTATAAGGAACATGATATATTACATTATTTGTGTCAAATTATGTCTTTTAATGTTGCAACTGCCATAAAGGGACACAATATTAAAGTTCAACTACTTAATTATGTAATTGACATCGATTATATAATTTTGGATTAAATTGACATTTGGATTTAACTAATACATCTTTGTTCAAATGATCCACTTTTGGTTGTTTTACTCCAGATTTTTGTTACTCAGCTTTATAGTGAAAATGGACTGATTGGAACAAGTAAGTGAATCTGTATACCTTGGTAGAATGCGAACTAAAAAAAAAAATGGGTGGAAAAATGTGGTAGAAATGTAGTGGATAGCAATAGCATTTAGACTTACATACTGCCCCATAGCACTTTACAGCACACTCTGGGAGGTTTTCAATGTAAGCATTATTTGCATATCGCCCCCAACAATCTGGGTCCTCATTTTGCTGACCTCGGAAGGATGGAAGGCTTTCTGATAATATACATGATGTGCTTCAGGAATCAGTGGCAGATTAAGGCTCACTGGTGCCCTAAGCACTGACAAATCTTGGTGTCCCCCTCCTTTGTACACACTCTTGTACATACTGGTTTTTTCCCCCCTCAACTTTGTGGTGCCCCCTTTGGGCCTGGTGCCCTAAGCACGTGCTTAGTCTGCTTAATGGTTAATACACCACTGTCAGGAATCAATGCTTACTGAAAGAATGGAAAATGATTATGTATAATACTCTATTTCTGATTGCTTTCTTATATAGAAGTGAGAATTAAGTCTCTCAGGAGAAACATCAAAGTTGAATGAATGCAGCAGAAAATGGGTATTTAGAAAGTGTTGTGGGTCAAGAATATATGGTTGCTGAATGAATACAAAAGTGATTGTGCATCAGGGGTGGCTTCTAACTTACCTCGCTGCCGGTTCGCTTCCTCCCGCGCCGCGTGGGCGTGCACGTGTTGCACACCGCGCTGGCGTGCCCCACGCGCGCACAGTACTGAAAATCCAGCTTCTGCACATGTGCAGAAGCAAAAAACAGCTCCTGCGCGTGTGCAGAAGCGAAAAACAAAATGGCAGTGCAGTAGGCGCCGCCAAGAGAGCCAGTTTAGGGGTGTGTCCAGCCGGCCATCGCTGCCGGTTCGGCGAGTGCGGGGAAATTCCCGCTACCAGTTCTAAAGAACCAGTCCAAACCGGCAGGAACCCACCTCTGTTGTGCATTATGACAGAGGTACACTGACAATATTTGGTCATACAGATACATTGAATGACAACTAAATTGCAGAACGAATATAGGAAGAACGAATGAGGTGGAAGAAGTAAAGGAAGATTAAAAATAAGTCTATGAATTCCTGCAAGTGGAAAGAAGTGTGAAGAACACAAGCCATCTGTTGCCTAAAATTCTGAGAAGACAAGTCATGTGGAAATGGTTGAGTGGTTTTGCATGCTTTCAATACGCAGTCCATGTTTCACAGGCATAGAGAGAGATAGTGAGTACAACAGCTCTGCAGAACTTCAATTTTGTTGGACTAATTCCTTGACATTCCCACACAATTGAGTGCAGTATACTTGAGAGCTGAATACGCCCTTGTTATTCTATAGTTAACTTATGGATCAATGGTCACTACTGGCAACAGGGTGCTACCAAGGTAATTGAACTGGTCCATTGTGTTTCTGCCATTTGATTGTGATGTTGGGTACTCTGTGTGGTACATGATGAGCAGACTGGTGCATTACTTCAGTCTTTTGCATATTGATGGTGAATCCAAAGTTGTCAGAAGCCATAGAGAATTTATTCATACTGACTTGCAACTCCAGCTCTGAGCCAGCATTCAGGGCTCAGTCGTCAGCAAAGAGGAAATCTCCCAGAACCATTTCCTTTACTTTGCCAATAGGTACCCATCCTCTCTGAACTTGAGGCAGTTTCCAGCATCACTGTTCTGAAAGACATCATTCAGCATGACAATAAACATCATGCTGAACTGTGTGGGAGCAAGCAAACAGCCTTGTTTAACACAATTGGTAACTGGGAATGCCTTGGAGCAGGGCTGTCAAACTCGCGGCCCGCGGGCCGGATGCATCATGCACTGGCCATGCCCATGCCCAGTTTAGCGAAGGGGAAAAAAGTCATGATACATCACGTGATGACGCACATTTGGCACCCCTGCCTTAGAGGATTCTCTATTTTCCAGCACTTGGCCATCACGCCAACATGGAACTGACATATCATCTGAATTTGGTCAAACTTTGACATGACCCTTTTTGGTTGACAGTATTGAAGACTTTCATGAAATCAACACTGGTTGCAATTCAGCTCCTGATGCTATTACCAGCAGGTCAATCATGGTGCAGTTGGTGTCAACTTGGGGAATCCTGTCTATCATCTTTTACTAATAAACAATGGTTGTTCGTGGAGGGCTATAAGTTGTTCAGCCCATTTCTGCAGGATCGGAGTCTTCTCCGTAATGAAAGTTGTACCATCTATACTGGTATTCCCAACAGACTGAGGTCTCCAGGGAGTGCTAAAGACTTAATAGAACCATTTCAAGTCTTGTCTATTAGCATATCCCTATGTTTTGTCTGCCTTGGTGCTCAGCCAGGCATCTTGCATTTTATGCAGTTTATTCTGGACTATCCTACGAGCAATGGAAAAGGCGTTTTTCTTGGCAGCTGATGATAAGCTGTCCTGATGGACATGATGAAAGGGATGCTTTTCAACAAGTAAAGCCTGCATCTCATCATTTTCATCAAACCAGTCATGCTGCTGGAGAGTCCTAATATCTTCAGTGCACATGAATGGACAACATCCCTGAAGCATTCTCGGTCGTTCTCAGCACTGCTGGGAGATGTAGGTCAGCTAGCTCAGTTTTTAAGTCTAAGCCCTGCTGTGGTTCTTTACCCATTACATTCTTTTCATGACTTTGTATTCTTGTAGTCCTTTCTTGAGTCTGATCAGGGGTGAAATGCTCCCGGTTCGCTCTTACCTGTCGGTCGCCGTAGAGCCGGTCGCCAAGGTAGCGCGAGGCGCCACCCACCTGCCCAGACGCCGCCTGGATGCCGCCATTTGGGTTCTTTTACCCTCTGCGCATGCGCAAAGACTTCTGTGCATTCGCAGAGGGTAAAAGAACCCAAATGGCGGCATCCAGGCGGGTGGGCGGCACCTCGCGCTACCTTGCCGACCGGCTCTACGGCGACTGACAGGTATGAGTGAACCGGGAGCATTTCACCCCTGAGTCTGATGAGTAAGCAGGACTGCTACTATAAAACAGAGGAAGTTTATCGGGTATGTTCTATCAGTTCAGGAAAGGTAGAAGACAGGGTTGAGTTTTGCTGCACTGTAATTATTCTCTTTCTGAGCCCTTTATTGTTTCATTTTGTGACCTATATCCAGGCTACTTTTCAAGACAAATTAAGTGATACCTTTAGGAAAGGTTTTCTTTTGAATCTTCTGTTCTGTGACTTGGTGAAGATTGCAATGTATATACTGAAGTTCCTGTCATACTTTTCCTCCAATCCTCTTGAAGTAAATGTTGGATTTAACATTTTCCTATAGTTGATTCCTTTTTGGTCAGTCTCTGCCAACAGTAAAGCCAGCTTTGCAGTCTCCAAGATCTTCCTTTTTTCAACACCATTAAGGTATTTTATTAAAAATAAACTACTCAACCAGAAAAAAATCCAGGTTTTCACTTTTTATTTAAAAAAAAAAGATATATGTGGTTTGCAAAATACTTTAATATTTATTTATTATTCTGACTTTATAAGTAACTCAGGGTGGCAAACATACATAAGACTCCTTCCTCCTGCTATTTTCTTCACAACCCTGTGAGGTAGACTGGGCTGAGAGAAAAGGACTGTCCCAAAATCATCCAGCAGGCTTTTGTGCCAAAGGTGGGACTAGAATTCAGAGTCTCCTGGTTTCTAGCTAGCACCTTAACCATACACAATTAACCAACTCTCAGTAGATCTTTCACTTATAAGAATTTATTTCCATGTTAATATTAAATTGCTCTTATCAACAATAGCTCTCTTAGGAAAGATAACCTTTCCTGCCGATTCATTAAATGAAATTACATAATCCTGATTCTTAATGAAGTTTATCTAAGAAAATAGCTGGACCTATTTATACTGTACTCAACTGACTATAGAAGGGGCTGCTCACAACAGTAATAATCTGCCTTTGTGCTAGATTGGGGCCATATCGTCTGAAAACCTTGTCATAAAAAAGAAAACATTTTGTCTTTTTGGACTTGAAGGTTAAAGTCTGTACAATTCGCTGATCTAGAGAAGGCTTGCTTGCATATTGGTAAGAATATGCAATATGCTGAGAGATTAGCTACCTTGATTTCAAGGGACAAGGCATCCTTTTACTATTGGGACTAAGAGTAACAGTTCAGGGTACAAGATTAAATGAACTACCTCAGAGTGTTACTTTTTTGCTTCTCTTAACGCTAAAAGTACTGTATAACCACGTTATATGGTAATTATTGCTGGATTAAGAGTTTGAGCCTGGCACTCATTATCTCATATGGCTAGAAAGCTGACTCAACCAAACCGTCATTCTACTTTTAGAGCATAGAACATAGCCAGAAACATCCTCTGTCTCTCAGCAATTGTTGCATTGGAGCACAGTTGTACACTGAATTTAATGTAGACATAAACAAATACATCAAGACTGTGATCTATTTTGTGATAAGCAACTAAACACTGGGCTGTAAAAGCATTTTTATCTCATCCTTTTAACTTACTTTTTACTAAAGGAAAAAAGGTGTTTGATTCTAGAACTGCTTCTAAATAAAAAGGCAAGAGATTTTCTTTGTAACAACAGATTTTGTTTTTGCTGGAAATGGGAAATAGATGAAATGACAGAATTAAATAAGCTAAACTATATTTAAATTACACTAGCAATATTATAGGCTCTTATTACAGATAAATTATATGTGTGCCGAAGAATCTATACTTTCATTAATGCCCTTGATGTCTCTGCAAGTTTAGCACACTCAGCAGCACATAGTTAAGTTGTAAGCTGACACCATTTTAGGTAAATTATAAAATGATGTGACAGAAAATGTTTTCCAGAAAGTACAAGAGGTATTTACTGATACCTACAAGTCAAACATCCATGCAGTTCTCAGGCTGATCCTTGAAGCCTAAAGTGAAGTTGGCCAAAACAACTTTTGTGAAAGTTTTTTCTTCACAAAAATATTGTATATTACAAAATATTAGCATTTTAAAACTCAAAAGGGTTTTACCTAATGAAGAGATGCTGACCACAGATTAAATACACAGGATCCAAACTGAATCTGGTTGCCAAGTACTATAGACTATTAAATAGGCTGGACAATATATTTAACACGTTTGGAGAGATTATGTTGTTACCGTATTAATTTGCAAACGGTGTTGTGCATTGTTGTAAGAAATGTCCTTTCTGGGTTCCAAGTGGGGAAAAAGACACTGGAAGCATGGAGGCTGTTTGGAAAGATGGTTTAATGGTGGACAGCAGGACCACATGGTTTGAGGTCCTGGGGAAAAGATGTTGAAGAAGAGAAGGCCTGAGATGCTGAGAGTGCCTGAGTTTTATACTCTCTGTTGGGCCCCACCTTAAGAGTTTCCTGTTCCAGTGTAAGAAATGTATCCCATTGGCTGTCAGACACCCAGGGGGCAGGAGTCTTAGCTAACTCTGTAGGCTTTTGTTTGTGTCCCAACAGGCTTGGCTGATGTAATCTTCTCAGGTGCCATGTGGTGAGATGGCTTTGAGATTCCTATTATGGTTCTTCTTTGTTATGTAGAATAGACTGCCCATTGACAAAGGTGGGGGCTATTAAGAGTTACCGTATTTTTCAGAGTATAACACACACCTTTTTCCCCCCTAAAAGAGGGTGGAAATGTTGGTGGGTCTTATACACCAAATACAGCCATTTTTGGCCTCCTGAAGCCCTGCTCCCGCATCCCATTTTTGCGAAAAATGGGCCCATTTTTGCAAAAAATGGGATGCACAGAGGGTTTGGGAGGCCTGCAGAGAGCTTCTGGGGTCTGGGGGAAGGCAAAAATGCCCCCGTTTTTGCAAAAAAACCGGCCCATTTTTCGCAAAAACAGGGGCGTTTTTGCCTTCCCCCAGCCCCCAGAGGCACTCTGCAGGCCTCCCAAACCCTCTGCGCACCCCATTTTTCACAAAAACGGGCCCGCTTTTACGAAAAACAGGGTGCACAAAGGGTTTGGGAGGCCTGCAGAGTGCTCCTGGGGGCCGGGGAGGAGAAAAACTTTTTTTTCTTACTTACCTCTTCGAAATCTTGGTGTGTCTTATACACCGGTGCGTCTTATAGTCCGAAAAATATGGTAGTCTATTTTCTGCCTAAAAACATGTTTCTCCATTTCTCAGCCAGAGAAATATAATATTCTGCCTTTTTTAATATTTCCTAAAATATTTCATTCCTCTAGGAGTGGGGTGGGTGCTAACTTCCTACAGCATTAAGTGCAATGAAAGAAAATATGCTCAAATAGTAAAGCAATTTAATGCATACAATTGTTTTTTTTTAATTCATGAGTTAATAAATATATGACAAAAGTCTTCTCACACACTTCTTGTTCCAAAATCACCACCGTTTTGTACAGAGAACTTAATTTTGCCTGGAAATATTTTACTATTTATGGCAGATGTAACCATGGTGGGATGGGGATAAGATCACAAAATAGACAAGACTAGCTCAATTGTGAGTGAGAGTAGGTTTCTAAGAGTATCTGCAGTTTGTTTGTTTTTAAAGACTGTTCTAGGGCCTATATTTTTTAATTTGCTTCCTATCTCAACATAGCAAGAAATCACACTCGGCAGCCACGACCAGAAGGGCGGTTTGCAAGGGCCAGTTCTTTCCTAGTCCCCTATCCTAAAATTATGGTAACTCTTAACTAACTTAACTACCTTTTTATACACCAGCATGCACTCAACCTCGCTTGAATATTTGCTCAAGGGGCTTATTTCACTTCAAATTATCTTTGCACCCTAGATTTCCCACGGACTGGGTGCCGCAGATGTGAACCTAAGGTGCGGGCAAGGAAAACGATGCCACCCGGATCGATGGGAGTCTGCACCCCTTACGGCTAATGCCCTCCGCCGGGGAAACACCTTAAGTGCCTCCGCGGCTGCTTCCAACAACTCCTCCGGAATGACTCAGCGACTCCCAATGCCCTACTGACCTCGGAGGAGGAGGAGGAGGCAGTTGGGGAAGCTCTGTTCCTTCTCCCTCTTCCTCCTCCTCCTCCTCCTCCCAAGAGGCGGCCGCCTCAGCAGCCCCGGCCATAAGCGCCAACCACCGGCAACAGGCGTCTCATCCGCCGACCAGTGCGGCCCCACCAGCAATTCCCCTGCTCAGCAACCGGCCGGCCACGAGCATGGAAGCCGTCGCACCTGCCGAGAGGAATCCTAGGTGGACCACCAAGAGGGGCTACGATGTTTTACGCGACCCAGCCCTCAACAAGGTTCGCGGGTCGGGCAGGGTGGCTGGATGGAAGCAGCTCCGCCGAGGTGCGGCGGGGTGTGAGCGGCTGTCTTGGGTCGGGGAGAGCAACGGGGGAGCCCAGGTCCGGCTCGCTTCCAGCCCTTCTTTTCCCGGGACGGGCTCCCAAAGCAAGGAGAGTTTTCTCTCTGGCCGCCGAGACTCTTCGGCGGCATGACATTTTTTTCCACGCTTTTTGGTGTGTGGTTTTTTTTTGGGCTTAGCCGAGCCGGCTCCGCCTCGGCGCTCGCCCTGTCAGCTAAAAGGGAAACAACAACTACCGCCGCCCGGCGCAGGAACGAAGCGGCCCCCAAGCCGTTTTCCCCAGTAATTTGAACCCAGGCTCCGTCGATTGGTTGGGCTCTTCTTGGCAGGATCATCCACACCGATCTCAGTTGGAGTTTAACCGCAGACTGGAAGGGTTGTGCGTGTAGTGTGTGAAAAAAAAAGCACAAGAAAACACTTCATGTACAAGAGGAAAGCGGCTAGAATGGAAAGGGGGGACTGGTTGCTTTTGGGGCTTAAAGACTTTGCTTTAAAAGCAATGCTGAAAATAGCAGGTGAAGCGGTTCCAAGGGATGGAGGGTAAAGCGCTGTTAAACAGCTCTTAGTATCGTAGTAGTAAACAAAGTAGAGGTAATCCTCGAGTTACGACTACAATTGAGCCCAACATTTCTCTTAAGTGAGACATTTGTTAAATGAGTTTTGCCCCATTTTACGACCTTTCTTGCCACAGTTTCATTTTAATGTATGCCCATTAGTACATTCATTAGTACATTCAAAGTGACAAAGTTATTCCAAGTCTAAGTTAAGTGAATTGCTGCAGTTGTTAAGTGAATCTAGCTTCCCCATTGACCTTGTCAGAAGGTTGCAAAAGGGGATCACATGACCCCGGGACATTGCAACTCTCATAAATATGAACCAGTTGCCAAGCGTTTGAATTTTGATCACATGATCATGGGGATGCTGCAAAGGTCATAACTCTGAAAAGTGGTCATAAGTCACATTTTTTCCAGTGCCATTGTAACTTTGAATGGTCACTGAATGAACTGTTGTAAGTCGAGGAATGCCTGTATTACACAGTATACCATCTTAAGTCAACCTTGTACCATCCGTCCACATTGTTTTCTTAGGGGAACTAGCTGTCTACAGTGTGAACCTTTTCAGTGTGTGTATACTCGACACAAATAATCAAACCTTAGTTAGCTTTATGTTATCAACAATACAGTAGAACCTCTGGTCACGACCATAATTTGTTCCATAAGTTTGGTCACAACCCGATTTGGTCGTGACCCGAACCTAATTTTGGAAATTTGGCACTTACAAAAAAAATGGCGCGGAAGGGGAAAATCGGCCAAAAAAAAAATAATTGTGAATTTTTGGGTTGGAACCCGATTTGGTCGTGGTCAGAAGCGTTCGTGACCAGAGGTTCTACTGTATCTGGCTTTTCCAGCAAGATTAAGCAGTGTATCATGAGAACATTGTGCTGTTTCATTTTTCCTGTCAGGGTGCACTATTTCATTTTTTAAAAAAGTCTATTCCTACACTACTGGCTATAACAATCCAAGCAACATTCTCCATAGCGCTTCAGCTTCATCTGATTAGAGCTAAACTACCAGACTTTGTGGATAAGGCCACAAAGAGGTGGGGGATGGAATGCAGTGCAATAAAAAAGGTACTTAATATGGGATGAAGGTGAAATTTGCAGAAAGAAGGCTAACAGGCTAAAGCCCTGTTGAACTGGCTAAATTCATATTGAACTTAGGATCTACATCGATGTTACTATATTTTTAAATTTTTGTTTTTGAGAACGGGAACTGAGGAGTATTACTGTATAGCTTTATAAAACTTTCATAATACCCTGCCATGTAGTAAAATGGTAAAAATACTTGGTCCATCAAAGACATGATAAAACTCTTGGTTAGGGCTTCTTTCATGTAGAAAGCAAAACAAGGATTTCCTCAGGAGAAATGATTTCCCATTGCATTTAATGGGAATTATTTTTGGAAGAAGTAATCATAGGACTGCAGTCACGTTGATGAGAAAAAATTCAAGTCATCTTGTATTATATTAGAATAATGGAAATGAAACCTCCGTTATTGTGCAACTAGCTTCTTTCAGCTTATTTGCTGAAATGGCAGTAATTTGGATATAATTTTCACCACTGCTCTTCCCATAGGTTGTACTTTTCAATCTTTTAATGGAATTTAGGATTTTTTAAATATATTGTATAATAGTTTTTACTGTATATCACCGAGAGTTGGGCAACCTTAAACATTTCTAAAATAAATAAATAAATGTACCTAATATAACAATGGAAACAATTATGTTGAACTTGACTATTAATGACTACCTGAACATATTTGCTTGAGAACAATATGGACATAGTTTGCTACTGTATTAAAAAAACTTTTAAATCTAATTTACATAGAGCCCTTGGATTTTCTGTATAGTAGTCTTGTTTCTAAGTCATATCCAAGTCTGACTCTACTCAGCTTTTCTCAGATTAGACAAGGTCAGGTAGATGCTGCCACCTGCTGTGATAATAAGGTGTGTCTGTAGTGCTAAGATGTTACAGGTACTGTAAATTAAATAATATGGAGCATACTTTGCTATATATGATCACTTAGTCAACTTTATCCCTTTCCTCTGTACTTATCTTTATCAATATTTAAGCATATTTCTGCTTAAAAATAATAGTGAAAAATAAAGAGTCTTTCACAAAGAGGAGTTACCAAATTGTCAATGTATTGCAAGGATATTAAACCACTGAGTATGCTTATATAACACATTGAACCACTAGCTAATCATGTTTCAGATTAGCATGTTTAACAAACTCAACCTGTATTGTTTTGTGAACTCAGAAAATTGGAGAAGTTATGCTTTGTGCTTCATCTTTATTTCCTGCTTTTCCCTTAAAGCTCTTTTTTTAGTTTTGGAGGTTGGATTTTAAATCTGTACTAGTTGCAAAAGGTGCTGAAGAGAAAGTACTATATTTTCATTTGGCAATGGAAGAATGTCATCAATCATATCCAACCTTTCTCACTGGGGTTTCATGAGAGATTACTAGGGCTTCCAAGAGAGAGAGTGATGGGAAAAATGTATTTTTGAACTTCTCCTGCTGCACAATGCTATCTCTCATAGTGGTGGGATTTTTTATGTGGTGTGATTCAGCTGCCAGCTGCCACTTTGCTGTTGTATATGTTGTAAAACATGAGTTTTGTAGATTATTGTAGTAGTGATTGTATTATGACATTTTCATATAGGGTTTTCCCGAGATATGAAAATAATTTCAAGAGTTCATCCAGGCAAAACGTTTGAGAAAGGTTGAACTTTTGATCATTACATATTGGTGTGTTGAACTTTAATATTATGTTCTTCCCTTTCTTTTTTTTTAGTTTCATTACTAGAATCCATCCTAGAATTTCTTTGGCTCTGCTTCACATGATTTCTTTTATCAGTTGGGATATCAGATTAAGAATAGGAGTGAGAAATTATTTCTCAAGAACTGGACTTGAACATTACCTATTAAAACCTATGTTTGCTCTTTAAGAAATGTGTAGTTTGGGTGGATGGATGATGCAGGTGTCCATAGTGAGTCTGTAAGGATAATGTGAAGAGAATATTTCCATCATGTTTGCATACAGTTTAAAAGATAGCATGTACTTGTAGCCTTGATTAAATTTAGGAATAAATGTCACTTTGTAAAAATTCTGCAAAGGCCTGGTCTTTAATATCTAACAATCTGGCAGAATGGAACCTAATCTTCTGAACCTCGTTAGAACATTCATATTTTTCAGTCAAAAACTAAAATTTAAATAGGAGGCTAAGTGTTTTTGCAGAGAAGGGAAGATAGACAAACTATCAGTAGATTAGTTAAATAGAACATTTTCAAGGCTAACTCTACTTCCTTGTGGAAATAACAGGAAAGTTTGGTGATGCTATTTTAATTACATGCTGTGAAAATGATATTTAACCTTTTATTTTCCTTGGAGGTCATTGGCATATGCACCGCTTATTTTCTGTCAGTCTTGAAAATTATAATTAAGACTCATTGTTATTTGGAAACAGGAATCCTAGTTCCAAAGATAGAAAATTGGACTATGTTTACATATGCAAGATAATTTAGGGAAAATGAAACCACATTTAACTTTTCAAGGATCCTTAAAATTTTTACTTATGTGCAGATTATTTTCCTGAGCATCATTAGGAGCCATACTGCAAAAGTGCAAAAAAATAAAATAAAATTCCGTACTGTTACAGATATTTGTATTGTTTATCTTTAGTTGTTTATTTATAGACTATGAAGCTAGGGCTCAAAAACATCCGTATCTTAGAAGTTATATCCATTGAGATGCTTTTTGCATCTCCCATGCATGTATTGTGAATCACCCAAAATCATTTGGAATTAGATAGTGCTAATCAAATATATGAAAATATTGAAAATATATTTGATTAGCCCTTCCTCACATTCTTTTGCACCCTCCCCATGCCTTGCTGCACCTTTTGTGCACTCTCCCTGACCCTCCTACATATCCTTATTCCCTTCCCTGCCCAGCAGCAGCTATTTACCTGCCTGTACACCTGGATCTTGCAGTTTTCTACCAGCTTTCCCACTGACTTCAGTTGTGGGGAAACTGTCAGGAAGCTGCCTAGCCTAATAACTGTGGGATGCAGTTACCGGCAACCAGGACTCCAAGGATTGTTATTGCTAACTGATTCATTCTTCCTTTACCACAGAATTGCTTAGTGATGGAAATTCCAGTCCTAATTGCTCTCATATATTGAAGATTATCTGTATATGTTAAGATTTGCACCTGACCCACCCTGCATTCAAATGCTTCTTTGATTAAAAGTTTTTCTTAATGGAAATCTTAGCAACAAACAGGGAACCAGCATTTCTGAATCATCCTTGAGCTTCTGCTCTGATCTGTCAGTAGCATTTTCCTTTGGGGTGTGTACCTATTCTGGTGTGTCAGCCAGGAGTGACAGATACTGCAATTATCTCTTGATGGTTGGTTTTTTGACTCTAAGGTGGATTCAGTGCAACATAATTCAAATCATACATTATATTGTCAACCCATGTAAATCATATGATACTATATAATCATATGAATGTCTATTTGTAACAGACATGATTGACATATAAAATGAAATAATGCTAAAAGTAGGTTAGTGTCATACTGAACCTGGCATGAAAGCTGAAAGAGTGGCATGAGAACACCTAGTGATTTTAATACCAGAAAAGTTTTTATTTGTACCTTAATAATACCTATTATTTCCTCCTCCTTTATAAATCCCTGATCTGCCACAAAATTAACTGGGCAACCTTGCCCTAGTCCAGTGATGGCTAACCTTTTTTCTTCTTGCGTGCCAAAAATGGGAGCGTGCGTGCACGTTACTGTGCGTGCGTGTCGGCACACAACCACCCCCATGTGCCACACTCTGCATGTGCGCATCCCCATGCATGCGCCCCCTGTTAGGCTGTTTTTCACCCTCTGGAGGCTTCAGGAGGCTTCCCTGAAGCCTCCGGAGTGCGAAAAATGGCCCAACGGGCAAACCAGAAGTTCGGAAAATGGATTTCCGGTTTGCCTGTTGGGCTGTTTTTCGCACTCCAGAGGCTTCAGCAGGCTTCCCTGAAGCCTCCAGAGGGCGAAAAACGGCCCAATGGGCAAACTGGAAGTCCCTTCCGGTAGGCCCATTGGGCCGTTTTTCCGCCCTCCCCAGGCTTCAGGGAAGCCTCCTGAAGCCTGGGGAGGGCGAAAATGGCCTTCCCCAAGGCCAAAAATCAGCTGGCATAGGGCAACGCCTCACGTGCCCTCAGATATGGCTCCGCGTGCCACAGGTTTACCATCACGGCCCTAGTTCGTCTTGTAACTAGCAATTAGATCAGTGGTTCTCAACCTTTCTAATGCCGCTACCCCCCCGTGACCCCTCCCGCCGCTGCGACCCCCCCTGCCGCCGTGACCCCCTCCCCGCCCCCTCCCCACGCGGGATGAGGTGACAAAGGGGGCGTGGCACCAGGGGCGAAATGCTCCGGGTTCAGGCTTGCCTGCGGGTCGCCGGACAGCTGATAGCGTGGAAGCGGGAGACTTCACCCAGATGCTGCCATTTGGGTTCTTTTACCCTCTGCGCATGCGCAAAGCATTCTGCGCATGCGCAGAGGGTAGAAGAACCCAAATGGCGGCATCCGGGCTACCAGCTGTCCGGCGACCCGCAGGCACGGCTGAACCGGGACCTTTTCAGCCCTGCAGTGACGGTGGCACCAAGATGGCGGGCTAACGCGCGCGGCGACCCCTGTGAAATGGTCGTTCGACCCCCAAAGGGGTCGCGACCCACAGGTTGAGAACCGCTGAATTAGATGATCAGCTGTCTGCAAACTGCTTTTACTAATGTCTACAGAATACTAGTGATTAGCAGTGGTTTCTGAGAAGGACAGAGGGAGAGGAAGCAAATAGTATATGTAAAGTAGGACATTGAGTGTATACTTCAACTGTTGCCCATGTAGTCTTTTATTCTACAATCTTTGTTCTTTTGGAATAAAAACATCATGTATCATATTGTGAGGATAATATTGGAGAGGCAGAACAATGATATAATTTAAATTCTTTGAAAGAAAGGTGCCCCATCAATTCCTTGAAATACCCGTAGTGGGAATGTTGTTTTGTTTTTTGCTTGTCTCATGCCTTTCACTTCTGACTATAACAAAGTTCTATTTCTTAATTGTTAGTGAGGTGAGGAGATATTTCTACTTTTCAAATTACTTCATGTAGAAGTGGTGGAAACGTGCATTTAAATTATACAATTTTAGAGGAATGTAGGCACCTATAGCTGAATATAGTGAATTGTTAATCATTTTTAGACAGAAATGATGCTTATCATTCCATAATATTGATGTTTAGAGTTCCAGTAATAAAAAAAATAGGTCTAGAAGGATTTGTGGTGAATCCAGAAGTTTTTTTTTTTTTTTGCAAGCTTCTGTAATGTATCTTTCATGCCTCCCAAAGAAATTGGTGACAGAATTCCCATGTTCCTTCTTATGGGTTCCATATAGGTTGTAATCTATATAAGTAAGCATGAAAAAAAGAAGGGCAAAGTTCAAGCAATCTCTGAATTAGTTACTGTCAAATATAGAGATGGTTTTAACCATCTGTATACGACTAAAACTCTTGTCTTTGCTTGATTCATAACCTACAATTGGGCAAAATTGGAAGACATATGGCAACAGTTATTGAACCAATGTAACTCAATGGATTAATTTACAGAATGCTAGGATCCATGACTCCTGTGGGAATGAAATTTGGGGAAGTTGTTGCCGCTTCAGGATCATCGCTGCCCAGCTGTGATCAGCTGCACTCACATGTTTATCATTTTCAACATTGCCTGACAGCTTCCCTCAAGTCGATGGGGAGGTTTGCATGGAGAAAGTCAATGGACAACTCGGCAGGGAAGGTTGCAAGTGCACCCTTTGCCAGTCTCTGCACATTCTCTTGCACCTTCCCCACCTTGCACCTCTACTTCCTGTCTGTTGGCTTTGGATGTGCAACTTCTTGCCTAGGAAGCTTGCAGGGAGAAGGTCAATGGGAAATCTGGCAGACTAGTAAGTTTCCCCCACCAGTGGATTCTTTGCTGGTCCCTCTGTACTCACACTGCACTGGTCACTTGCACATTTTGCTCTCTTCCTTACCAGGTAGCAGCCACTTACGTGCCTTCTGGGAAGGGAAGGGAAGAGGAGGGGGAGGGGGAGAAAGGAATGTACTTGCCATAAGCATTTGTACATCATTCTAAATTAAGTAATTTGTTTTGGTTTTGCTTTAGTACATTAAACTTTGCTATTATGCTTTATAAACCATGACTTAGATGCATCCATCCAATTGTGATTGACTCAAGAAATCATGACTAAATAAAAGATGGCTTAGAGTGATATGTGGTCATTGAGTACGATAATTCAAACATATTGTTTGAGTCTTGACATTTTACAAGGTTATAGCCATACGGTTCTGTATACATTTGAAAGGCATCAGTGTAATTGGGATGTATTCCTTGTATCTTTTCAAGATACTCAGAAATTAAAGGGTTTTTTCCCCCTGAAAGCCATTGTTGATACATTTATTAGAAGGTTTGATTTGTAGTCAAATAATTATAACAAAAGACAGAGATCTAGAAAAGAATTGCGTAGATGCAGATATGTTTCAACTACTTTGATTTCAACACAAAAGAATTGCACATGGAGATTATTAATGTGAGCATAAAGCAGGTTTGACTTTTAAAAGCTGTCTGTACTTGGTCCATGAACAACTCTTGAGGGATGTCTATAGATAAATCTTTCTTGGGCCACATGTGCTGGACTAGATATACCAGCTGAATTCCTAAAACCAAAAGAGAGTAACAAATTTTTTATTTATTTTGTTATTTTTACTAAAGTTTCTGGGCTGGTATTATATCTTTTAAAAATATTCAGATTATTGGCCTTCTGTACCTTTTAAATGCTATTACTGTAATATTTTTCCAAAGAATCTTTTGCATATTATTTTCAGTTTTGAATTCAAACTGTACACAACTGCCCTTCAAACTGTATTCTGAAATTAAATTCAAATTAATTAAAATGTAATTAATTAAAGTGAAAATAATGATTTCACGAATGAGACTCGGTTTTTGGTAAGGTACTTAGTGCTTAAGATAGGTCCTTAGCCTGATCAGAAGTCACATGTACAATGAATGCATTTCAAATCCAGCATAGTTATATATAAATATCATTATCTACCTTCACATTGGGTGAACTATGATCCATAATTAAGAAAAAATTCAGCATAACACTATGATAGAATATTTTTTCATTTTACAAATTCTTGTCAAATTCTTTATATATTTCTGTATTCATACAGAATTCTAGTCATCAAAATAAATTATGTCATGTGTTAACTTATATGGCATTTTTGTTCATAGAATATCATAAATTAAGTTATTTAATTGTATACATTTGTATTGTATTTTGATTTCACATCTGCAACCTGATTATACCAGAAAGTTAGTATTTCCAAGGATAATGTTTCTCATAAATGTAATATATGCATTTGTGGGTATATGTTTGTGTGTGTAATTGAATATGATTTTCTGAAGACAAAACTAGAAAGGAATCCTACAAAATGTGGCAACTCTGTGTGCCTTACTGTTTGCTCCTTACTGTGAAACAGATAAATGTCATTTGGTCTCACGAGGATGCTTTAACAAAATAAGTTAGAGGCATTGTGATTTATGTGTTTTATTTTACAGCAAGACATATTTGTAGATACCTAGGGAAACATTCTCTTAGGGATTAGATTCAGTTTTTTGGGGGTGCTAAAATTTATCCCTCTCTTTGCCATGTTGCCCATGGCAACACATTTCCCTCCACCCTGCCCAATCAGGTGACCTCCCCCTCTTCCAAGGATTCTGTGAGTTGCAGAGAATGTGGTGGAGCAGATAGGTTTGGCTTTTCCCCCCACAGACTTTGCAGATGGTAGAAGCAGCATCTGGATCTTCATAGAGTACTATTTTAATAAGAGTTGAATACAAAAATTAAACCTGCACTGAGGACCTGGAGGGAGAGGAGGTTTTGGGTTTACTACCACACTGCAGTGATGATTTGAAAGTCTAACACCGTGATGGCGAACTTATGGCACGCGTGCCAGACGTGGCACGCAGAGCCCTCTCTGTGGGCACGCACGCCATCGTCAGCTGCTCTTCTGGTTTCCAGCGTGCCAGCAGCTGGTCTTCGCGGGCGCCGGAGCACTGGAAAACGGCCTGAAAACGGCCAAAAAACAGGCATGCGCGCGCCGGCCAGCTGGTCTTCGGGTTTCCGATGCTCCGGCGCGCGCACATGCACTCACATGCACGCACGTTCTGGTTTGGGCACTCGGTCCCGAAAAGGTTCGCCATCACTGGTCTAACATATTTTCCCATTATCCTCTTTGCACCCATAATATTATGATCCCATAAAACATAGGTTAAATCCTTGTTATTCCAATAGCAACACTGGCCGACTTTCTATTCTTCAGTCTAGTTGTTCTGGAATATTTTCTGAACTCATGTGGAGCTTATAAAAATTCAGCAGGAAGCTAGGAATGTGTCTCCCATTTCCAGTTTTTGCTAAGAACTAAAGAAGGAAATAAATTATTAGAGATAATAGTAGCTAGTAAGCCATGCAACATTAATGGAACTTTGCATTGGCTTTCATTAGAAGAGTGCTAGTTTGGCTTAAAAAAAACATTCTTCCATGATATTTTGAGTATAACATGTAGTAATGGATCCTGTGGCTCCTAGTTGGGAAAAGAGCTTAATCTGTTTGTATCATTACTTACTAAAGGGGGTAGAAATCTCATCACAGTATCCATAGCTCCATCTGTTGTAGTAAGATCATATCAGCATATTATAATCATCTGGGGTCTGTTTATACTAGAGTTTATTCCTCATTTTCCACTATGTCAGTGATTGTGACTGTTTAGAGTTCATAATTTTAGTATCAATCAACCAGCCTTAATTGTTTGTTTCCTTTCTTTGCTGTTTCCCCATTTCTTTTTGTAACATCTTCTTTGATGAAGAGATTTGAAGATCTTTTATACAGTATTATCTTTGTTGTGGCATGTTAAAGTAGAAACGGAATAGGGATAATTTATTGCCTCAATCACAGAATGTTTCCAAGGGTTCCCCAGCAAAAAACAAACAAACCAAGCATAGCCTGGTTAAGCCGAACCTGTAACATAAACTAGTCTGTCTGACAGAGAATGCTTAGTCCTTCATTATACATTTTTCACTTAATAGCACTTAGACTTATATACCGCTTCATAGTGCTTTACAGCCCTCTCTAAGCGGTTTACAGAGTCAGCATATTGCCCCCAACAATCTGGGTCCTCATTTTACCGACCTCGGAAGGATGGAAGGCTGAGTCAACCTTGAGCCTGGTGAGATTCGATCTGCCAAACTGCTGGCAGCCGGTGATCAGCAGAAGTAGCTTGCAGTACTGCACTCTAACCACTGCGCCACCGCGGCTCCTAAGCCAAATCCCAGGAAAAACAGAAAGGAAGGTGCTTTGAATCATCCTATTCAAAAACTTGAAATATAGCCCATTACAAAGTTTGTGCCAGTCCAGAAATAAAAAAAGGTAGACATGTAACACTGCAGTTTTGTAGGTGAGGAAACTTTTAATAAGAAATTCCCTTATTAAGTCAATTGTCAAATCTTTATTTAAAAAAAAAAGGAATACAAAGAAGATAGCAACCACACAGAATTCCAAACCAAATCCACATTGTTAGCTTAATTGAACTAAGTTCAGAACTGAACTGAAATAAGTATTTACTTATCATGGGTTTATAAGACCTTAATTTCAGAATTTGTTCAAAGTTCATTGTAGAGGGAATGTCTGGGGAGAAATTAAGTGGTCCTTTTTGTTGGTTATTATGCAGGTCTTTCTTGCTATTGCTACTGCTATTTCTTTGAGCAATATCAGTTTTATGGAATTTGGAGAATAATGGAAGAACAAAGGTAATCTTTGGAAAGGTTGTTAGTTGGTTCCTTCAATCAAGTAAATGCTTAATCTCTGTTATTAAATTTAATAGTTCATCAACTTTTATCTAGTGGAACCCACTTTCCAAATTATCTTGGTTAAATGATAAAAGTGCTGATTAGTTTCCATCAATTATGCTATTGTATAAAGCCATTTGTATGGAGGAAGCTTTTTTTTTTAAGAAAACAAAAATGAATTCTATCTGCTCACACCTCTCAGCCAACTTATCTGATGCTTTAACAGCAATGTGCCATTCAAAAAGCTACAGTTGGTTTTTTCACACCAGGCTTTCCTTTTATTCATAAAATCTAGAGGTGATCACTTCCTATGAGTGTCATGAATGTATGATACTCCTTATTTGGTGTCTACAATTTCCACATTAAATAAAAAATGACTTATTATTTTAGTAGCTGAAATTTTACTGATTTGAAAATTGTGGGATTTTGGTATTCCCATCTGACATCTTGCATAATTTTTGGCAAGAGCACCAAAATCTCATATTGCAGGCAAAATGCCAATAACATTTATGGGTTGGTAAGCTAGGTAATAGAGTTTTTCCTATTTAAACATTATTTCATTGTGTATATCAGTTACAATCTTCAGTACATTACACATGATCAATAGGAATTATTGGAATTTATAACTATATTTGATTCATGGTTAATGCTGGAAGGGAGAGGGAAATGCGATGACAAACGCGATGGTTCCTCTGTTTCTCACAATTTTTGCAACTACAAATATTTTTTTAGTTTACTGAGGGTCTGATTTATTTCACTGAATTCCAAATGTAATAATATTCCAATGTTTGCAGTACACATTTTGAATTTAAAAATTAATTATTTAATTTACCCCCCTTATGAAATGTCTAAAACCTTGTTGGGATACACATGAACAAAATTCCTGGTTTAATTTCACTTCAGACTTCCAGGCCTTTTGAAAATATTGCTAATTATTTTTCAGTCAACTATTTCTTAGTTAAGAATAGGCACCTTTAATTGCATGCAAAAGTTGTTTGGATGGATTCAAAGTTGCACAAATACTTCTTTAAGCAGATGTTATATCAACTTTGGTCAATTAGGGATTCATTGAAGCATACATTTTGACTAAAGTGGCCTAAAAATTTGCTTTCAACTGCAAGGCATGTTGTGCTTGCCATTCTTCTGCTTCTTTTAAATAACGAATGTGATTTCAAGCGATTCTTGGAAATGGATGGGAGAAAATTGAATTAAGTGAAAAACTGTATTAACTATATTCTGTTCTTAAATGTTTATTATAGAAAGGGGAGCCCAAAATGTAAGTCAAATATATTACTAAGGTTGTTTCCACATTGCACAGTAAATATTGTCCTATTTAGTTCTTTCCCATCACATTAAATAAACTGAAATAGATCTTAACATTGTTTTCATTTGCAGGTTTGAACATCCTTTTGTTCTTTGTGTTAAAGTGAGCATAATTAGAGTAGCTATTCTTAGACAGTTGCATTACAGTAGGGAGGCAAAATTACGTTCTCTTGTTTTAAAGAATGCTAAGATCATTTGCCAGTTGGAATTTCTGAATTCTGTCAATTGTAAGACTGCCATTTAGTGGCATAGTGCAAAATCTTCTAGTAAATCCAGAATTACGGTAGTAGGAGGGATGCTTCCGCTTGTAATCTCCAGTAGAATCTCTTAATTTGGACTACGTGGCACTAGATAGGCGACAAATAAATTTAATAATAATAACAAAATACAAAGATCTGCAAATAGTAATAGAACAACTGTGGCAAAAGCACGCAAGGGTAGTCCCAATAGACGATAGGCTCCTTGTGTACAATTCCAGTATCACTTGAACACCATCAGCATTGACAAATTCACCGTCAGTCAATTGCAAAAGGTGGCTTTACTTGGAACACCTTACATCCTGTGACCATATCTGTAACACCATCAAACATCCTGCCTATCCCAGGTCCTTGGAAAGGACTCTATAGGTAGACAAAAATGCCAAATCTTGTCTGAACATCTGGGTGACTGTGCAACGAACGGTTACAATACTAATCTATAAACTAGGAGGCTGGATTTGATATTGGACATTCTGCACGAAGTTGAAAAGGCAGCATTACTGGGTGGATAAGTAAGGTCTCTGATGAGTTCTAACTTCTTTCCCAGATTTCAAATTGGGTTTGAAAAACATACAAAAGGGCAAAGCATCTTCACAATTTGGTTGATGCACCTTCTCTTTAAGGCCAGAGTATGGGATATGTAAAACAGTAATAAATGGCATGGATGTACTGGCTTCTTTTCAGTATTAAGGTTTTTTTATATCTGTAGAAGAAGATAAACTACATAATCAGGATAGGCCCTTAATAATAAAAGTTGTTTTTTGTAATACATACTGTCACAATTTCCAGTGTAGGTCACTTCTGGGTATTTCAAACATTGTACATTATTTTGATGTATTATGTAAATAACCTAAGCAAAAAGGAGCGTTTTGTAGTGAAATATAGCTTTGTGCTGTTATAAGTGTAGAAAATATGATAAGACAAAATAAATGAGTCTGAGCCAACAGTGGAAGTGAATGCCCATAACAGAATTTCCTCTCAGTTCACACTTGTCTTATGTTAGTAAAGAGGATCAAAGATGAAAATCTCATGTGTTTACTATCTATTAGTACAAGAGTATAGAATTCTTTCCTAGTCTCATTAACCAGTAACTTGAATCCATTAGATTTAGAGACGGAAAGCAGAATAATCTCAGAAGACACTCACAGGAGAGAAAAGTCTCTTTTTCAGACAGGTTACTGTCTGGCTCCTACATGTTCCATTATAGATATCATAACTAACATAACAGACTTGTGGGAATCTTTTTTCTTATTTCTAAAATATTATGAAAATCATAATATTTTCAGAACAATATAAATCACTTCCTATGGCCACTAGCTGCGGCCTTAAAAGCATGATTGACTTATGATCAGCACTAGATGGGGGAGGGATTTGTGGTAATATAATTATTTCCTCTCTAAGTTTTTATAGTGTTTATCTAAAGCCAAGGGTATTACAGTTTATTCTCAGATTAAGAAGAGAGCTTTGCCGTTTTTCATCCCATATCTGTTGTTCTTATAGCAGGGTTTTGTACCTTAGTCTGACTATTGTTCCATCTTTTGTACTTAAATTTAAATGTCTTGTTGGGCAGTTGATAATGCTTGAAGGCAAATTAAATGGCTAATTTTATGAGTTGTAAATGTGCTGCAATATCAGTGACTTTTAAATGCAAGATAGCATTCAATCTCACTTGTAAAAGAAGCGGGACTTTATTTTGGTTCATTTACATTAGACAGGCAAAGTTTATAAAATGAAGAGCCTGACATTTATTTTAAAATGATCCACTAAATGGTGTGGGCCATTGCTTTAGGTACTACATCACATACATAGACATAGATACAAATAGAACCTTCTCTTTTTAATGCTTTTTGTCTCAAAATATTCTAATGGAGTTACACCTGTTAGCTATTAGTCAGTTAACTGAGCCTTTGATTAGTAAATTAACTTTTTAAAGAAATGAACAAATGACTTAGAGTACACTGCTTGAATGGAATGCTAAATGAGTCCTAGATAGGACTCTTAAGGAAGAGCCAATTGAATAATATTCAGCAAATTTATTTGTGTAGAATCTTTCCCTCTACTTTTTAAAAATCAACTATAGGAAATCCACGACTTATAACAGTTCATTTAGTGATCGTTCAGTTACACCTGTACTGAAAAAAAGTGACTTATCACCATTTTTCACACTTATGACCGTTGCAGCATCCCAAAGTGATCACAATTCATAAACTTGGCAACTGACTCGTATTTATGAAGGTTGCAATGTCCTGGGGTAATGTGATTACCTTTTGCGAACTTCTGACCAGCAAAGTCAATGGGGAAGCCAGATTCACTTAACAACTGTGTAACTAATTTAACAACTGCAGTGATTCACTTAACAACTGTGACCAGAAAGGTCGTAAAATGAGCCAAAACTCACTTAACAAAGGTCTTGCTTAGCAACAGAAATTTTGGGCTCAATTGTGGTCATAAGTCGAGGACTACCTATATTCGTGTTAGATTTTCTGACTACCATTGTATTGACATTAACCACGAACAAGACTTAACCTGAAAATATATAAGGGTAACACATTACATTTTAAAATATTTTTCAGCTTTTTTGTCATATAGTATGGAATAGAATGTAATTCAGGCCATTGAAAGGTTTGTTGCTGAATTCAGCAGATTGATTTTCAATATTGTGTAAAAAAAACCCCTAAAATTAAAAAACTTAACTCTTTGTTTAAGGCAGATTTGACATGTTTAAGAACTACATCTCTCTGTAACTAGTAGCAATAATCACAAAGTAAAGCTCACGTGTAAACTCTGTTTATGAAAGAATTGTTCTGATGTTACCTTTCTCACATTTCCTTCCATATATCCTGCACAAATTTATTTAACTTAGCAGAAAAGAAAGAATGTAGTTTATATTTTTTAGAAACAGAAAACGATCATATTTGAAAGAAAAAGATGAAATAAGTCAAAATGTAAAAATTGTTTATTTTCACATGATGTGAGAACAAATAATGTGTGGCCCAATCAATAATATATAGATTTCAGGACTGTTGTGGAGCTGGCCAAAACAAATGAATACTTGACATACAAATTCAAGTGATCTTTGGAAATTATGTTTACCTATGAGCTCAGTTTTCTGATTTGGCTGCAAGTGGCGCAAACTTTCACAGTGTGGTTTGAATTAAACACGCTTGCTTTCTTTAAAACGAATCACATCTTTCTGCAGTCACGAAAACTTTGTAAAATAGTTTTAACACCTGCAATTTTCATATTCTTGTGATTTTCCCAATTTCTTCCTGGTTGTATTTGAGGTACTGGAGAAACAATTAATTGAACAGATACTATAGGAACATTAGTTTAATTTTCTTGATGTGGTCACATTAGAATGAAGACTTATCCATTCTCTTGCCACAGTAATATTAAACCAAAAGCTTAAACATTTGAAGGACCCCAGGTAGTGGGTGTGGTATAATGGATCAAGTAGTGGACTAAGCAGGGAAAACCAGATTTATATTAACCCTTGACCATTATAGGTGATTGAGCAGCTTGGATCACTTACTCTCCAGTCCAATCTACCTCACAGAGTTGCTATTGGAAATAGGAAGAGCAAGCGTTGACCTCTGTTACAGAAAAAGGGAAATAAATAAGCAATCTCAGTCATTTTATTTATTCTTATTGTGTCTTTGGGTGTGCGTGTGCGCAGAAATATGCAATGTCACCTAATAGTGCTTGGTGCCTGAAAAGGTTGCCACCCTGCAATAACATAGTGACAATTGTCATCCAGGAAGGCCTGATGACTCAAACAATTTGCTCCACAGAAAACTGAATGTGGAACTGGATTCCCTTTTTTCTGAACTTTCAGTTTTTCGTTCTTCGAGTAGCTTTCTTGCTGCACAGTGATATCTTTATTTCAGCTGCTAGATTTCGTTGAAGGTGAATAGGTTTGCTCTGGTTCTGAAGAAAGTAGAATATGCCTAGATAGAAATAAGCTTTGAAATAATGTACAGTATATTTCAATTTTAGTTCTTTTTTGTTCAATAACTTTCAGGCAATGTTCTAAACACAGCTTCACTTAAGTATCATCTATACAATATAGCTGTTATAATAGTTCTGATTCATATAGAATGACTGTTACATGTCTGGTCAAAATAGATTGCTGTTTTGTGTTAATTTCTATTTATCACTTTAATGTGTAGTCCAGAGACAGTTTTTCTGTGATGTACAGCAGAATTGTCTGCTTTATAAACAAAAGAGTAATGCAACTTTTAAGCTAGTATATTTGTGTACATTTATATAGTAAAGAATATTGAATTTACATGTAAAATGTGTTTGTGGGAGGGGGATTTAGCATATATTTTAGAAGCGTAACATAATCATATAGTAAAAAAAATATATAGAAAGCGGCACTGTTGAACAGTATTGATTTCTCTAGCAAATTGACTTCCATAATGTTTTAAAATAGTTATTCACTAAAATGATCATTGTTTGTTTGCTTGTTTTTCTATACAGGGCCTGGCTTTTACTTTGGAAGAGAGACAGCAGCTTAATATTCATGGATTACTACCTCCCTGTTTTTTCAGTCAAGACATGCAAGTTTTAATCGAACTGAAAAAATTTGAAAGACAAGCAACTGACCTGGATAGGTGAAGTCTTCAAGGGGCATGCTTATTTACCTTTCTACTGTGGGGGGAATTTTTATAAACACCTCAGTTCAATTACCGGTAGTTACATATTTTTCATGCTTTCCCTCTCTTTCATTCACAGTTCCAGAACTCAAGGTCTATGCATCTTAATTTCTGGTTGCCTTCCAGGATCATATATACAAATATATTGCACCATGCCTGTTTTCCTGCTTTTAACTGTCATGCTTGCTGTAACATCTTTGTTTCACCCTTCATTTCCTCCCAAATTTTCTTCCTGCCTGCCCAAATTTCAGGCTTTGTTTTTCCTTTTCATTTAAATGGATATTTTTGCATCCTTTTTTATGAAAATACAATAGGGCTTTCTTTGAAGCAACAAGATGTGTTTCATTCGCCATTTCTACATCTTGATAAACTCTATAGCTTTGTGTGGCCCCTACAGGGAATAATGCCAAATAAAAGTGAATTATTAGAAGATATATTTCCTCTATTGGCTGTCCATTTTGAGAATTAAATTTCAAAGAATGAGAGGGAATTTTTGTAGTCAAGTAGGGAGAAGCATCTTTAAGCATTGTGTCACCTACTTCCTGAACAGATGAATCAGTTTATAACTAGTCCCAATCAGTTTTGATGTTTGCATAGCGATTGCGTGATGGTATGAGGAAATGTTTGAGAAGTACTGTGCAAGTCAAGGAAGATGTGCGAGTGGCCAATGTGGCATGAGTGTAGAAGGGATGAGGGATGTGTGGGTGGAGAGACTTACCCCAGAGACGTGCGACCTTCCCTACTAGCTTTTCCACTGATTTTCTGGGGAAGCCAGCAGGAAGTTTGTAAATAATGATCATGTGATCCTGGAGCACTTGACAACCAGTTATAAGTGCAAACAGGTTGCCAAGCACCCAGATTGCTATCATGTGACTGCGGGGGTGCTTGGACGGCCAGAAATCTGATGACTAATCATAATTACCATTCATTCAGTACCATCATAACTTGGAATCATCACTGATTGAATGATTGTAGGTTGAGGACTAATTGTATGTATGCATGTGGTATATTATAATAAACTAAGTATTTATAAAAGGCTTTGATTTTTCTAGCCCATCTTAGAAAATAATTAAAAATATCTATCCATCAGGTTTAAGATCTAGATTAATTCCAAAAGCAAAAAGTGGTTCATATAAAACTGAATCTGAACATACAGATCAGCCAAAAATAGCAAACAAAAAATTCCCAAGCCATATGTCAATTTCACATGCATATTTTTGATTGAGGAGTCAAGTATGACAATCAAGAGAAAGTATTATTAGTGATAAGGGAATCTGACCAAACTTTTGAACATTTGAAACTTTGCCTACTAATTTTCTACCCCATAGAGAAATATTAGTATTAGCTGAAATATTATTTGTGATTGTAATGCAAGTTAAATATCATATAACATGCAGAAAACCATTAGTGCAATAACATTTAATAAGACATAAACTAGAGATGCAAAAGTTTATGTCTTTAAAATGATTTACTGTGAAAGACCTCACACAGATTGGACCTCCCAAGTATTTGATATGATTATAATAAATAGCAAACTTATCTAAAATCAAAGTTTCACACTTCCTTCAGTCAAGTTTAAAAGCTTTTAAGTGTAGCTTCTGAAAGAGCAGCAGATTTCCCCTGATCAAGTTCATGAATGTTTGTTTCTTTTCTTTTTTTTACCTTTTTACCTCCAAAAGCAGGACTGCTGGGGAAAAGCAAGGGCAAGCATGAAAGAGCTGGAATTTCTCACTTTCTGTTTTATTTGATTCCATTCCAAGCTCTGGAAACAACAATAGTTAATAATAGTTATTATTAGTGTAAGTAATAATCACACATCTGTTCTTTTCTCTCTCAAATATATTTCCTCTCATCCATAGAGACGTTGTGGGTTTTGAAAGAGACTAAGGAAGGACAGGCAATTTTATTACTATTAATAAAAGCTAGTTAGCTTACTCAACTGTGCTAAATTAGATTGGCATGTCCAGAATTTCACTTCCGCTTCTATTTTGGTTATCTTTTGTTGGTTGCAAGCACTGCTCTGAGATCACCCTCTGCTTTTATAAACATCCACTCCCACATCAGGAAAATGATTCCATGAAACTTGTGAAATATTTTTTTAAAAGAGTTGGAATCCTGGCTTAAAAATTTTACTCATATTTTTCACTCTTTGCTTTTTTTTTTTTTAAAGTGGGGACTGTTAGTTAAAAAAAGATCCGTTGTTAAGGACAAAGGATATGCATGGGTAGCTTGGTCTTGAGACATTACATATGTGGACATCTTAAAGACATATTATGCCATTGCCTTTCTGGAAGCAGAATGTAGCGCCCCAGGGTTCTGTTATAGGATTTTCAGCTATTCTTTTGTTTTAGTTTTTTATTTATACATTTTTCTTTAACATATATGAGTGCTTAATAAGCTATTCTTCACAGTCTCTTCTCACTTGGTAGTTCTGCAAAACCAATAACAAAAGAAATGATGGGGATACCATGACGGATGTGAAGAGCCTATGTCCCTTTAGCTTAAATGCCAAGCCACACCAGCTGGTTTGAAAAGGGTGCTACATACTCAATATGTATCCCCAAAGTATTTTGTAGACTTGATAAATTGTGTGTTTTTGAAAAATCACAAATTTCATTATCTCCCTAATTATGCTGCATGGTTTTTTTTCCTTTTTTTAAAAAAAGCATGGTTTGTTTACTATAAAATTGAAGACAGTTAAGAAATGGAATAAAATTCTAGTAGTAGAAAGATCTTTTAGCAGACTTCTTCCTCATACCTTGCTAAAAGCATAATTTTTATAGAATCTGCCATCAAATAAATGAACAAAAGAATAAAATAAAATGAGACCTTTAAGCAGAAGCAGCTGGTTATAGACAATGAAGAAATTTAAAAAAAAGGGCAATTGTTCAGAAAACATCTATGTTTCAGATTTCTGGCTGCCATGCATGCTTAAACAGTTTGGCATGCTTTAGATTAGGCGATGTGTAATATGTTTTCCACCTGTTACTTTCCTTTGGAAATGAAATGAAATGAAATGAAATGTAGATCTTAAAAAAAAAAAGATTCAACCAGCAAATTGTGTAGTATTCAAAACCAGGGATTATAAATTCAGGTACTATAGAGTGATAATCCTCCTGAAATTGAGTGAGACATTTGTTAAGTGAATTTTGCCCCTTTTTACGACCTTTCTTGCCACAGTTGTTAAGCTAATCACCGTAGTTGATAAGTTAGTAACATGGTTGTTAAATGAATCTGGATTGCCTATTGATTTTACTTGTCAAAAGGTTGCAAAAGGCGATCACATGACCTTGGGACACAGCAATAGTCATAAGTATGAGTCAGTTGCCAAGCACCTGAATTTTGATCACATGATCATGGGGATGCTACAAAGGTCATAAGTGTGAAAAATGGCCATAAGCCACTTTTTTCAATGCCGTTGTAACTTTGAACGGTCACTAAATGAACTGTTTTAAGCCGAGGTATATAGATTTATAAACATTAGGATTCATTTATAACTGTTGTGAGTTGTGATTAGTGTATGATCTTCTTTACTACTAGGAGTGGAATTTAAAAGCACAGGAAGAAGCAGATTTCTTTAGTTTGCTGTGTGATCGGGCAATTACCTGGAGACTACATATGTAGAGCTGCTTGTGGAAGAGTGATCCTTTGGGGGCTATTTTAATAGATTGCAACAGTGCTTCTTCCTCTGAACAGAAAAACAATGCTAAGCTTCTGTAGCTGAATAAAATATTTACATGAAGCTATATCTAGCTTTACGTTGATGTGGTTTGTGAAAAAAAATGATTTAAAAGTATTATTTATGATTACTGAATACCTTTTTGTCATATTTTATTTCAGTCAGATCATAAAAGTAAAAGCAAGATTATGTGGGGAGCACAGCTCTTTTAGTTATTTTTGTGGTCCACCTTCTCAATCAAATTGGGAATAACCTATTTAGCTCATTCAAAACTGAATCCTTGACTTTCTCACAGAAATAAAAACCAGTTTTTTTAGATTCTAGAAGTGTGTTACAGTTTGATGCATTATGTTATGTTTCATTTTCTAAACAATATTCATATTCTTAATCTAACCCACTCTGTTCCAGTTTTTTTAGATTCTATAACAAAATAAATGATATATATACTAAATAATTTCACATTTGCTACAGATTCACTAGCTTCACTGGTGATATAGCAATAAGCTTTCCACCAGAAAGAAGCATTTTCCATAGGTAAAAATAACTCTAATGGGAAAACAATCCCTGTTTTATACCTTTTTTACACTTAATTTACTTCAGAGCTACATATGGAAATCTGTCTAATTTATAATTCATTTTTCACAGGTATATTTTGCTAATGGGTCTTCAGGATCTAAATGAAAAACTCTTTTATAAAGTGCTGACTTCTGACATTGAAAGATTTATGCCTATTGTTTATACTCCCACTGTGGGTCTGGCATGCCAACAATATGGTATAGCATTTCAGAGACCAAGGTATGTAAGGTTATACTTCACATTTAAGTAATTGTACATTTTTTCTTGCTTCATAGGTTTCTGCTTTTCAGCATAATTGAATGTAATCCAAGCCTGGAATAATTAAGATAATTCAAACTATGTTAAGTACACTTTGCAAAAATAAATCAATACTTTATTTTTTTAAACACTGACAATAAAAAAATGTTTGGTTTAGATGGCTTTGCAGAGAAACTAATATTGCCTAATAATAACAATAAAAAAACTGAAACAAGGAAAATCCAATCCTACTTTGATTTAAAAAAATTGAAAATATATTAATATTGTTAATAGGCTAACATCATATAACAGTGGATGTAATCACAAAGAAAAAATGTCTGGAGGATATTTTATAATGTGTTTTTCTGTAAAATATTAAAACATAATTTGAAAAGGCAGTTAGACGCTATTACTACCATTGGCAAGATCAGGCAGTCTCTGCAGTTCACATTGATTTTTCTTCCAGTTGCATTGATAGCCAATTCTTCTCCAGAGCTTTCTCAGCGTATATTTGATTAACATCAGTGTTTATAGCAATTCTCTTGATTCTCTTTTTAAAGGGTGATAAACTTCATTACTGAACTGCTTGACCCTTCCTAATATTAAAATACTACAGGTAGTCCTTGACTTATGACCACAATTGAGCCCAAAATTTCTGTTGCTAAGTGGCATTTGTTAAGTGAGTTTTGCCCCCTTTTACAACCTTTCTTGCCAGAGTTATTAAGTGAATCACTGCCATTGTTAAGTTAGTAACACGACTGTTAAATGAATCTGGCTTCCCTATTGACTTTGCTTGTCAGAAGGTCGCAAAAAATGATCACATGATCCTGGGACACTGCAACCTTCATAAATATGAGTCAGTTGCCAAGCGTCTGAATTGATCACGTGACCATGGGGATGCTGCAATGGTTGTAAATGTGAAAAATGGTCATAAGTCACTTTTTTCACCGTTGTTGTAACATCAGTCATTAAATGAACTTTTATAAGTTGTGGACTACTTATATCAAGTCAGGATTTTTAGATTTTTAACTTAAAGGGAAATAGGCTAAATTAATACAGGTAGTCCTTGACTTCGTTGGCAGTTGGAACTAGAATTTCCTTCGTTAAGTGAGGATGTGTGCCAAAGGGACTTTGTGGGTCAGGAAGGATGTACAAGGGTGTGCAAATGGCCAGTGCAGTGTGAGCACAGAGGGGTAAAGAGGAAGGTACACAGGTGGGGAAGATATAACCCAGTGACTTGTGAACTTCCCTACTGGCTTCCCCTTTGACTTTCTGAGGGAAAATGGTCGCTGAATGAATGGTTGTAAGTCGAGGACTCAATGAATGAGTTAGACAAGAAAGAATTCTGAGTGCCCTTATTGTAACATTTTACCAATTATTATATTTATATTATTACTAAGAAATAAGGGGAACAACCTTACAGACAGACACATTTTCACTTATATCCTCCTGGCAAGATACGTCACGGAGACCATATTTTATTTCACTGCCACAGGACTCACTTTCACAGGCATTCTGGGAAAAGGACTTCTGATTTTTCTATTTATAAGCTACTGATTATTGGGTGGCGATCCGGTGTCTGTAAAAGACTATACTTCCTGCAACGTTGAGACCGCTTCTCTAACATATATGGATATTTGGTTTTGAGGATGCACCTAAATGAACCGGAACCGCATTATTTGACACACACATCCAAGCCCTGCCAAGCATTTTCAAAAGAAGGACCTTTTTTTATAGTACTTAGAGGCCCTTTCACTATGATTTCCTAAAAGTTTCCTACTCTTTGGAGATAAGAAAGAAAGTACATGAAAGCTGTAGTGAAAGCCCTAATGTAGACATATCGTAATAATAAAAAAAATCCCCTCTAACATGAAACTCCTCTTAAGTCCAAATGCATTGAAGTAATCTCATCCACTTTGTAATCTTTACTTAGGTCCTTTCCAATATTACATGCAGTCTGTGGGACTAATCATGAATGTGAATAAGACACAAAGATACTTGCCTTTTCCAAAATATCCTTTACAGTCTTAATAGATAATTACTCAACAGATCCACTAGTCCTAATAGCACACTGAACCCCACTGTATTACCAATAATGGATGAAGTTACAACTGGGTTGCTAAACTAAAAATATAGTTATAGCATATTCTAAGTATTTAGCTTTATTGGGGAAAAAATGACATAATATGTTTTTCAGATTTCACCTTTCTGTGTTATATCCAAAAGTATGAAAAATTACAATCTCAGTAATCCATTCAGACCACCCATCCATACAGCACTGAAAGACATTGAAGCCTCTCTCTGAGCATTCTTGAATTATCCCAGAGTAGGAAAAATTGATGTCAGCACAATAGCTCATACTCATTTTTATGTAATCTTAAGACACATTTGGAATCATTTGAAGAAAAAAAATGTATTTTTAAATTATAAACAAGCTGTTTCTGTTTTTTTAAAAAATATAGTATAAAAATGGCAGAATAACAATTGAATGAGAATAAAAACTCTGCTATATAATTTGCTAAGTGTTGGAGTATTTATGATATTGTCATCCCTATAGATTCATAAAGCTTTATAAAATTTAGAACTAGTGATGTGTCTTGTCATCTGCTTCACACACACTGGTAGCTTCTGCAACTGGCCTGAGGCTGCCCTGCGGAATGGTGGGTGGGAAGCAGGCCCAAGGCCTACAGGCCCGGGGTTGGGGTAACGAGCCTAAGGCCTGCAGGCACACTGAAGAGTGGGAAGCAGAGTACAGGCTGCCTCAGAGGGTGGGGAAGGCCTTGAGAAGCCTGGAGCAGGCCTTCCAGGGCCTCCACTAACACTGATGCGTTTAATAATATCCGGGGTCACTTAATGACTGCATTTGGGAAGAGCAGGGTTGGGGGTCATTATGCAAAGTTATCATGTGAGCACATTGTTCAACATCCGTCGTGACTTGTGGACCGTAATTGGCAGGCTGCATTATGGTCATAACTCAAGGACTCTCTGTAATGATTTTTAATGAATTGTTATTCATTTGATACTATTTTTCCTCCTCCTCCTACGCTTTTTGGGAGTTTTGTGGTTAGTGTGTAGGTGTGCGTATATATACATAGACTCACAAACCCCCCACTCAGGATAGATTTTAGCTGATGTTGGCAGATTTTAAGTTAACTAAGAAGGAAGGGTGGGCATTTCAAAAACCTTTTGTATGTTTATATATAGGGTTTTTTTCTGTCTAATTTTTTTTTTTTGGACTATCATCTTTAAACTAGTCTGCCATTTTAGTAAACATAATATGGCAGTCATGCATAGTTATGTTTTTCTTTTACATTCTGTTATGTCTTTAAAGAAGAAATTGAAAGTTCAGAAGCAGCTTCTTTTTCTACATGTTTTCTGTTTTTATACAGGCATGCCTTTGACTAAAGAAGTTAGGATAGACATCACACCAGAACGTATCCATAATATTTAGATAGATTTGTATATTTGTAACTATGTACTGCTGAAATGTTTAATTTTGTCCCCTGTTAGGGTGCAGCTGTGTATCATATATTAATATACCTATACAGTTTTTTTTATACGCTCTGTGATTTCTGCAAACATCGCTGCATTCCTAGTAGGGGCTGCTATTGCTAATCCATTCTTCTCATTCCATTTTTCTTCAAGTTTGATTCCAGAAGGCAAATCATGCATAGTGTGCTGGCTTCCACTTCATGTCCTCTGTTTTAGCAAATGTGTATAAAATCGCCGTGAACAAAGTTGTCTTTTTATGGGATTTTGGGCTGTCTGTCTTGGTTTCTCATATACTGTGGAAATCCATTTCTAATTTCCTTCCTAAAATATTGTGGATTGTTGTACTGATATGTGATATGATTAGAGATGCGTGCACGTAATTAACTGTTGTTTTTTTTTTTTACTTAGAAAGCATTGTTCTGTGGAAACATACCCATTCTGGGTATTGTGTGATACTGCAACAGGTTACTAGACTTGTTTTGGCGCAGAGTCTTACAAAGACAAAGTGTGGGTGTGCATGTTTTCCACATAACACATGTTGCATTTCCTCTTTCTTTTTGTAGTATACTGAGTACACTTTCCACACTGTCTTGGTGGTCAGGAAATACAGGTAGTCCTTGACTTACAACAGTTCATTTACTGATTGTTCAGAGTTACAAGGGCACTGAAAAAAGTGACTTATGACATTTTTCACACTCATGACTGTTGCAGCATCTCCATGGTCACATGATTTACATTCAGATCCCCTTTTGCGACCTTCTGACAAGCAAAGTCAAGGGAGAAGCCAGGTTCAATTAACAATCATGCCTACTAACTTAACAACTGCAGTGTTAAGAAATGTCATGAAATGGGGCAAAACTCACTTAACAAATTTCTCACTTAGCAACATAAATTTTGGGATCAATTGTGGTCGTAAGTCGAGGACTACCTGTACTCTGATTTAAAAAAAAAACCCATGCAGTAATTGTTTTGTCAAAAGTACTTCTTGAAGTCTGGTGGATTCTTTTTTTCATAAATGATTATATCTTTCATGGAAACCTGGGTTTATTTTAAATGCAAATATCTGTTGTCCTTCTTTGTAGAGTTCTGTGATTTATACAAAGAAGAATAAGATTAGTTACACCAGCAAAGAATAACTAAGCACTATCACACAGTTATCTTTTGTGCCTGAAAGTTGATAGTAATCTATCTCTGCTTTCATTTTTAAATGGTTAAAAAAAAGAAAAAAAGTTAATTTTGACAAATAAAAGCCAGTGTTGTTAGTTAAACTAATATAATTTGTTCGAAAATTTATATTCTTCCTAGTGGTTTATTTTTTAAAATGTCTTTTAAAAGTATTAGGTTCCAAAAGATACTTCTATGCCAGTGAGTTTCTGCAGGTGGTCTGCCTTATAGAAATGGAGTGAAACTGGATCTTTTTTGTAGTTAAAGGGTAAGGGTGATAGTCAGTTCAGATGTTCCTTATTTCATTTGGCTTATTTTAGCTATTCTCTTGACATTCTTGTACAGAGCCCTGACATTTATGGATATAGGCAGCAATGACTTATGTGATATAATGAAAATTGGCAACAGCCATATATCTATGAGTTTCTGGGTTGTAGGTTATGTTTGCTCATCCAAGCACATACTTAATAACTTATTCAGTATCAAAACACATCTCAAATGCCTACACATTCTTTTTTTTTTTTTTTTGAGAAGTTGCTATATTTTTATGCAAAAAATAACGCTACTTTTATTCCTGAAACTATATAACTAGAGAATTATATAGAAAAGCTTGTATAGTATATAATTTTCTCTGAAGTCTTTTGGGAAATATTTTTATGAATTAAAAGCAAAATTACTTTGATTGTCTTCTGAATGAACATTATATCTGAATTAATCAACATTGCTTTATGCATAGTAGCATATAGTCTGGGGATAATCTAATACAAGGGTCCCCAACCCCGGTCCGTTTGGCCGGCGCTGGGCCACGGCATGCCAGAAACCGGGCCGCGCAAACAAGCGAAGCCCCATCTGTAGGATGCAGACAGCACACGAAATCATGTCCCCTCTGGTCTGCGGAAAACCCTCTCTCCACAGAACTGGTCCCTGGTGCCCAAAAGGTTGGGGGCCGCTGATCTACTATATTATTGCCTGCCTGCCTGCCTGTTTGCTTATTTATTTATATGTTTTATAGTCTGTCTAATTTCTCTGACTCCAGGTGGCTTATTTTTAAAAAGTAAATATTATTTAAAATAATATTTTTACATAATCACAATGATTATGTGAACAAGTATAATTAAAAAGTAAAAAGTTAACAGGCAAACAAACCCCTGTGAAATGGTTGTACCTTTGCTTTTTCCTGTATTATACAAGTCTGGAGATTGTCTGGGCCTTAGGATGAAGAGTATTCCAGAGTGATGGGGTTGCCTAAGAAAAAGAATGTTTTCAGCTTCCATCCTTCTGACATTTCAAGGGAAGGACTCTTGAAGCATCTCTTTCCAGACCAGTGTAAGGCTTTTAGAGTTCAAGAATTGTACTCAGAAACACAGGTAACCAATGCAATACTCCCAATATATAGCTGGCGTGATACAGCTGAAACAGCTCTCTCTCACCAGCATTTGGGTTGTCACATTCTGCACCAGCTGAAGTTTCCAGGTATTCTGCCAAGACAGACTCAAATAGAGCGTGTTGCAGCAATCCAACCTTGAGGAAATGAACGACTGCTGCAGAAGCTGGGCAGAGACATCCCTGGCCACAGCCTCCTCTCCTAGATCAAGTAAAAGCCGTGAATCCAGAAGAATCTCTCCACCCACCACCCCCTGCAACTTTCAGGAGGAAAGCAATTCGTTCCAGAACAAACATAGGGCTTATAATCGAATCAGACGGTTTTTGGACAAGCCACAACTTCATAGTACTAAGATTCAGTTTCAAGTTGTTTCATTCCACCCAGTCTTTTACTGCTTCTAGACAGTAAGAACATCCACTATATTTTCTGTCTGACTTGGGGAAGGCAATATACTGTATAACTGGACACTATTCGCATACTGATGTTATATCACCCGGAATCAACAAATGACCTGACCTAATAGTTCCATGGAGAAGTTAAACAACTTGCAGGGAAGAGTCCAGTCTTGCAGCATCCTATACAAAGGTTTGAACACTCATTCCCCATTATCACCAGTTGGAACAATTTACTTAAGTATAGAAATGCCATTATATGTGCCACTATAGATTAAACCAATCTGAAAAGCAAACCCGGCCATTGTCAGTCCTTTAGGTGATCTAGAAGGATGCTATAAATAATCACTGTGAATGCCACTAAGTGGTCCGATAGGATCAGGAAGACTACACTCTCTTCATCCACCAAAACAATCAATATAGTTTCATTACCAGGCCTAGATCTGAAATCTTTCTGAAAGAGATCTAATTAATCTGTTTGGTTAAAGTGTTAAACTAGAAACAGGCAGATCCTGGTTCAAGTTTACTCTCACCAACAGAAGCCTACTAGATGATTTTGAGCCAATCATTCTCTCTCAGCCCCAAAACTAGGACTTTTCAATTTGGTTTAATATATAGCTGCACATATAATGGTATTTCTATACTATTGAGCAAGTAAATTGCATTTGCATAAATCAGTCAATGGCTACTTAGAAATATCTGGGAAAGGTTTTTTTTTTTAAATCTGGCTACTTTAAATGCAGATGATACTTTTATTCTATGGGGCTTTTCCCACTACTGAATATTTTCCATCCATTCATGAGTTGGGAAAAGACTATACTTCGCTGTTTCCATTATCTGTTCCTCTTGGCGCTGTGTCCAATAATTGTCAGTCACCTGATTTCCCTCCAAAATCATGGGTAATAAAGTGTAATAGATTTTACCCAACTTGCAGGTGTTGTAGGTCAGTGTCATAATAAAGGGGAAAATATGGGAGAGTAGCAATTTCTACCAGAACTGTAGGATATAGGGAACAAAGGTTTAACTCTTCCATTGTGAGTTGCAATCCTGATGAAAATCCCTCTGTACAATGCTGCAATTGAACTTACTAAAGGAAAGGACAGCTTGTATTGTTGTCACTGTGCTAAGCTCAATTTTTTAAAAAAGCAATCCATGTTATTTGGGAACCGTGTTATTAATTTAACATGAAGATAAGTCTTCAATGTATTTCTGGGCTCAGAAAAAGTAGAGGAAATGGTGTGCTTCTGAGATCCTGCTCCTTCCCAAGAGAATTGTACGGGCTAGGTTAATTATGGGGAAGGAATTCTTTGGAAGCCGAGTGCATTTCTTACAACTTCGCACAGCGCACAGAAAGCATTGGGGTTCTTTTGAAGATGCCAAGAGCTACTTCACTTCATAACAGCATGGCATATTGAGGCATATTTTCTAATCTGAGGTATCTGGATATGTTGAGTATGTGGCATCGTTATTGGGCTTACTGTATTTACTGTAAATCTGGTGGATCCTATTCCTCTTATGTGAAATGTTTCAGGCAGTATTCAGCAAGCATGCTACTACTATAGTATATGATTTATATATTTCAGTGGAACTTTTTATAACCGAAGGAAAAGTTTTAACGGTTGACAAAGGAAAAATATATATATGCAGAGATAGTAATATATTTGAAAAAGAATGGTGACGTTAATGTGTTTTCCCTAATGAGGTAGGATTGGGTTTTTAAAATTGATGCTGAGCCAGGTAAAGTCCAGATGTTTAGCCTTCCAAATGTTGTTTTAAGATTTCATTCTTCTTTTAAAATTTCCATACTTAGCTTTTAGTAGGTCTTTCTTAGCGAGACCCTCACTAGTTATTTTAATTTAATGATAATTAAAATATAATAGGTGGCATCATTTTTAATTTAAAAATGTAATAGTTGTTTAGTTAAAAATCCTTCTTAACTTAAAACAAAATGAAAATAGTAGTCATGGGCAGGGGTGAAATCCTCCCGGTTCGGCCCGGTTCGGGCGAGTAGGTAACGGTTGCAGCAGCTGGTTCGGAGAACAGGGATGGCAGCGCGAGGCTCCACCCACCTGCCCCGACATCATCACTTCCTGGTTTTTTTAAAAACTTTTTAAAGCCTATTTTCCCTGCCGGTTCCCCTGAAAGAAAGAAAGAGAGAGGGGGGAGGGAGGGAGGGGGAAGGGAAGGGAAGGGCGAAAGAAAGAGAAAGAAAGTTTTGGGGTTTGTGCAATATGGGCTTTGTGTTTCTAAAAGGGTTTGGGTGATTCCCATTGTGGCTAAATGACTTTCGTCCTGTGTCGGGTCTTGAGTGTGGGGCTGCTTATTCTGATTCTACTACTGTGTTTTGTTAGCTGCCAAATCTTGCCATGGGGAAATTTCAAAATTTCCCGTCTTGAATGGGTTTTCTAGGGATCTGATTGCCTGCTTGTGTGAATGGAGCCAAACGTTAGGCTTCCACTTTCTATACGGTCAGTATCTCATTATCTCTTTCAGGCAGGAATGTGGAATGAGTTTCAGGCAGGTTCTTCTTTAGCAGCTTGATTTTTTTTGTTTTTCTGTGAGCCTTTTATTATGAGGATTGTTTTGTTTGGGGGGGGGGTTGCTTCCCACAAAAGAAAGAAAAAGAAAGAAGGGAGGGAGGGAGGACCACAAATCTGGCTGGCACTAGACACAGCTTCAGAGGATGCTTTGAAGCAGCACAGCAAAGGCTAGAAGGGACCTCAGAGGTCATCTAGTCCAACCCCCTGCTCCCTGCCAAAATGGACTGCTAAATTGCCCTCACCCACCCAGTCACATGACCACATGGCCACGCCCACCCAGTCACATGACCACATGACCACGCCCACCTGAAGCCACACCCACCTGACCTCCAAGCCATGCCCACAAAATAAGCCACGCCCACAGAACCGGTAGGGAAAAATTTCACATTTCACCCCTGGTCATGGGATATATTGTTTCTTCTTCCCACTTTCTTAAACATGGTTAGTTGGCAAGAGTGAAATCATGAAATCTTATATTTTCGTGACTGTTATTAGTTTATAAGATATCCTTGTTTTCATATTTTGCTTATTGAACATATCACACTGAGCTGGGTGGTATACTAGTCTAACCAAAATGCAAATGAAGTATAGTTCATCAAAATGTGTGAATCCAGCTTATACCGGTAAATATTTAGTTTTTAGTGAAGACAGTGGAGGCCTTATGTGAACTACCAGCATCTGGACCTCCAAAAACAACCAATCAATCAGAATAGAGCTGGAAGAGATCTTGGAGGTCTTCTAGTCCACCCCCTTGCTATACATTTCAGACAGGTGACTGTCCAGTCTCTTCTTAAAAACTTCCAGTGATGGAGCACTCATAACTTCTGGTGGCAAGTTGTTCCACTGTTAATTGTTCTCACTGTCAGGATGTTTCTCCTTAGTTCTAGGTTGCTTCTCTCCTTGATTAGTTTCCATCCATTGTTTCTTGTCCTGCCCTCTGGTGCTTTGGAAAATAAATTGACCCCTTCCTCTTTGTGGCAGACTCTCAAAACTGGAATACTGCTATCATGTCCCTCCTAGCCTTTCTTTTCTCTAGACTGGCCAAACTCAAATCCTGCAACCGTTCTTCATATGTTTTAGGATCCAGGCCTTTAATCATTTTAGTTGCTCTTCTTTGCATATTTGTATCAAACATATTTGCATAAAACGTATTTGTATATTTTAATTTGTTGTTTTTTCCTAAATATTTCGTTGTCTACTTAACTTGGCACTCCCATATAGATGGGTTACTCCTAAAAGAGATCATTTGGAAAGTTTCCTTGGGCCTTAACATGAGGATAGACAATTTTTGTTGGTCAATGGCTGTGGTTGTTTCTGTTTCAAAGGGTCTTTTGAAGGGGGAGGCATAAGAATCTGCAGGCATCTCATTGGCAGTGACTCAGTGATGTCCCCCAAGACAGATGAATGGTATGTGAGTGGAGGTGTTCTGGCTTTTATTTTCCCCAAAGTTTGAGTTTCCATTAAGTCTTTTTTGTTTGTTTGTTTATTTGTTTCTTTTAAGTCTTTGTCTTTTAAAAAAAACCACCATGAAAATATAAGCAGCACAAACCTGGGGACAGAGAAATGAGACTGGAGAGTTCTTGTTGCTTATCCTAGGCTTAAAAGGAAAATGAAGTATTTTATGAGTGTTGTTACAATTGCTTCTCTGTTGTTCTACCATACTCTGCCTTTCATCAGCGTGAGCTAGTCTAGCCATTATCCTTTTGTCAGATATTACTGTTTTCTGTCAGTAACCCATTCTTTGTTTAGCCATTACTGTCTCTGTAAAGTATGTAACCATTCACAGTTTATTTCATACGGGCTTTGAAATACAGACATCTTGGGTGCAAGATGTAGAACATACTGTAGTCATCAGGTTAGCATTCTTGGACAATGTTGCATTTCAAAATGAATTCTGATTCTAATTGGATAGTACCAAGATCCTGCTGTTTTCTAAGTTTTAATGGGAATACATGGCTGGAACTTGTTAATATAATGACTTCTCATTTTAGAATAAAGTTTTGATTTCATATTTATCAATACGCTTCTTGGAAATACATCCACAGCTAGTAACATTTTATAGTTTTTCTTTTTTGTAGAGACTGTCTGGCTTCAGTAGAGTTTGCTTCAGTCATAACAATTTTTTTTTGTTTGATAGAGTAAAGTTTGACAACTTGTAGTTCACTGAACAGTTATACATATGCTTAACTTTTGGCACCAAAAATATTTTAGCTGGAATTATTGGAAACTATTCATAGCAATTCAAATTAAATGTTTTGCATCTTTCATAGTCTTGAGATTTACAGCCTCTTAAAATTCTGATTTAATTTTCATGTGTTTTATTATTTGTATGTGTAAAAAGAAATTATGATATATTGATATTACACCATATAATCATTTCCTTCTATAGTGTAAAGCTGTTTTTAAATTTGTATGTATTTTTAAAAATTATCACTGGCTTTCTTATGAAATCTTCAAAGCAGCTAAGAAATGGCAGACCATTACTACTAAACATCCAATGCAGGGGTGGGTTCTAACTTACCTCGCTGCCGGTTCGCTTCCTCCTGCGCCGTGTGGCCGTGCCTCGTGGGTGCGCACCTGCAAAGCGCACGCATGCATGCGCAGTGCCAAAAAAATAAAAAAAATTCAAAAAAAAAGAGCCAAAACAAGATGGCGACGCATGCGCAGTGCCGGAAACTCGGCTTCTGCACATGCGCAGAAGAAAAAAAAAATTTAAAAAAATCCAAAAATTTAAAAAAAAATCCAAAAAAAAAGATGGCACCGCCCACGGATCAAACCCGATCCGTGACGTCACTGTGATGTCACCAGCAGTTCGCTACTGGTTCGGGCGAACTGGTCCGAACCAGGAGGAACCCACCTCTGATCCAATGGTTCTTGACCTCTGGCAGATGGAAAAGGCCAGATTGTTTTTTTTCCTATGCCTCTACATCCAATGATAAGTTTGAGGACATCATTGCTCATTGTTGCATTGCAATTCACTTTGTTGAAATATTGTTCTTCCTGAATTTAGCTCCTGTTCTGTCCCCTCTTTATCTTTTCGTCTGAATAAACTTTGGCTCTCCTTCTTTAGCCTTCCAGTAACATCCTTAGCTTTGAGTCTTAAATTCGGATGTCAGCACATTTTCAAACCTTCCACGCCAGGATTTGTCCAGGTTCTAGTTGCTTGGAAGATTTCCAATAAACCTCTGTAGTCACACAAAGGGCATAGTACTTTGGGCCAGTCTCCAAATCTTGTCAGCACTAGTTCCTGCAGCTTCTTTAAATAGCCCTTAACCCTTCTCTTCAGAGTTCCTGGAAGACAAATGTTTCCCCCATTAGCTTACTTACCTGACCCATTATGATCCAATGGCGCCTTTTCATCTCATGTTTCTTGTGGTTTCCATAATCTCTAGCTGAACCCAACTAGCATTTATGTTTATCTGTCAACAGGAATTCATATTTTAATTATTTTCTCCTGTATATAAATGTAGTCTGTCAAACACTGAAGGATATTGCAAAATAAAATGGAATGATTAACATTTGAAACAGACTGAGACTAACTCAAGACTAACTCATTTGCTAGATATAGGTGCAACAAATGAGATGCGGACTTATAGGTATTCAGGCCCTGAGCCATAGAGGTTTTAAAGGTGGCAACCAACATTGTGAATTGCATCCAGCATCAGACCAGCAGGGCAGTGGTGGGTTTCAATTTTTTTTTACTACCGGTTCTGTGGGCGTGGCTTGGTGGGCGTGGCGTGGCTTGGTGGCTGTGGCAGGGGAAGGATACTATAAATTCTCCATTCCCACCCCACTCCAGGGGAAGGATACTGCAAAATCTCCATTCCCTCCCCACTCTAGGGGAAGGTTACTGCAAAATCCCCATTTTCTCCCGTTCAGCTGGGACTCGGGAGGCAGAGAATAGATGGGGGCGGGGCCAGTCAGAGGTGGTATTTACCGGTTCTCCGAACTACTCAAAATTTCTGCTACCAGTTCTACAGAACTGGTCAGAACCTGCTGAAACCCACCTCTGCAGCAGGGTAATGTTCCAAAGATAAAGTACAGGCGGTCTTCAACTTACAACAGTTCACTTAGTGACCGTTTGAAGTTATAATGGCACTGATAAAAAGTGACTTATGACCGTTTTTCACCCTTATGACTGTTGCAGCCATCCCCATGGTCACGTGATCAAAATTCAGATGCTTGGGAACTGGTTCATATTTATGAAAGTTGCAGTGTCCTGGGGTCATGTCATCACCTTTTATGACCTTCTGACAAGCAAAGTCAACGGGGAAGCCAGATTCACTTAACAACTGTGTTACTAATTTAACAACAGTGGTGAGAAAGATTGGAAAATGGGGCAAAAGTCACAGCTGTTTCATTTAGCAACAGAAATTTTGGGCTCAATTGTGGTTGTAAGTCGAGGACTACCTGTATCTGGAATCTACCAGGGCTGCTGCATGTTGGACCATCTGAAGCTTCTTGAGATGGCCTTCTAGCAAGCCTCATGTATAGCAAATTGCAGAAGTCCCACCATGAGCTGACACCGTCATGAATAACCATGCACAGATCTCCTTATCCAGGAATGTGGCTATGTTTGGCACATCATATGTAGCTGTGCAAAGGCTCTCCTCAACGTAACCTCCATTTACATTCAAGTAGAAGCTATGAAAGAGCCCCTTTCCACCCCTATAAGCCAGATTTGTTCAGAGCAGGATGAGTTCATCCGGAACTATAGATTAATTCATTTCAGACTCAGTTGGCTTTTGACTCCACAGCCCTTTTCATTTGGTTAGAGTTTAGTCCCACCCAGAACCTAAAAATCTTCAGGCACCATGTCAGAAATTCTGCTACATCCTCTACCTGGTTGGGACAAAGATATAACTGGGTATCATTTTCACATTGATGACACATCACTCTGAATCAATGAATGACCTCACCCAATGGTTTCATCTACAGTAGATGTTAAACAATGTAGGAAACAGACTTTTCTGGTTCAGATTACTTCTTAGCAGCAGATGTGCAGATTTGATGTATATACCGCACAATTTTCCAGAAATCTTGTGGAATTATTTCTCAAGAGCTGCTACAATTGATGGTTAATTTGGAGGTCAGAATAACAACCTTTTATTTCTTTTAGTTATACGTGTGTGTGTATGTATATGTATGTATGTATGTATGTATGTGACTACACAAGCATGCATCCTATGGAACAAATGGAGAAGTTGTGG
>QLTV01003675.1:736386-861500 GCA_003457575.1 Thermophis baileyi | reverse complement strand
GAACAGAAGAAGATACAAAGGAGGACAAAGTGGAATTTATGGGCTCAAAGAATCCACAACTAGTAAAAGACTGACCAATCAGCACTCCAAAAACTATCCATCATGGGCATCAATAGGGCACTGCACAACCCCCAGAAGAGAAGAGGAAGTGGTGTAATAATAATAATAATAATAATAATAATAATAATAATAAATAATACTGGTGATGGTGATGGTGATGGTGATGGTGATGGTGATGATGTCTGATATCATATTACTTTACAGAAGGTTTTGAAAAGGATGATCAACTATTGTTGACGCTTATGAAAAAAACTGATTCTCAAAAAAATCATGATCATAAAGCTCAAAAGAAAGTTTGGCTGTATTTATGCTGAATATTTTCCAGCATTTGAAAACTGTTGGAAAAGTGATATAACCAATGAGTGAAAATTCAGCACACATAAAACTGATCTAGTCATAAGAGACCTCTGAGGAATTATTTAATGGATCCTGCACCCCACAAACAGAAATAAAATCGGCTAATGAAAAGTGGCATATTTCTTCCATCAAGTGGGGTTCCTGAAAGAAAATAGTAGTGTTTGTGTCAGAGAAACATTATAAAGTTGCACATCTATGACTGGAGGATTTCAGGCGTTGAAAATGCTAACACTTTCCCCACCGGATAAAAGACTCTGCCTCTTCCTGTACTACTAGCCTCAAGCATGTGCTGGACAGAAGCACGAACAGGCCTTATTCTGAAGTTGCTCTTTCAGTAAAATTGATTTGGAAGAGTCTCGTTGAAGTCAACAAAGAAACTATAAATACATTTCTGTACCAATGTGGCTGTGGCCAGTGGTGAAATCCAGTTTTGTTTACTACGGGTTCTGTGGGCGTGGCTTGGTGGTCGTGGTGTGTGGCTTGGTGGGCATGGCTTGGTGGACATGGCAGGGGAAGGATACTGCAAAATCTCCATTCCCACCCCACTCCAGGGGAAGGATACTGTAAAATCCCCATTCCCTCCCCACTCCTGGGGGAAGGATATTGCAAAATCGCCATTCCCACCCCACTCTGGGGCCAGCCAGAGGTGGTATTTGCCGGTTCTCTGAACTACTCAAAATTTCCGTTACCGGTTCTCTGAACTGCTCAAAATTTCCGCTACCGGTTCTCCAGAACCTGTCAGAACCTGTTGGATTTCATCCCTGACTGTGGCTCTAATGCTCCAAGGCACAGTGTGAGGTCGGTGGATGCCTCCTGAGTATCAAACCAATCTTCTCAAGTTCAGATTGCTTGAATCTAAGCTAAAGCAGGTACATTTAGAAAAGGCACATTTACCTTTTTTCTTTGGAAATAAAAGTTACGTGTCCTTTGAGGTGAGCTAGACTCCTGATGACTTCATGGACATGGATGTGTAACTTTCTTGGCAGCCATACAAAGGTGATTTGCTTCAGTGTTTTTCTGGGGTGTTTTTTGACTTCCTGTTTAACCTAAAGAGTCCTGAGATTTTCTGATAGCCTTTCATGAAAGCACTAACCAGGCTTGACAAGGTCAGCTAAGTGCTGCCACCTCCTGAGGCTTTTCTGCAATAGCTACTCCTAATTATACTCCTGAACTGTAATTATACATAGTTTCTGGAACCCTTTTTGTTAAGTTAGCTGAATTTAAATAGTTTGAATAGTAAATAGCATTTTAACGTAAATGTTTTCTAAAGATCAAGGGAGGTGTTATTAAGCCAGCAATTCACACTTAAATTTTTAGCACTAAACATTTCTTTGTCAACCATTTCTAGACTGATTTAATATTTTCAGCTGCAAATTTCTGTATTACATAGTCATTAACTCATTTCTCTTCTACTTTGCTCCATATATTTTACTTCTCACTATTTTTGTATGCAGGAGATGCTTTTAGATTTGACCTGCTTCTTGAAATACATCAGAGGTGGGTTCCTCCCGGTTCGGACCGGTTCTTTAGAACCGGTAGTAACTTGGCGGCCTGGGTCACTAGAACCGGCAGTGACCCAGGCCTGCCACGCCCCTGAACCGGTTCTTTTGGGGGCGCGATAGGCGCCACCATTTTGTTTTTTGCTTTTTTAAAGCACTGCGCATGCGCAAAGCATGCCCACGCCTGCGCGGCACGACACTGAGTGAACCGGTAGCAAGGAAAACCAGAATTCACCCCTGAAATACATGGCCAATACTACCAGCTAAGAATGATCCGGATTTTGAGTAATCTATCCTAGAACTAATTGATTGTGAGAAAATGTCCTTGGTTTAAAAACAGTGGTGTTCTATTTCCTCCATTGGCAGATGAAAGTGGAGGTTGAAGCTTATTAGTCTGAAGTCTGAAGCTTGAGTGGGCTTGTTAAAATGGCAAAAAGCCATACCTCAAACCAGCGGTGAAATTCAAAATTTTTCCCTACCGGTTCTGTGGGCGTGGCTTAGTGGGCGTGGCAGAGGAAGGATACTGCAAAATCTCCATTCCCACCCCACTCCAGGGGAAGGATACTGCAAAATCCCCATTCCCTCCCCACTCCTGGGGGAAGTATATTGCAAAATCTCCATTCCCACCCCACTCTGGGGCCAGCCAGAGGTGGTATTTGCCGGTTCTCCGAACTACTCAAAATTTCCGCTACCGGTTCTCCAGAACCTGTCAGAACCTGCTGAATTTCACCCCTGCCTCAAACCACATAAATATGATCACTTTAGATCACTGAAACTTTGAACTTATTGTTGCATATTGTTTGGGGCTTCTTCAGTTTACAAGTCGTCTATGAAGAACTCTACACATTATCTACAGCAGGGGTGTCAAACTCAAGGCCTGCGGGCCGAATCCGGCCCACGGGATGCTTAAATCTGACCCGTGGGGCTGGCCTGGAAATAGCAAAGTACTGGCCCGTGGTGCCTCTGGCAACCAAAATGGGGCGCAGGGGGCCGTGTGCGGCCCCCGTGCGCCCTGTTTTCAGCCTGGACAGCCTCCTGCAGCACACTGCTGGCCAAAATGGGGCGCGGGAGGGCGTGTGGGGCCCCCATGCGCCCTGTTTTCAGCCTGGACAGCCTCCTGCAGCACACCCCTGGCCAAAATGGGGTGTGAGAGGGCGTGTGGGGCCCCCATGCACCCTGTTTTTGGCCTGGACGGCCTCCAGCACTCTGCCAGCCAAAATGCCCTGTTTTGGCCAGCAGAGTGCTGCAGGAGGCATCCATCCCATCCCCCCCCCGGCTCGCAGAGGAGAACTACAATGTTGATCTGGTCCTCGAAGAAATCCAGTTTGACACCCCTGATCTACAGTCTCTGCTGTGATCTAACTCTGATTCAGAAAAAAATTGGTGGTATGCTATCTGGCAATTCCAACAAAAGAGAAAAGATAACTTTGATGCTTATAAATGAAAATTTCTGAATAATGGGTCCTGGTTTCATATCAGCAACTATTGCTACTTCAATACAGATATAGTTATATAGGTGTTGAAAGTATTGGATATTATTAATTATTCATTTGTTAAGCATTTCATCATTTAATAGGTTTATATCCATTTTTTCTGTATATCTCAAATACATAATGCTCCCTCCTCATATTTCTTCATAACAACAGCCCCAGCTTGACAGTTTGAAGTATGAAGTTGTTCAGTTGTAGTATTAAATTATATTTTGCACTGATGAAATTAAGCTTTGAGAGTGTGGTTTGGATTGAAAAAACATCCTTGATGTAGAGTACCCATCGTTTGCCCTGTTTTTCAGATCTGTCAAATAGTTTATGTAGATTATGGACTCAGGATGGCAGTCCATGTTTGTTATAAGTCTTCCTTATGCCATTTGACAAACTGTCTGTCTAAATTTGTCATTGCGTTTTATTTCATCAATATTATATGGGAGGAACTAATTTGAGGACCAAAGCTAACAAAGGGCCCCAGACCAGAATGGTCAATTACAATAACAATGCACTGACCACTTCTCCAAATGAGAGATGAATGGTTCTCAGTCCACTGCTGTATTAGGACATGAGTTATAGAGTTTGCAATAGGTGCCTCTCGTCATTATTAAAGGTTTTTCTTATATCTGCAGTGCAAGTATAAGAGCTCTTCATTGAATGTCTGATTGCAAACCTTCTAGTTCAAGTATTGATCTGAGGAAGCACTACACCTAAGGTCCTTTAGGGTTAGGGTTAGGGTTGCTGAACATCTGCTAAGCTAGCAATATCCATCTCTGATCCATGTATGATGTCTTTGCAAATATTTTACTTTTACAAGTTCATAACTCACCCAGTTTAGCAGGATACTTTTAAAGAAAAATAAGTACAGATAATCTCTATATGAAGTGTCCTGAAATATTTGTTTAACAAAGTTAATGAAAAATGACAGCATATGGCTCATATAGTATAGTGTTGTAGAACAAACTTGTCATTTGCTGAAACAATAATATGAACCAACCGTGATTCCCTATAGTTGATTATAGTTTCAGATCCAGATTATTACTGTTTCTCAGGTGGACCAGGAGTGTTTTCTAATTTCTATTGAAGCTTCATTATTATCATCATTCCTTCCGTAAAAAACTGATACTAAGGTTCAGAATATTTTTGGAAATAATGTGTTATATGGTAAAACCAGCTGTTAGCTGGAGACAGGTTAGTTAGTTAAGTGCCTTCAGATTTGATTCTGACTGCATAGACCAGGGTTGTCAAACTCGTGGGCCAGATGCGTCACCAGGGGTGGGTTCTAACTTACCTCGCTGCCAATTTGCTTTGCGCGCATGCGCAGTGCCAAAAAATCCGAAAAAAATTCCCCCCCCCCAAAAAAGCTGAAAACAAGATGGCAACGCATGCGCAGTGCCAGAAGCCCGGCTTCTGCGCATGCGCAGAAGAAAAAGAACCCGAAAAAAAATTCAAAAAAAAAATTCAAAAAAAAAATAATTCAAAAAAAGAGATGGCGGTGGCCACGGACCGGCACCAACCGAACCGGATCCGTGACGTCACTGTGACGTCACCAGTGGGTCGCTACCAGTTCGGGCAAACCTGTCCGAACCGGGAGGAACCCACCTCTGTGCGTCACGTGCTGGCCATGCCCACCCCCATTTTAGCGAAGTAAAAAGTTGTGATATGTTATGTGACGACAACGTGTCGTTGCGAGTTTAACACTCCTGGCATTGACCAATGTTTATTGTTCAGCTGGTCTCCAGTAATAATTTGTAGTTCTCTGAAGGGTATTCATCCATTTCATCTGTTGTTATTCTCTCCTTCTGCTTCCTTGATCGTTTCTAAACATAACTCTTTTATTCTATCCATCATTCACTTGCATCACATTTCTAAAGTATGTTAAGTTTCTGTTTTCTGATCATTACCTCAACAAAGCAGTTAGTCTGTCTTGGTATATCTGTCTCTACAATGGATTCAGTATGAAGGCCATGTTAGGCTGGTTACTAGTCAAACCTGAAATTCAGTTTCATTTAGGGTTTATGCTGCATTTTACTGTCTCATCCCATTGATTTTTCCAAGGGGTCTAAGGATAACACTAGGCACAATTTTGAATAAGAAGTGGAAAATAAAAATGATTCTGTGCTGTCCTTTAGTAAGATATGGATTACGTGTGTGTATCCCACAAAGAGGTTTCCTGAAATTGGAAGATGGTATTTGATTTTGTTGTAATTGGTAGCTTAGACTTAAATAATAGTAGAATGGTCAAAACCATATCTTCCTCCTGAAATATACTTTGTGGAAAGCTCTGAAGTATAAAAATTATCTGTGGTTTGATGTGGTCAGGGATTCATTTATTCATTTCTGTTTATTTTTGCTTTGGATATTGCATGTATTTGGATTTGAAAATTATAAGGTATAATTTGATACATGAAATTAAAAGCTAACATTTAGTCTCAAAAAGGCTATAACATCTACTCTATAAAAGCATCATGTTTTCCTTCTCACAAGAAATTTTTGGTTATGTAATCTGATTTTAGAAATGTATGAATTGAAGTTTTTTTCAGGTATAAATGACTTAAAAAAGTTATGTAGAATGTTATCTGCAATTTTAAAGAGTTTACTTTTTATTTTAAAATCCTACCAACTCACTGTGTGGATTATTGATTATTGGAAACTACACAGAGATATAAATATTGCTTTCTTGGCAACCATGCAGAAGTTATTTTTCAGTTTTCTTCTGTAACTTTTTTTTTCATTTCCCTATCTATTTATTTCTTGATAGTTTGTCATACTTATACTACCCAAGTGTATTCACTTAATTTTATGTGTATTTATAACCAATCTCAGATCAATCACCATTCATGTTTATTTTCCAAATCTATCGACACCATATGTACATATTAGTTTTATGTTTCTTTAACTCGCATAACATATCAAAGGAATTATAGCTTAATGAATATACTAAAATAGACATTTAAAATCTTAAAATTTACTTAAAATAAATAAAATAAACAGTAGTAGCTAAGGCATACCAGGCTAGAAACCAGGAGACTGTGAGTTCTAGTCTCACCTCAGGCATGAAAGCCAGCTGGGGGACTTTGGGCCATCTCTTCTCTTGCAGCCTAAGATACTTTATATGGTTGTGGTCGAATATAGGAGGAAGAAGATGTGTTAGGCATGTTTGCTGACTTGAATTATTTATAAAAATAATAAAGGAGGGATAAAAAAAAATCTATTTTTGGGGGGGAGATTTCCCATAATTTTTCTATCTCATAATTCCCTGGAAGACTGAACAATTTTTCCAATTATAAGTTGTAAGTATACACATACAATATATTTGGATTCAGGTACCCCAAATGATAACAATTGTATTTATTTTCTTTATTTTCTTTTCTTTTGAACAGGAGTTGATAAATGATCCTTTGTACATAGGTCTGAAACACAAACGAATCCGAGGCCAGGCTTATGATGATCTTCTAGATGAATTTATGGAAGCTGCAGTTTCCCGGTAATTGGTTATATTTCTGCATTTTGAACCAGTGGATGTTTTAGGAATTTCTTGAGAGCTGGAAAGACAACTTAACTTAGAAGCTAAGATGCATACTTTTTACAGGCTTACAAATACAGATTGTACTTGTAGCTCATTGGTTTATAATGTTGAGTTGTTGTGAATGGATTTACTTTTTCACAACAGTAAGAAGAAGTTGGGGAACCTCTCCCTATATTAGGAAATCTTTCTTTTTATCTGTTTTAAAAGTTATTTTAAATTTAAGAATCAGAGTTTATTCTTATTTATTTTATGTATTTATTAGATTTGTTTTCTGCCAATCTTGCTTTGAGGTGACTCTGGGTGGCTTACAACAATAAAATGCAACTGGCTTGCATTTACAGCTAGTTGCAGCAGTAATTATAACATTGACACTTTTTTTTTTTCCACCGTTGCTTGATCAAGTGAAGTGCAGTCCTGGCTTATTTTCTTTAGTTGCTTACAGACATATATACTCCATATAGTTCCAAGTTAAATAAAAAATCAGAACAATGGTTTTGCTTACCATTTCATTAGAATATTGTTAAAATTTGTTGGTAGCATATTTATTTGGCACAGTTGTTTTCTTTGGCAAAGAAATATATTAGGAAGAAACCAGATAATTATGACGCTAATTGGAAATTATGAAAGAATGTTGGGCCACACTGAAACTTTAATAGGAAAATGTAAGTCTAGTATTCTGAATTTAATAAATTCTTGGCCTATGATTAATTCTTAATTGCCAATGGGCCCATCTATAGTTGTTTATTTATAGAAATTCTTTTGCAAGTTATTCCAGTGTTTATAATCATTGCTGGAAAGAATCTATATTCAAACCCATCCAGAATGGGGTGAAATGATGTCATGCTAGGAGTTCAGGGTAAATCTTTATACCTGATAAAACTAAGCAGTAGGTACACAATAAAGTAGAAACCTCTGTACCCTTTATCTATCTGCTATGCTTGGGATTTGTTTTGGAAAGTTATATGTTTTTCAGCTTCCAAAAGTTTTTGTTTTTTCTCCTTAAAATATTAAAAATGTGTAATATACCGGTAGTCACTTCATGACAAGTCTTATTTACAAGGAGCCTTGAAAGTTTAGAAACTAAACAATAAAGTGATGTTTGTTCCATAGTAAGGACAAAAGAAGTTGCTAGATTTCTAAGAATAGAGTATTTTACACTATAGCAGTTTGGGCTCACTTATGGATTGAGCATAGATGAGGCGTATAAAATTGGTTTTCCATTATAAGAATTATAATAGGTCACATCTTTTTTTCTCGGAAAAATACATTTTGTTTCTATGAGTTATTTTAAGCTTTTATGTATCCTTTAGCAGCAGAGAAAAGCCTTTATTATATAAAGATGACAAGGAACATACATGGCAATTTGCAGAATGGCTAGCAGAGCAAGAAAATGTACAGAACATATTTTTTTATACTGTATGTCTAGGATCCCCAAGCTATGCAATTTATGATGAACATCCAAACAAATCAGATTAGTCTTCTAAAAAAATAAGGTTTAAATTTGCTGTGTCCAGTGTGCTCTACAAATAGTTTGTGCTTCCCCCCCCCCCCGTTTTAACATTTTGGTGTGTTAATGAGTTAACAAAACCACAAGGATTGAGGTATGGCGGCCCTTTTTTTTTACTTAATTGACTATGTAAATCAGGGATAAGCAGATTTACTTCATGCATGGATTATTTTGTTAGAATTTAAGGTCTACCTAGCAGAATCAGGATTGCAAGCTAGGTTGAAAAAACATGGGGGAACAGATGCAAAATCACAATTAAATGGTGGGTGGTGACAATGAGTTACAACCTGGAACAATACTCCATGGGATGATCTGCCTAGATGTTAACGCAGGAATTAATTTTAAATACTAGAATTTAGGGACATAATACTGAATTTTGTTTCTGTATTTCAACAATTTAGCAAAGAAAAGCTTACTTTGCACTAAGAAATAAATGTTGAAAAGCTTTGCTGATCTACAGTCAGATTACAGTTGATAGTTTCTTTGTCCCTAGGAGTTTGCTACAGTAGGAGCTTAAGAATGGGTTGGCGAAATAAAGGCTATTTTGTAGATTAGTTGAGAATATTGAGTACATGGAGTTTTCATCTTTAAAGAAATTTACTAGATTATTGTTTATTGTGCACATCAGTGCAAGTAAACATAAAGAGAATTTCAGATTGCCAAATAACTGGGGGAAAGTATGTGGTCTCTGTCTCTCTCTCTCTGTCTCTGTCTGTCTCTCTCTTTTTCCCATACGCGCACACACACCACTAGCTGCTAGCAGCAGGTTTCCAATCAGACTGGCTAACATAAAGAAAGACAACGTTGATAATGAAAGACCACCACAAGAGAACAGTACCATTGGCCAATAACCACCCTCCCCACAACATGGAAAGTCCTGTAAGGACCAAGCTACAGGACTGCATCAGAGATGGTATTCAGCCGGTTCGCACCGATTCGTGCAAACTGTTGGTGGAAATTTGGCCAAGGTCACCGAATTGGTAGCGATGGCCGGCTGGCCACGCCCCTGAACCGGTCCCCCGGTCGCCACTCGCTCGCCCCGCCCACCATATTCGTCGCCGCCATGTTCTTCGCGCACGCGCATCCCATTGCCTTGCAAGTCCAATGGGATGCACATGCACAAAGAACATGGCAGCGACGGCATGGCAGCAGCTTTTTCCATGACCTCCGGTACTTTTCGGCGGCCTGCAGCCAGCCGCTGCCTCTTTGAGAGCCACTTTGCAGCTGCGGCGGCTGGCTGGGGGCCGCCGAAAACTCCGGTGAGCTTGCCTTCCGGACTCTGGACCAGCTGCCGCGGAAGGTAAGCAGCCTGAACAAAGAGGTGGTGAGCGGGAAGGAAGCGGGGCTAGGGCCGTGGCCGCTAAAGGCGGGGAAACGGGGGCGATTGGCGAAGGGAGGGCGGGGGTAGATAGGTAGAAATTTTTTTAAAAATTCCTACCTTTTCCTGTGGGTGTGGCTAGGTGGGAGGGGTGTCATGTGACTGAGTGGGCGTGGGCGTGAGTGACATCAAGTTGGCCATGCCCACTCAGTCACATGCCCCCCCCCAGCCACGCCCACCGAACCGGTAGCGAATTTTTTTGAAACCGACCACTGGACTGCATGGACCACTGCATGGACCTGTGAGGACCAAGCTACAGGACTGCATGGACCAGTGCATAAGCATAGCTTAGAAGGGCGTTGGGAACAACGCCAGAAGTTCAAAACACCAGTTGCTCATAGATAAAGCTCATAGTCTTGCCCAAGACTCAGGGTCTAGACAGACCAATTGCAGCACAGCCTGAATTCACTACAGGAAGTCATACAACTCAATGACATACACATGGATCTGCCTGGCACTATAGAAAGGCAACAGGATACTAAGGATTTCCCTCAAGAACTTATCAGACTGTGATAACACTTATCAGACTGTGATAACACTGGAAGTCAAGTTCACACAAGTGACCATCAAGTGTAGCATATACCAAGGAGATGCACTGTCTCTACTGCTGTTCTGCATAGGCCTGAACCCCCTCAGCCAGATAATCAGAAGGACTGGATTTGGATACAAGTTCAAGACTGGAACTACCATCAGCCATGTTCTCTACATGGGTGACATCAAGCTGTATGCTGATCCATCTGACACGGATCTACAGTGAGGACATTTGGATGTCATTTGGATTGGAGAAGTGTGGCTGGATGGTAGTCAAGGGAGGGAAGGTGGTTAAGACTGATGGGCTGGGACTCCCTGCAGGCCGCATAGCAGGCATACAGACCAGCTACAAGTACCTTGGTATCCCACAGTCACATAGGAATCACAATGAGGAGGCAAGGAAGCATCAACATCGAAGTATCACCATAGGGTAAAATAGGCCCTGAAGAACCACCCAATGGGAGAACAAGATCCTGTTGGACTTCCAGATTCAGATGGACAGGCAAGTATTGGCCAATAGACCAGACATTATGGTGGTAGACAAGGATCAGAAGACAGCATTGGTGATAGATGTAGCAGTGCCAAGTGAGAACAACATCAGGAAGATGTATGAGAAGCTGGAGAAGAACCAGGGCCTGAAGGAAGAACTAGAGAAGACATAGAAAGACAGTGCCAAAGTGGCCCCAGTGATGGTAGGAGCACTTGGTGCTGTGATTCCTAAGCTGGGAGAAAAGCTCCAGCAGTTCCCAGGAACAACATCGGAGCTCTCTGTCCAGAAGAGTGCAGTGCTAGGAATAACTAAGATTACTGGGTAGAACCCTCAAAGTCCCAAGCCTCTGGCAGAGGACTGAAGATTAAGGAAGACACATACCACCAATAGGAATGAGAAGAGTTTTTTTTTTTTTAATAAAATAGAGTTCAACTCAATCACCTGGCAGTTCTTGGAGTGATGCCAAATCTTTTTTTCCTAAGACCATTCGATTGATTTATTCTCTAGCACTAGTCAGCATCTGTATTGTTTCTAATAAAATTACCCATCAATCCCTGCTTCTGCACTTATAATCAGTATGATTTATGCACATCTGTAAAGAAGTTTAAACCCGAAATATTGGAAAATGCGTTGTAAAATAATTATACCTGCTACAATTTACAAATGTAATACTCATTTGACACCCACAATGGGTGTCTGCAACTAACTGGTTAGAAAGCCTAGATATCATATCCAGTTTGTAGCCCAGTTTACTATTTGACTCAAGAGACCAGTTTTGAACTGGTCAATCAACAGGATTGGGCTTGCTGCCCTCCCTCTGTGCTTCTTATTTTTCCAGTCAAATAGACATTCAGCCAGAAGATGCAAAGAGCAGTTATATATGCATCTAATCAATCAAACAAACAAACAAACAAACAAACAAACAATCATCAATCAATGATTGTTTTTTTAATTAAATCCTGCCTTTCTTATAAGGCAGGGATGTCAAACTCGCGTCATCACGGCGTCATCACATGACGTATTGGGACTTACCCCCTCCGGTCGCTAAACTCAGCATGGGCGTGGCCAGCGCGTGATGCATCTGGCCCGCGGGCCGCGAGTTTGACAGCCCTGTTATAAAGGCTCAAGGCAACATACATCCTTCTATTTCTATTTCCCCCCATAACAACAGCCCTGGGAGAAGTAGGCTGGGTTGAGAGAGAGAGAGAGAGAGAGAGTGAACAATTGGCTCAAGTCCACCCAGCTTGCTACACAGTTTGGTATCATTATATATTAAGAGTCTTAAATCAAAAGGAAAGTTGCATTTAAGCTAACCCCAATTCCTCCTTAAATATTTTAACATAGGGAAGTTGAGGGAAAGTAAGGAAAGAGTTTGGCAAGACACATGGCTGTAAACAGTATGACCATTCTGTGTGGCCCATCCTAAACTCAGTTTCAAGCCTTCATATATTCAGGCAGATGCATGAATGAATAACAGAGTTGGAAGGGACGTTGGAGGTCTTCTAGTCCAACCCCCTGCTCAGGCAGGAAACCCTACACCATTTTGGACAATTGATTGTCCAGTCTCTTCTTAAAAAATTCCAGTGACGGAGCATTCACAACTACTGGTTTTTTTTTAAGTAGATCCATTTGATTCCTGCCAGCAGCTTTTTCATTGGAAAGATTCCCTGCTGCAGTGCTAAGCTCACTTACTCAGACCTATCGTTTAATGACTCAGAACTTATTTCTGAGTAAATATGTAGAGTCTTAGAATCTCAAAAGGCATAATCAAGCTGAAATTGTGCGGACTTCAACATTCCTATTTAAGATTTAAACTGTGTTTGAAGTGGTTCAGCAAACTCTAATTAAGATGGAACCCTAATTCTGACAATAACTCTTTATAATGCAAAGTTAATACTACACTGTGATTTGAATAGGAAAAGATGATTTCACCTGAGTAGGAACTCAAGAGCACTCAAATCCATAGAGTTTTTTTATGTCTCATAAATTTTTGTAAGGTAAATAATAAAGACCATTCAAATTCTCATTGCTAGTGAGAATTTGAAGTATGAGTGCTCACTTAAATTCTTGGCCAAAGCTCATTTGGACCTTATAAAATTGATACAATATTTAAAATTGCCTACATTTGTTAGGATATAAAATCAAGAATTTGCTTCAGCAGTTGGAAGTGTTATTTTATTTGCTGTGTTTTTCATTGGACCTACCTAATGAAAAGTAAAATAATTGCTATACAGGTAGTCCTCAACTTACAACAGTTCATTTAGTGACCGTTCGAAGTTACAACGGCACTGAGAAAAGTGACATGACCATTTTTCACACTTAGAACCATTGCAGCATCCCATGGTCACATGATTTACATTTGGATGCTTGTCAACTGGTTCATATTTATGACAGTTGCAATGTCCCAAGGTCATGTGATCCCCTTTTGCGGCCTTCTGACAAGCAAAGTCAGTGGGGAAGCCAGATTTACTTAACAACTGTGTTACTAATTGAGCAACTATAATGATTCACTTAACAACTGTGGCAAGAAAAGTCGTAAAATGGGGCAAAACTCACTTAGCAAATTTCTCACTTAGCATCAAATTCTGGACTCAGTTGTGGTCGTAAGTCAAGGACTAGCGTTATTTCCCACAAAATATTATTTTATATCTTGTATGTACATCTGGGCAGATTGCAAAATAATTTCAATATGGTTTATTATTAATGATTCTATTTATATTGATAAGCTTTGTTTTTATTTTTATTTATTTTTATCCAGTTTGGTCTAGTGGTTAACACACCAAGTTAGAAAGCAAGAAACTCAAATCTTGCCTTAGTTATGAAAGCCAGCTGAATGACTTTGGACCAGTCATTCTTTCTCAGCCCAATCCACCTCACAGGGTTGTTGTTGTAGGACCGTGATGGCGAATCTATGGCACGCTTGCCACAGGTGGCACGCAGAGCCATATCTAAGGGCACACGAGGCGTTGCCCTATGTCAGCTCTAGCCCGCATGTGCATGCTGCCTAGCTGATTTTCGGCCTTCCGGAGGGCGGGGGGAGGTCGTTTTCGCCTTCTCCAGGCTTCAGGAAAGCCTCTGGAGCCTGTGGATGGCGAAAAACGGACCCAACGGCCCAACCGGAAGTTCAGAAACAAACACAGTGAGCCCTGTGTGCATGTGCGGGGGGGGGGCAGTGCAGGGGGGTTGTGCCCGCATGTGCGGGGGGAAGGGCATTGCATTATGGGTGTGGGCACGCGCGCACATGCTATCCCGCGCGCGCACGCCCTTTTGGCACACGAGCAAAAAAAGGTTCGCCACCAATGTTATTGGTCTCTCCAGTATTCAGTAAGCCTTCCTGGTGTATCATTATTATTATTATTATTAGTAGTAGTAGTAGTGGTAGTAGTAGTAGTAGTAGTACCACAGTAGTAGTAGTACAGTGGCAGCAGGCGGGGAGGGCATTGCATTATGGGTGTGGGCACGCACGCGCGCACTATCGCATATGTGCCCTTTTGGCACCCGAGCAAAAAAAGGTTCGCCATTACTGTTGTAGGAAAAATAGGAAGAGTAAGTTGTGTTGGATATGTTCCTCGACTTGGGTTATTTGTAAAAATAATTAAGATGGGAAATAAACAAAGGAAAAAAACAAAAAAACAAGCTACCATACTCTGTCTTGTGCTTGTATACACATGTTGTATCTCTAATATATAGGGTGGTTAGCTCTTTCAGATTGTATTTTTAGAAAGAAAGAGGAGAAATTGTGTTTTTGGTTTTGTTTCCCTTTCTCTTACTGTTTTTAATCTGTTCTGCTAGTTTCAAGGCTGCCCGAAGTTTCAAAGCACTCCTCGGGCTGCCAATCTGCCAGTCCCAATATCAGCCCATCCTACACCCTTCCCCCCACATCTCCCTGCTAGTCTTCCTTTCTCTGGTCTGTAGAATTGGAGGTCTGGCGCCAGAACAGAACTACAGTAATCTCAGTCTTCCATTATTTTCCATTCTGAGAGTGGGCATTTTAGGAAAGTTCTGACACTGTAGGATTGCAACAATCATTTTCTAAACTCTGCGTTCATAACTTTAACATTATTAATGTTTTCCCAGTGCCAATTTTGTGGAAACTGCGATCCACCATGTGCGCATGCCCACATCTGACCATGAAGCCTAGACAGAGTTCAGAAAGAAAAAACCCCAAGTAATTAAGAATAAAGGACATATGGAAGTTCTTGTCAAAATGTATCCATCTGGAAAAATCAAATCCAAGATTCCTAGATGAGTTGTTCCTTTGAGTTACTGTTTTCATATTAGTCATCATTCTTCTTTGTCAATGTCAATTCAACTTTCGCAAAAGAAAATATCGTTTATTCAGTTTTTAATTCTTTAGTCAGACATATAATGTTTTATGCTTAATTTTTATTCTTATTAAAATCTTGTTAGGAAATGTTTTAAGATTATCACCGAAGCATGACTTCTTTTTACTCCAGAATATATCTGAAAGAAAAACAGAAGGTTTTTATTCTTTTTCCTTTCAGTTGTTGCTTCTCTGCTCAGGTTTCAGCTTGAATCCCTTCAAAGGCGTTCCAGTCTACAGTCTGAGAATAATCTAGGGACTAATTCAAAATTATACCATATACACATAGTAATACGTAAAAGTTCTGAAATTAAGCAGAATATCAGGGATATCAAATACCCTACCTGTTATTAAGGTTTCCCTCAATCAGCCTCTACTCCCATTGACACATTTATAGGCTTCCATTGCTTTTCCAGATGCATAAGCAATGCATCTCTTTCCATAACTTATTTTAGCTCTGAAATAATTAATTTATGCTTGAAAATGCTGGGCTTTTTAAACCTTATTCTTTGGGAGCCTTTAATCTTTTTAATGGTATGCTTGTTAGCCTGGGATCTTATATCCAGCCTTGCAATGCTAGTTAATCTGCTAGTTTTCAGATCAGGAAAATATCATCTACTTACCTTTCCTTTAGCAGTCCTACCTGAAAGAAAAGAGACTTCATTTGTATCTTCCTGTTCTGATTGAGTTCTGATTGAAGCTGAGTAAGGTTCTCCTGTACACAGATAAAAGAAGAAAATGTGTAGTGTTGAGAAAAGAAATAGTTGATTTAAAGGGAGTGGGAGAAATTTCCATTTGGACTTCCCAGGTCAGATGAAGGTTTTGGGGAATCACCCTTAGTTGACTGTAAAATAGGTATCAAGATAAGATTTTGATAATAATAAATAATAATGAACACAGCAACTTACCAATGTACGGCTGATATTTTTTTCAACATGCAATATTGAAAGGCAGCTTTTCCACATAGCGTTTCAGAGCTCCCAATTAATTTTGCAGAGCAATATCAGGGTCAGCCTAGAAAAGGTTTTGCATCTTCTGGTCTGAAGCCAAATTGACTATTCAGCACCGGATGTTTTTTCTTCTTCTTAAAGAGTTTGCCAGGAGACCATAGAAGCTGTAAATTATGGATGGAAAGTATTTTTAAAGGATAGTATTTGCAGACTAAATTAACCAAGTGCATCTGTTTTTTTATATTTTCCAAATCGGATTTTAAAATATGATCCAGCTGCTTGCATTTTGCAATTAGCTGACTTGCTAATATTTTGTAAAAAGTCTTAAACTGATCTCTTTACTTAATTGTACTCTTGGAGTAATAGGCATTAAACTGGAGTCAATAGTGTGTTGTACTTTGTAGATTTTTAATGTTAAATCAGTACAAATGTATCAGTGGCTTAGCTTAAAAATGTTCATTGTGCTATGAGAAGTTAATAGTAGGTTGACTGTGCCATGTCAATGCAATGCATTTATTCTTCAGCTTTTCATCTAATTCAGTTGACATTCTGAACTAATGACTGGGCTTGATAAGGGGCTGAATGAGGGCTAATAAACCAAAGCTTCATCCAGTCAGAGTAAAAAATATTTCGTCTGTCTGGGTAAGCGGTGCTCACCTTGTTCTGGAGGGGATCATTCCTCACTGTATTTCCCTGAGGGGTTTTGGGATCTTGCACATTCTGTAGAGATGTGACTCATGATGCCTATTACGAATTCAGACAAATAGATCAACTGCAACCTGTCTGAAAAGAGACAACCTTGTAACATTTATTAATAGGTTGATAATCTCCTGCTTGAGTTTCTGCATGCGTTATTTATGAGGCTGCCTTTGAAAGCAGTCTGGGAACCTCTGTTCAAATCAAGAGTGGCTAGACTGTAACTGTCTTTAATTTTAAAGCTTTCAAACTATCTTAGGGTTATCTCTGTTATGTCTGCAGAGACCCTAACATGGAGATTGGCAAATCTTTGGGTTTTAGACTTAAAATTTTAAGAGCATGCTCTGGTCTCATACATTAACCACCTGGGAAGCTTGCTTTTTCAACAAACATGATTAAGCAAAGCTAACTCATGGACTACTCCCTATCAAACCACCTCTGGATACCTTCTGTCATTCATCTTTCCTCATCCTCCTGCTCCTTCATATGAGCTACAGTAGTCCATATTTTTTTCTAAGAATTATTGGTGGGATTTAGGTGGGACCAGAGGCCCTTCTCTTTTAAGTTTAAAAAAATTGATATAAATCTGGAGAGAACTCAAAGAGGTGAACATAGGATAGTTATTCCTGACCTAAAGGGCACTGCTTGAAGTTGTATTCTAGAAGCCATTTCTAAAGTGAATAATTGCCAGTGAGAAAGCCCATTTTAGTCTTTCACCTCCTTTGTGGAATATCCTTCCCTAAGAGGCCGACTTAATGAGCCATGGTGGCGCAGTGGTTAGAGTGCAGTACTGCAGGCTACTTCTGCTGACTGCCGGCTGCCTGCAATTTGGTAGTTCAAATCTCACCAGGCTCAAGGTTGACTCAGCCTTCCATCCTTCCGAGATGGGTAAAATGAGGACCCAAATTGTTGGGGGCAATATGCTGACTCTGTAAACCGCTTAGAGAGGGCTGTAAAGCACTGTATATAAGTCTAAGTGCTATTGCTATTAATATCAATCCTATAGAATTTTTTCCACAAAAATCCTTTTTATTTTATCTGATATTTTAAGGTCTACTTTAGTGTGTTTAGATTTTTTTTTTAATATTTTATTCTTCCACTGTTTTTCATTTGAACTGATGTGTTGCTTTCTTACCCTAGGTGTTAGTTTTGTCATATTTTTATGGCATGCTTGTTTTTATCATTTTGTGGTTTTCATTTGCTTGTACACCACTGGAAAGAATTCTGGTTATCTGACAGTCTGAAACTGTAGTCAATCAATCATATTTTGGGAGACTCATGAAAAACATTCATGAAAATCTTATAAAAGCAGCCTTTCCTTACATCCACAATTCTGATTCCATGTTTTGTGGCACACTTTGAATGAACCATATGGGAAACATCAAAACTTGCTTACTGAAAGTGCTTGTACATTTTTATGTTTTTTAATGTTCACAGTATGGGAAGGGCAGATTATTCTTAGATATTATGTGTTCGTATTTGCATTCCTTCTCTTTCTGAAAGATAAAGGAATATGTCTGGAGATGGTTTCATATTTATTTAACATCAGTGCCATAGAATATTTGTGGTTTTGATAAAGTGGTTTTGTGGTTTTGATAAAGTTTTACATTGTATTTTTATACTTGTAGTTGGCAGAAGACAAAGTTGGTAGAAATGCAAGAGTTTGCATTTTCTGTTGAAAGCAATGAGTGAATTGTCTACTCTAGTAACCCTTTCATAATTGATTCACATGAACAATGAATTTAAGGGGCATCCAAAATTACTATCTTTTTAAGGTGACCAATTCTGAATTAGCAATTTGTAAAGAATCTTAGAAGTTATTTAGTGATCAGTCTGGTAGTCTTATTTTTGTAGACTACAGATTTGTGTAAAATAAGAATTGAAAGATTTGTTTCCTGTCTTTTTGTAGTTAGTTATAAATCTTGCATAATAACAATAGTGGCTCATAATTAGGCATGAAATCTTAAACAGTGTATTTTTTGTAGGTTCCTTTAGAGGGGGATAAAAGTAATATTTATTATCCACAACAGAATAATGCCATGTCAGTTTAATCCAGCAATTTATCAGGGACTGAGAAAATATATTGACTAGATGCTGATTTTAACTTGCTACTTATGTTTCAGACATGAGGCAGTGAAAAATGTGCAAAACAAGAAAGGCATAGTGCCAATGATCTGAAAAGTCATTCGTTTTTATATATGATGTGGCCCAGAATCTTGCTGAATTGAAATAATGTTACTGGCTGCATATAAATAACTCAGCAAAATGTTATCTTTATAGTTAGTGATTAATGCACTTCATGTAAGAAAAAAAAGGCTAGGTTGCTTCCCACTAACCATCTGTTTATAATTTAAATATTTTAAGATACTGAAAAACACACATATACAACTCTACTGTTGCTCTGAGTCAGCTTGAACCACTTCCTACGCAAAGAAGTGCTTCTGCTTCTTTCTTTATGGTGTCATGGCTCTGTGGAGAAGTGCTTTTTCTCCTATAGATATCAAAGAGGATAATACAAAGTAACACTTTGAAAATGTTGTACAGGTAATCCTCAACTTACAATCATTCGTTTAGTGACCATTCAAAGTTACAACGCCACTGAAAAAGTGCCTTATGACCATTTTTCAGCAGCATCCCCATGATCATCTGATCAAAATTTGGAAGCTTGGCAACTGACATCTATCTATCTATGATGGTTGCAGTGTCCCCAGATCATGTGATTACCATTTGCGACCTTCTGACAAGCAAAGTCAATGGGGAAACCAGATTCACTTAACCATATTATTAACTTAACAACTGAGTGATTTGTGGCAAGAAAGCTCATAAAATGAAGCAAAACTCACTTAACAATTGTCTTGCTTAGTAACGGAAATTTTGGGCTCAGTTGCGTTTGTAAGTTGAGGACTACCTGTAGGTTGTTTTAATATAATCTTTTAATGTCGCTACACTGAACTCATTTAAAAGGAATAATTTTTGTCAAATATATGAACTATGCACAAATGGACAATTCCTTTCTTCTGATTTCTTGGTTGCCACTTCCTAATACCAAGAATTATTTCTGTAACCCTTGCATAAAACATATTATGATATTGTTACTGGGTGTCTTTAACATAAATTTGCTGAAGGCATCCAGAATTTCCAAAAATTATTTTTCCTCATTACCTTTATTTTCTGCATTTGGGATCTGTCAGGAATAGCATTAAATTTGCCTAACAATTCGAAAGACATGTGATTGTAGTACTGTATCTCACAAGAAGAAGTTAATTATATCTCTAAACTCGACTGACATTTCCTTTTGTCATAAATATTTAAAATAAGCCTGCTAACTCAAAATGTAAAAATGTTGGAGGATATATAATTTAAAACACTAAATGGGCATTTGAAAGATTGATGCATTTTTAAATACGAGTATCTATTGTATTATCTAAGGATTTTATGCCAGGAAGTAAAACCCCCCCAGTATTCTCATCTTTCTGTATCGGTGAGGCTGCAAGACAGTCTTAAAAAGAGTGTCTCTCCCTGTCCCACCACTTTATCCTTTATCAATAAAAACAAATCTTGTAAGTTCATGTTTGAACTATGGAGTCCCTGGTAGTCTCTGAGCTTTGTGGTTTTCTTGCAGACATTTCATTACCCAACTAGGTAACATCATCAGGACGTGGTTCCATCAAAAACATTCCCACCAATACTGACAGGTCAAGCCACTAGTATATAAACAGAGAGTAAGCCCCGTTTCCTTCTAGCATTGATGAGGTTACCTAGTTGGGCAACATCCAAACATTCCTTTATCAGATAGCTCCTATTTAATTATAATAAACGGTACATATTCTTTTTAGGCTTTTTTTACCTCTATTGGGAAGAAAAGGTTTGTTGGCTTTCCTCAAGGAAGATTTAATAAAGTCAGAATTCAGAATTTTACATATTCTTATTTTTCTAGGGGCATATAGTATGAACTTTGCATGAGTTGGTGTTTGACTGTCCAGTGAAGTAGTCTCAGGAACACTTTACCATAAGTTCAAATTATTTTCTTTAAAAAAATCTATTGTGTTTTAATTAATAACATAAAGGGGAAAACAACAAAACAAAACACAAAGATAATACTGATAGAAATACATAGTCAAAGAAAAGAGAAAAAAAGACACAAAAAGTGCCCAAAGTACATCCTGACTTGCAAAATTGAAGTTTGACTTTATTAGAGTGTCTAAATGTGCTGTACTGAAATTATAGGTTCTTAATCTGCTGGTGAACAGCATTGTATAATACTTAATGATCCTAGCCTAATTCGTTTGAGGCCAGAAATTAAAGGTATGCTTAAGTACTTTCTAGGTCCCAAGAATTTCAGCAATATGAAATTGGCAGAAGTCTTAGTTTTGCATTGAAAAATCATAAAGTATGAGACACAGAGTTGAATATCTGGGAAATTGTTCTGTTTGAAAAACATCAAATGAGTTTTACATTCAGTAATCAGAATGCATTTTCAAGGTTTTTGTGAATTCAGTTCCTAGGGGCAAAATTTTCTGAATAGACAGATACTATTACGGCCCATCTTTCCAGACTGTAGTATGTGAATATATTTGTCAAAAAGTTATACATTGCAAAAATTAAAATAAGGTTGAAATCTGTACACTTTCATAAAGGTGAACCTTTTAAGGCATCATGCACATACCGTTATCCATTTCAATTCTGTTTGTTTTGAAATAGAGATAACATATTACTCTGTTTTAATAGACAGTTCTTGCCTATTGTCTCTTAAGAGTTCTGATTTGCAAAGATGTCCTTATAGGCCATAGAAGGCCTAGTGCCATTCAGTTAAAAATGTTAATCATACTGCTCATTTTCAGTTTTCAGCAGAATTTTATCAGATCCACAAATCTGGCTGCACTTTTACAGTAAGCAATATGGTATATTTATTAGGGCAGTGCAGCACTTCAGGTTTGATTCTAAAAACCGAGTCCATTTTGGCTTTTATAACTCTTCTATCTCAGACAATTGGACGGGTGATGAAATGGAGCCCTGGTGACTTTATTACAGGGCGGGGGAACACAAAAGCCCAGCAGAAACTGGGAATTATGATTATTTCTGCCAGGTTTTGAATACGTTCTGTGTGTCAGGCAAATGTTATAACAGCTGTGCTAGTGAAGCATCATTGCTAACAGTATTTGCAGCAAGAATTAGATTGCAGCAGGATGGCTATCATTGACAGAGATGAAGAGGCATTCTTACTTAAATGTAGCAGCCAATCAAAGTGCAAGGGTTTGTCCAGAAATAAAGTAAAGCTGAATAATAGCAATTTGAACCAGCACAAGTCAGCTTCCTCTATTGTCATCTCTGGGGAGGAAAACATGCATAAGGGTTGTGTTCATAGTGGACTGGGGAATACAAAGAAATATTTTCCAAATCTCTAAACGATCATACTTCTCTCATCAGAAAAATCATTAAGAAACCAAGTAAGAGGGATGTATTTGAACTAATAACTAATATGCCTGATTTAGAAACACAGTATAACATTTTAAGAGTTTTATTTCTTTACCAGTTATTTCAGATGGTCATATCTTTACCATCTAAAATACTCAGAATTGATTCTGACAATCTTACTGTTTCTGCCATGCCTTTGCTCACCGTGCAGATCTGAAGGGGAAAAATTCATATGCATAATTTCTGTCTGTTAAACACTAATTTAACTTTTTTTTAAATCAAATGCAATTACAGCTTATTTATCTTTGAAATAATTGTTGGAATGTTTAAAACAGCGTGTTTTCAAGATGATTGTGGGAATACTGTAAAACACACAAGTGTCCTTTTGAGAATTCTGGCCAGCAAGGTGTGTCATCATATTTAATTTCCACTGATGCTGCAGAACGAATGTATGAAAATGACCCTTCTCTAGCGTTCAAGGGCAGGTTCAGGCAATATATGCATTCTCATAAATAAATGCTACTGTTTTTGTTAATGTACTTATAGACAATATGTTACTATTAAGTGCTTCCTTTGTTCAAAAGATGATAAACTAATTGTAGAAGTTTCTGGCCTGGAAAAAATCAAGGTTCCCTTAGTAAAAATGTATTTTCTGAAAATCATGTTATGTCTAAAGAACCTATGTTGCTTATTTCAATCTTTTCCTTAAGCTAAAATTGCTCTCTCTCTGCTTTCGGCATCATAGTCAATAAGGGATAAAAAGAATGGAATAATAATTAATATAGTATAAAAAGGGTTGATGGGATTATTGAAGATTAATGAAATGATGGTTCAAAATTGGGCCAGCAATTGGGCCTCATAGTGTAGGTGGCAAAATAAACATCATTAAATACAATTTGCAATACGTAATCATAGCTAAATCCAGACTGCCACTATATATTGAGCTTCCTGCAAATTGGGGCTGTTGAAATGTACATCCACATGCTTTTCTCACACATGTGGACTGCAACACTTGGCCATAATGTGCTGGCTGCTGTTGTGCAGTAGGTATTAGGTTTCCTAAGCAAAACATATAAAATGCTCCCTTTCAAAGCTTTTTAATCCTATGCAACAGATGCGTTATTATTCAAACCACATAGTGATTGCATTTAAAGTCCAGAATCTTTAAGTTTTGAACTGCCTACCCTCATAAATGTGTGGGATGTAATTTTGTCCTGATGCAAAGAAGTGTGATCAGTTTTGCTAACATTTCCCAATGGAGCTTTCTTCTACCTACTGCTTTCTGCTGTGCAGGTGCCCTGGGAAAGTCTTGTTGAGAATAAAAGTTTCCTGTTCCAAATATATTTCCTGTTAAAGGATCATACGTAGTGTTGCACATGTGAAATCTTGCCTGGATCACTGCATGAAATTTCAGAACATTGCTGCCAATCTGAGCTTGATAGATCAGAGATCTGTCGGTATTTTTTCTCAATAAAGCTATCCTTCATTGATGGTCAATGGATGGTCAATACAATGAAAGTCTAGAATCTAAAGAACAAAAGAAGTAGATGAATGACACCCCTGCCCTAAAGAAAGTGGGACATCAAAAAGGAGATATTAAATGGATCTGTATTACTGAGATGCTAGGAATCTAGAAAGTAGGAATGGCCACCATAACAACACCATCCCATTCAAACTTGGTTGCCTTTTTTTTTTATTTTTAATGAAAGCATAAATTGGATACGTGGGATTCTCACTGTAGCTGAAGGAAAGAGGCAACCACAAGACCAGATGGGAAAGTGGGCAGAAGTAATTATGAATAAGAAGCAGTGAAGATCAGGGAATCCAGATGTTTTCTGACTCATGTGGCTAGTCTGTAACAAAATTTCCTAGACTGTCACCGGTTTTCAAATGCTCAATTTGAGTAAATTTCAGACAAAGTCAAAGGAAAAGATAGGATGATGATGATGACAAAACAGGAACCTGAACTCAACTGAACAGGATCAAATGCCCGGAAGGCTGCTGAAGTGAAAGCTTTGAGCATCAGATGCAATAACTGTTTAGCAAAAGACAGTAAGAACATAAAGAGAGGAATAACCTTTTCAATTCAACAAGCTACAAGGTTTAGTGAAATGTGATAATCACAGTATCTTCACCAAATTGTTGAAATGAACTGGCCTAAAGTTACTCCTGTGTGTTAGGGAATAACACATTAAAGTATCTTTCAAGCTATGTTTTGTTCGTTTGTTTTTGAGGCTTCACATAGAATCACAGATGGATTTCTAGATGAAATCTTAAAGGAAAATATTGATTTGATAAAACTTTGTGTGACTTCAAACAAGCATTCATGTTTGATCAAGTTGGTAACCATTTATGTCAGATAAATACTCCATGGCATTTGTCCCTACATATTTTCCCATGGGATTTCTGAATGCAATACCAGCAACTGTCATAATTTGATGCATGTATGCTTACATGCACAGGTGAACAGAATCGATTTAATCTAAGTGGAATTACTTGTAGAGAATTTACATAAGGATACATTCCAGAATGGAATCAGATTCCTTGCAGAATTGCTATCAACATTTTTAATTCAGTTTTTATCTAATAACTCTGAATTCAGTTTTTATCTAGACCTTTATTTAAAAAAAAACAATTCACAATTATTTCACATTGCATTCTATTAAAAGGCATTTTAATTGAGGTATGGAAGGTTTTCCATCCTTCACAACCTCAAATAACAGTACAATGAAAGAGCACGTTTCATATTTTGAAATGCTTTTACTATTTTGGTTTGACACTCTGAAGTTTGTGCTATAAACATTTAACAGCAAAGTTTTTTTGCTAACATCATTATTTGGTAGTTACATTTCATTAAATGAACCTGAAAAATAAATTAGGATATTTTGCTCTATACTGCTAAAATGATCTCATAAGTGCTGTATGAAACTTTATGAAAATTTGACTAAGTTGTAGTATACCTTATGTTGATTTTATTGAAAATTCTAACTTTAGCCGTTGACTGAAACAAACCTTGAATGTAGTCTTTTGTACATTTTGTACTTTTTTATTTAGTAAATTAATGTAGAAGCCCTACACACTAGGTTAATCTGTACAAGAGTTAAGTTACTAGTTTGTCAAAAAAAATATTATTTTATATAATATAAAATTGATAGAAATAATGCTACTGCATTATATAATCAACAGACCTTTTCTTAGCTATCTTAGTTCTAGCAGTATCAGAGAGAAATTATCTGGAAATGCTACATATATGAAAGAGGAAGACTCTGATCATATGAATAGGGGCACCATTTTGATATTTTTTGACTTCCCTTTGCAGACACTGTTGCTTGCTTAGAATGCTGACAATGACTTTTACAAGCTTTATAGAAAAGTTTTCACGATCACTTTAAAACAGATAACATTTTGTATGAAACATACAAAACAAAATCTGCCCCAGTCCATTACTCTGCAATAATTTTCTTGTGCTGTGGAAATTCGAAGCCTGAGTTGTTTTTACTCCTCTTTTGAAGGAATAGCAAAGTAATTCCTTTCAGTACAAGGAGTCTGTCACTGACTGCTATTTTTACATACAGAAGTAAATGCCCATAAAATTATCCATGTATGGGTAGCTTCTAGTTAGTAAAAGGCCATATAATTCACTGATTCAGTTTTGCATTAAAATGGATAAATTTAAAATAACAATTAAGCATCTAAATCTGTTTAATGCCAAGTCTTTTGCTCACAGTAAGCATGATGACATGGAATTGAAAAAATATTGGAGGAGCAATCATATACTACTAATGTAGTTTAATTTTACTGTTGTCATTTTAAGTATATAATGTTTTGTACCCTTAGGTATGGCAGAAACTGCCTCATTCAATTTGAGGATTTTGCCAACCAAAACGCATTCCGTCTTCTGAATAAATATCGCAACTTATACTGCACTTTCAATGATGACATTCAAGGTAATGAAATATTTGTAATCCCTGTTTAGCAGAGGACAATATGATTTAATAACTTACTATTTATAAAGACTCTGTGTCACATCCAGGCAACCCATTACATCATATGCTTGTAGATCCACATGATGATCGGGGTAAAGTGTACAAGCCCTTTGTGGCTTTCCTGCGCTGGTCTGAAGAGACACACTGGTTGATCTTTGCTGTCCCACTGTCACATTTTAGCTCTCCTGAGAGGGAACTAAAGGTGCTTCCCTGGCTTATTTGTCATGAGGCATCTGTGGACTTCCAGCAAACCTCCTTTAGTAATTGAATACAGCTTTTACCCTTTACTAATTCTTGCATGTGCATGCAAGAATTATTGACTCTCAATTCTGCTAATTCATTTTTTTTGGAGACCAAAGATGATTTGATATTATTAAGACACATTTACCTACAAAGTTTAAAATAGTGTAACCAATGGTATTTCCTGTGACATTCCATGAAAGCAAAAAGTAGACTTTGAAGAAGCAGAATAGGGAGAGTATCCTTTGAACATGGGTGTTGGAAAAGACTTTTTAGAATACCATGGACAGCCAAGAAATAAAACCCATTGAACATATCAACCACTTGAGTTCCCATTTGAGGTACTAGGCTCAAATTATCCTACTTCAGACACATTGTACGAAGACCCAGCTTTCTGGAAAAGGCTCTAATGCTGGGAAAGAGGGAGGAAAAGAGAAAAAAGTTGATGGATTCAGACCCAAAGGACCAGGTTAGAGATAGATTGTCATGGAGTAAATCTGTCCATAAGAGTCAACACTGATTTGATGGCATATAATCGATCAATCATCTCATTGTCGTTGCTTAACATTTCCTAAATATATACACGTGAGGAATTTGTATTCCTAAACCTCATTAAGTCCATCTCATTGAGAATTCCAAACTCTTACAACTTCACAATGCTGAAATTCTGCAGGAAAATGGCAATTTTCAGTGCATGATGTTTGATACTTTATGACAGCCTTTTCTTGTATTGGTGAAATTTTCTAATATTGAATAGCCTTGGCTTGTTCAGCAGCTTCATTCTTCAAATCTCCACTGATCTTCTTAGTACATTGTGTAACAAAATATTTTCTTTTATGGACAAATAATATCACATTTACCATTCCTATGTATAGTGAACTGTGTTCCTGGAGGGTATTATCTAAAGTATTATCATAATACACCTTTCATTTGATGCAATTGAATAAGTGTGAGGAGAGAGATGAACGCTTACTTGAAAAGGAGTAGTAACTCATTCAGACATGTGTCCTCCATTGTTTTTACAATAAGATATTGTATCATAGGAGAATTATTATTGTTTTCTGGGCTTAATTATTTCCTAGTTATTTTTTCTATGTAGTTTTCCACTAGCTGTATTCATTAGCATTTTAAAATAGTCTTTTCTTCCTATTTCAATAATTATCTAATAAATATAAGGCAAATGCTACTCTTGGTGTGCCTTCTTGAACCTTCTTCTGATTGTAGGGCTGGTGGGTGAATTTGATCTAAAATGAGTCTTTAAGAGAAAGCGTAACATGCTTTAGATTTCCTGTGCTAGACAGGGGATTGGACCTCGTGGTTTAAATTATCTTTTCAGACCTGGGCTTCTGTAGGATCCTTTTTCACACAGATGTGCAATGTAACTTTACTGCAGATTTTTTGGGGGTGTGGGGAGGAAACCTGGAATGAGTGCTTGTGTGCGTTTCAGCTTAACATTAGAAGATTTAAAAAACAACAACACCCAGGACAAATTCTGCTTTTAAAGTTCACCTAAAAGATGCGTGATTGGTTATCAATGGACACGAGCTGTTATTTCAATTTAATAAAATTATTTCTTATTTTATTCTGTTTCAGGAACAGCATCTATAGCTGTTGCTGGTCTCCTTGCTGCACTTCAGATAACTCAAAATAAACTGTCTGATCATACAATACTCTTTCAAGGAGCTGGAGAGGTTTGTTTATCTATTCTCTTTTTCATTGCTATGCCACTTTTTTTGACAAAAGAGGTGTCATATTTCTAGTTTGGCCAGGTATTTATTTATTTGATTGGCTGCTTGTCTATTTATTGATCTTCTGCTGCTTAGGGGCAGCAGTTAGTGGATCCCCATGGCTTAAATGACCTTAGATTAGAATTGTGTGGCTGTGTGGTTCAAATTGAAAGATGCTGGCCTGAGCATTGCAATGCAAACCCCACCCTGTCTGACGTCACTGGGCATGAAAAATGGGTGAGGCTTACATTGTAAGATTCTGACTTGCTGGTTTTGACTCCTGCACCCTACTCCTCCTTTGGTGCTGTTGGCTGGGCAGATATATTTTTAGTAAGTCAGCTCAGCCAGAGTGAATCCAGTGGCCTTTCTGAACTGAATGAAGTCTGTGACTAGTCAGAATCTAGATAGAAATCTTATTTGAATTCCATTGCAGACAATATGCAATATATAAATATGTTAAAATACAACAATGCCAGGGAGTCTAAATGGTTGAAATGCATTTGTAGCCATATCAATGTAGGCCATTTGTTATTGACACCACAATTAGATCCTCAGTGCATTACTTTAAAAAAAAAAAACCTTTTCAGTTTATTCCCGACATCCTGAGGAATTTGTATTAACAAGCTGAAATTTCAGTGTGTGCACAGGGAAAAAAAATCCCTAGCCATGGAACCATATATTTATGCTTTTATGTTTGAGTGGCTTTGTGTTTTTATGTCAGGTAACTGAAGGATTCCTCTGTTACTTTGGAAGTCAAAATTGGCTATGTATGAGAGCCAGTTTGGTCTAGTGGTTAAGGCACCAGGCTAGAAAGCGAGAGATCATGAGTTTAAGTCCCGCCTTAGCCATAAAAGCCAGCTGGGTGACTTTGGGCCAATCACTCTCTTTCTAGACCCAACCCACTTCACAGGGTTTTTGTTTTGGGGAAAATAGTAGGAGGAATGTGTTGGATATGTTTGCTGCCTTGAATTATTTGTAAAAACAATAAAGATGGGATACAAATAAATAAATAAATAAACCTCAATATAAGGTATACTATCTACATATCTGCATCAGCAGAAATACTCTGTCCCATTTTCTTTTCCCCCTTTTAATAATTTGGTTGCAAGTAAACTCTGTATAAGGGATGAGAACAACAGACCATGTAGTATAGTGGTTAGATTTTCAAACCAGGACCTGGGAGAACCAGGTTCAATTCAAACATGGAGATTATCAGATGATTTTTATCTCAGGTTCCTTTTCTGGGCCATTGTTGAGAAGCAAATGAAAAGTGACCCCTATTATAGTGCTTTAAGCTCATAAAAATGCAGGATGTACTGTAGATGCAAAAAGTAATTAGTAATGGGGACTTGCTTTCTTTGAACCTCATTGTTTATATGCAGATGTAGACGTTTTGTCTGATTAATGAATAAACAGGGAGCTTTTTCTTCATAATTTGTGAAACTTGGGTCATGTTTTATGTATATTCTGAAACTGTCAGAGTCAAAATGAATCAAATGTACAAAAATAACTAATACTTTGGGCCAGAAGATTTTTATTGAGGTTATACAATACAAAAAAAAAAGTGTAATGTCAGCATTTGTAGATGTTCCAAGACCATATAAAATAGGTACAGATGTTAACTCAGAAATAATGCATTGTTTAGTCCCGTTATTTAAATAATCCCTTTCAATTCCGAAGTAAAACTCAAAGTCTGATTATTTTAAAGTCATTTTTTGCCTAAGGTGACTAAATAAGCATATTCATTCTGCTGTGAACTGCAAAGAATCAAAGTGGCCAACTCAAGTTCCCGGTCAAAGCACATTTCAAAGGGCATGATGACCAATTCTAATGTATCACTAAGTCATTTCATTAAAAAAAAAAAAATGCACAGCCTGTGTTGTCCAAACTGAAGGGGGGTGGATTTGAAAGCCAAAGAGATAACAGATACAAACCTCCTAACCTTAACAATTACCGTAGATGGCTTGCTGGTGTAGTATTGGTTTTGTTAAGCAGTTCATCTTTTGTTGATCTCTGTAATGTGAAATGGAAGGGGGAAAGGCTAATTTGGAGGCTATTATGGAGATTGTGCTGCCAGATAGATGGGTTAGTCTTGTAGCTTGTTTTGGTAATGAAAATTTTTTAAAATCAAAATGTCTGTGAATATTGTTGTGTCTAATGTTGTTTCTGTGGTTTGCACAGAAATGAAAATATAACAACTCAGAGTGGTGCATAAGCTTTATAAAGGGGAAGTGATGTATATTTTCATATAAAAATAAATATATTTGCATATGTATAAATATGTATGTAGATGGGAAGAACTGAATTGATTTCTACTGTGTGTGTGTGTGTGTGAGGGAGAGGGAGAGGGAGAGGGAGGGAGAGAGAGAGAGGTTATACTCTAGTATCTGTGTACTAATTCTTCCTTTGCTCATCAGGCAGCAATGGGCATAGCCAGTCTTCTCATTATGGGCATGGAAAAGGAAGGGACACCTAAAAAAGAAGCCATAAAAAAGATCTGGTTGGTTGATTCAAAAGGATTAATTGTAAAGGTAATAGCATTTCCCTTTCTATTACAAACACACATTATGATTTAAACTTTTCTAGGTATATTGAATAATGACAACAGAAGCAACGTACACTCAAAGCTAGTATATCTTTCCCTGTACACTTAAACAAGTTACAATTGGATACTATCTAAGAATGGGATAATAATAATTATCCATTGGGATAATAATATTGCCATTGAGAACATGGTAAGTTTCTTTGAAAAACTAAGGAAGTATTTAAATTCCTACAGCAACTTCAGATTTAAATATCTATACACATGTGTATAGGTACATACAGTACATACATACACATCATTAATGTCTTATGTTTGTAATGAACCTAAAATTGTTTATTAAAATAAGCAAAGAAATGCTGATGTAAAAGATAACTTCCTGCTGATATTTTCCTTTATCTATGCCAGACCTCTACATAAACTTCAGCTGTGTTGCCTCAAATAACTTTTATTGCATAGCAATAAGAGCAGAGACCATGTACTGCATGCTGTGGTTTATTATGATATCAGCAGTGGTTAGACGTTCAGAGTTGCTCAGAGACCTGACAAGGCATTCTTAACGCATTTCTTCCATATGCTAGACAGAGCTAAGACAAAACACATGTATATCTCAAATACTAAAATAATAAAGAGAGTTTAAAGTAATAATTTATTCAAATTAGCATTTCCATCCTCAAAAGAAAATGTTACCTGATTTATTTATCTTCTCCCTTACAGTAGGTTGTACTGGAAAGAAAACATAAACTTAGAATTCCTCTTGGATTTCCGTGCTTCTCTTAAAAAAGTTCATATGATGAATAATGATTTATGTTACTGTTATCTGCATGGAAGTGTATATTGCTCAGTTGGGATTGCATAGCTGTTGGGTTGAGAAAAATGAAACTTCGAATGGGATAGATTTTCATGGGAAGATTATTATATATTTGATTTCTATCAAGAAGATTTCCTTAATAACACTCTGGATAACTGAGATGTGCAAAAGGATTTATTGCAATCGCTATTACTCACGCAAGATTACTGTAAGGAAAGGATACTGCAAGATCATTGTATTCAATACTGTGTCCATTAGCATCTATAGTTCTAAGTTTGTTGTTTTTTACCATTTCTTAGAGAGTTTGTGATTTAAATTGGGCAATGAAGAATATTAACTGGGAACAGAAAAGGAGCGTTTTAAGTGGAAGGGGCAAAGAAGGGCCATATGTTGTAGCTTGATATGAGTGATTAAACTAATTGGCAGGAATTCTGTAAGCAGCCTACAAACCCCAGGGGTGCTTAGAATCTAGAACAAAGAAACAGGAAAGCAAATAAGGAGAGGGGAGTTGAAAGTTTAGAGGTGTCTAGTTTAGGGTTAGTCTAAGAAGATAAGGTGGGAAAACATTGTCAAGTGACAGAGAAAAGGCACATCTGCTCTAATTCCTTTACCTCAATCCTTTTCCCTAAGGAAAGCAGTATCAATCATATGAGAAAAGATCAAATGATGAAAGAAGGAAGTCCCAGTTAAAGGGAGGACAAATTACACCTAAAACATAATGGAATTTGTAGATGTAAGTTCAGAGTTTGTGCAGTCATTTTTCAAAGGTGGGCAAATGTCCTTCTCAGGTTCAAAGCAGACAGTAAATTAGGTGCAATTACTGACAGGTCTTTTGTTGTCAGTATCTTGAAAGGCTCTAGCATTCTGTAAATTGGCAGTCCCCAACGTTCCCAACATTTCTGCCACCAGGGACCGGTTTCATGGAAGACAATGTTCAGTGCCTAAATAAGGAAGAGAGAAGGTGGCTGAACAATAGCTAAATTCTGCCCTCCAAATAAATCAAGTATGAGTCAAGAAAAGTGACATATTGGAGGTTTTGTTGTTAGCCACATGTCAGAACTATGTAATCCCTTGTGGTCCCTCTGCCACTGATAATACATTGCCTTCTGTTCTATAAATAACAAGACTTGTGGTTGCTGACCAGGAAGAAACGGAGAAAGAGAACAAATGCAATGATGTAATTTACACCATGGCAGAAACCTGGCAAGTTGGTCTCTCTCTCTCTCTCTCTCTCTCTCTCTCTCTCTCTCTCTCTCTCTCCCCCTCTCCCCACCCCCCCTCCCCCCCCCCCCTCCTATCTTTTCTTTTTTTTTTTCCCCATCCCCCCCCCACTCCAGGGGAAGGATACTGCAAAATCTCCATTCCAACCCCACTTCAGCGGAAATCTTTCTTTCTTTCTTTCTTTCTTTCTTTCTTTCTTTCTTTCTTTCTTTCTTTCTTTCTTTCTTTCTTTCTTTCTTTCTTTCTTTCTTTCTGTGGGTACGGTTATTTATAGTATAACATAGTTGTTCTGGGGCTGCTTTAAAACCCTGCTGTTGCATGGTTGAGCTTTATGTATGTAATACGTACCTGACACATCTACTATACCAAATGGAAGAAAAGTTAGTATCTTACATACATTTTTTCAACTATATAGTTGAAGGAAACATAATCCTCTGCTTCATTTGAATCATGGTGGCACTTAAGATTTTTTATGATTTTGGGTTGCATCAAGAATTCAGATTTATAGCTACGGGACAAAATTGCTAGAGGCAGCAAAACTCTTCCCCCCCCCCTCCAGAATTATTTGGGATTAGGTATGCTTTCTGTGTGGAGGAAAACTCTCCTCCTGTCAGTTGGGTCCTCCCACATATAACTGCAGCCATGGTTGAAGCAGATTCAGACAGTTTCCAGGCCTGAGGCGATGCATGCTGTCTTTGTGAGTCAAACAATCCTCTGCTGTCATCTAAGGGAACTTGGAGAGTGGCCAATCTCTAAGGGAAAATAAAAGATAGCCTGGCTATAAAGAGATCAGGGGGAAAATGGTTCTCTCAAAAGGTTTTGCAAGCAGGGAGGTGGCATTTAATATTTTTCTCAGATGGAAAAATCTAAAATGGACAAATAGCTATTAGTTGTGTGGCCAAAGCTAAGGGCACAGTAGGCGACATGTCTTCCGGGAGGGGACACGTGTACTCCTTAGAGTTCTTGTCTTCTAGATATTCTGGCCCAGCATGTTCTCCTCTGTTGAAGGTCTTTCTATCATGTCTCTACATTTTCGTACCCTCTCAGCACACACATACACACACACAAACAGTGATGCTGGCAACTTATTTATATTTTGTGACATTGTCACCAGGCCCATAAAACTAGTTGAATCCTATGAGGATAGCCTTTCTACATGTATTTTGGTTAGGATAGTTTCTAAAATGCAGGTTGGGAAATTTTTAATGACATTTCATCAAACAAACTTTGGAAAGTTGTCAGTGTCACTGAGTACAACAGAGTATCCCAGAAATTTAGAGGTCTATAATCCCCTCAAAATTTCTGACTATGCTTCTAAACATGATTTAAATGCTTGCTAAAATTCTTTGACTATAATAGATATTTAATGGATGCCATATGTTTTGCAGTTTATAGGTTTATTGATGAGAAAGTCAAAGGAACACTAGTATGTTTTTAAAGGAAGACTGAACATTTTCATTAGAACACAGAATAAATTTAAAACTGTATTTTTAACTGGTAATCTTATTTTTTAACTTAGGGTCGTGTTTCATTAACATCTGAGAAAGAAGTGTTTGCTCATCAGCATGAGGAGATGAAAAATTTAGAAGACATTGTTAACAAAATAAGACCAAGTGTTCTTATAGGTAATAAACGATCTGTATATCACTTCATCAAAGTTTGCACTTTCATTTGATATTTATGTCTGTCTATGTGCATACGTATGCACACATACATACGTATGCACATGCATACGTGTACCCAGATACTGGATATGCATACATTTTAGAGAAATTGGTAAAAATATTGTGATAATAAGAACAAATACAGTAATTGTCACAGTTTTGGAAAGTAGGTAAGGTTATAGAGATTTTTGAATTATACTGTAAGTGATGTGTGAATAACATATGACCTCAAATGTATTTACATGTAATAAATAGCTTCTTGGGCGAGCGGTACAGTGGCCTAGAGCTGAAGACGCTTGCCTCACGCTCAGGAGATTGAGAGTTCAATCCTACGCAGCGACAGATGTTTCTCTATCTGCTGCGAACTCCGCATAGGCGTCAGGAAGGGCATCTGGCCGGTAAATGCTCAGTTCCATTCAGTTGTCCTGACTCTACCCTGATAAAAGGGATTCACAGGGTCATAAAAAGGAAAAAAAAAAGCTGCTTGGGCGAGGTCTGTTCTGTGATTTTGCTCCTTGAGTCAAATTAGAAAAATCTCTAGTCCTTTTCTCTTTTTAAAATCATATGCAAATAGACTAAAACATACAATTTTTTGTAGACCCATTTCTATAGTGAAAGATCAGATATAGTATTTTGTATCCCATGCTATGTAATGCTCAGTGTTGAATATGAAAAGGATATATTTCTTTGGATATTGTATTAACCTAACAGTGCTCCATAAGCAAGAAAAAAATTGATCAAATATCATATGATTAATTGTTTAAAATCTTTGCTTGAAGAATTGGGAATAAATAAGTTATCTCATGTTTCCCCAAGATTTTCATTAACTCCAATCTCAGCGACAGCCATGTATGGTATATTACTAGACACTACTCAGGAAAAAGGCTTGTTATTGTTGGAGCAAGAACAAACATTATTTTAACAAATCTAGCCATAAAGCATCAGTGAGATTGTTTTCTTATTTATTTTGCTATGACTAGGAGTGATTGTCATTGTACCGTTTGCTTTTTAAAAACAAAATTCACATTAAGTAGTAAAAAAAAGTAAGACAATAACTTTTGGTAAGATCAGTTTAAAATTATGAGGAGCTTTGAACTTCAGTTTCTGTAAGAGTTCTAAGTTGTCAGAGCAAGAGGAAAAAAAAGAATAAAACAAGATTATATGTTCAAGCTGGTGATACTTTAGCTAAGGCTACAAAGCTCTTTGGGTCTGTAGCATTTGTTTATTAAATTTATTGCACCTTTATTTAATTTTTGTCAAAGGCAATGTCCTGATGTGAACTTTTTAAAAATGCTGTTATTCTTTTTTCATTTTGTTTGAGCATTGATACAGTTGTTCAATTAAGATTCTGACGAAATACGTTTGGCCTCCTACATATATGTTCATCTATCTCAATCTCTCTTCCTTTTATCTTTTCTTTTTCATTATCTTAGGATAGATATATGCAAATATTTCATGAATTGGTTTAAGGAACCTTAAAATATATTATTTTGAAAAATGAAGTCCAAATTTCAGAACAACTTATTATTATTTTATAACAACGAACCAGATATCATATTCAACAACACATTAACAACAACACATTTAATAATTGGACTCATGAGGCAACTTCAACAGATAAGAGTAAAGGGATTTTAGTTGGAGAGTAAGAGTTTGGATAATTGTTCAGTTGAAAGTTGTCATTTGCTTCTTCTCTGAATCATGTTTCTTATGTAAACATATTAAAATATATTTATAAAGCAGATTGATAAAAAGATCTCTATGTGCATTGGAAAATGTTAATTCAAGATAATTCCAAAAGGTAAAAATGTAGGCCAAAGAAAATTATCAAACTATCAGAATGGTTATAGAAGAGCAATCTCATCAGATATTTGCAATTTGATTTCAAGTTTGTTTTTTATTTCTATTAAAAGAGAAGGAAAAATGCTGGATGTCTTTAAAAAACAAACAAACAGCAATCAAGATTAAATAGTGATGTTATCTGGATTGTTCATGAAATTTTCATAATGAAACAAGTGCATAGCTCATTAAAATCTCATCTGAAAATGGCCAAAATTGTAACCGTTTCCTATTCTGAAGTTTGCTCTCAACATGATCCATTCGAAACTTTCCTTGTATCAGTTTACTTGAAATGAAAAAGGTATAGCACAAAGTAGTTTAAGATCCAATATTCCAATGAAAATACTTCCAATAATGTCAGGAATATTTCAGAATAATTTATTCATGAGAGAAAAAAAATGTGCTTTTTGTTTGAAAAAAAATATTCCCCTTCCTTGTAAGAACTTCTATACTTCTCAGTGGGAGGATTTTATTACTATATTCAGTGAAACATCTTAGTGAAAATAAAGAAATGCATTGGGCAATTATGGAGTCTGCCTTTCACTAGAGCAGGGGTCTCCAACCTTGGCAACTTTAAGACTTGTGGACTTCAGCCAGCAAAGCTGGTTGAGGAATTCTGGGAGTTGAAGTCCACAAGTCTTAAAGTTGCCAAGGTTGGAGACCCCTGCGCTAGAGGGCTGTGACATTTGTTCAAGAATAAACTGGCATACTATTTTAGATTTTATACTCTCACAAAAACATTTCCAGTTACAGAAAATATAGTAGTGCTAAAAAAAAAAGCCTATATCAAAGTTGCCTCATTTACTTTAACAGCTAGTAATTCTGGGAGTTTAAGTCCACAAGTTGCTAACATTGAGAAACACTGCACTATGGCAACGCCTAGCCTATATTATTTATTTTCCGGTCTCCTTTGACACCAGGAGTAAACATATTGTGGTGAGGGTGAAGATAGTAATGATGCTATATGTAGTAATGTAACTAATTTAAAATGGCACTTCTGTCTGTCTTGTCATTTTTATCTTTTTTTAAAAATGGAGCAGTAATATAATTAAATGAAATTGTTTTTCAATACATTTGCAGAATATTCTTTGAGAGTGATGGATAAATATTGTACATTCCGTAACATTCTGTTATATCTCTGTCTGGCATAGGAGTTGCTGCAATTGCTGGTGCATTTACGAAAAATATTATCAAGAATATGGCTTCCCTCAACAAACGGCCAATAATTTTTGCACTCAGTAACCCAACTAGCAAAGCAGAATGCTCTGCTGAAGATTGCTACTACCTAACCGAGGTATCGGGGTGGGGAAGAATTATATTTAAATTGATTATACTTTTTGTTGGCACATTATTGGTGTATATATTCATACAATTGTCTCTCTGTGTGTATTTATTTTGGCAGTTTTCAGACTTATTTGTGGGTATTTTTAGCAATATTTCTCCATAATTTCAGGTCAATTTCACTTGGAATTAAGCTAGCCTTTCAGTAAAATTATATGGTCAACATTTCAATTAATAGAGGATTTCATGTATATTCAGGAACTAGTAGAATATATTTCTTCCCTAATATCTGTCACTGGAGAGAGAAATAAAAAGTTGCAACCATTTTAATCATTCAGAAACATGCTTAAGTTGCAGTCTGGCACGCTGCAAAGCTCCTCAAAATTGCTGTACTACAACAATTGCCTTTCACTGTAAAGTTTCGAGTTTAGATTTGTAACAGATTGCTGGTATGTAAAAAAAAAAAAAAAGGAAGCAATTAGTTACATTTTACTAGGGATTCAGAAAGCATTTTGGTGTTCACAACAGTGTTGTGACCCAGCGCGGCAAACCCCCAGAAAGCGACACACACTGTTATTTAAACAAAAAGGCTTTAATACTAATAACTGCTTAGTGTTAAGAGAGGTAAAATACATTCTTTGTTTCCAGCAACAGTTTCCATTGTGATTCAACCTTATATAGTCTTAGGGCGTGGCCGCTCTGCCTGCAGGTTTACCTGTGAGGAGACCTCCTTCTACAAAGCCACTCTTGCCGGCTAGCTGCCCTGCGTGCCCTAGCATCAATCAGAGGCTCCTCCTCTTCAGTGGAGTCACTTAACTCCTGCTGGGGCGGTGCAGAAGGCCCTGATTGAGTATCGCCCTCTGGCCCTGCGTCCCCCTCGGTCTCGGACTCCGGTGCCGGAGCTACAGACTGCTCTTGCCACCCTCTGGTCTGTTCTTGTTCTTCCGGATCCATGAGCAGCTGCACGGGATGGGGGCAAGCCACAACAAACAGCTGTTGATGATGATGATGATCCCTACCTGAACCAAAATGCATTTGTCTGTGCAGGGAAGAAAACACAAATGTTTGAGCAGAATGAATGAGATGTGCCTCACTCGGAAATTGATGATAGCTAGGAGGAGAAGAGGGAAATTACTGGAGAGGTGTCAGTTGGAGGACTGAGCTAGGCTGGTAGAATATGTGATGTTAGAGGATTGAGAGCAGGGCTGCAGGAAGGTTTGGAAGGCTTGGGGGAAGACCAGGGGTGGGAGGACATCTAGAACATTCTCAGTGACTGAGAGGAGTGACTGTACTGAGAAGATGGGGATTAGGTAGCCAGAGCTATGTAGCTACTAAAGTAGCTACCATGCTACTTTGGGACATTGGTGGTGGCTGAGGGGAGGGATGATACTGGAAAGATGGAGATAGTGGTCATAAGTTGAGGACTAGCTATATCAGAGGTGGGTTCCTCCCGGTTCGGACCGGTTCTATGGAACCGGTAGTAATTTGGCGGCCTGGGTCGCTAGAACTGGCAGCGACCCAGGCCTGCTACGCCTCCAAATCGGTTCTTTTGGCGGCACCGTAGGCGACGCCATCTTGTTTTTTGCTTCTGCGCATGCACAGTTTTGTTTTAGCACTGTGCATGTGCGAAGCGCCCACGCGTTGCGTCACTGAGCGAACCAGCAGCGAAGAAAACCAGAACCCACCCCTGAGCTAAATATGTGTAAATACATACAAAATGTAGCATGTCCTTTTTGCTTACTGAAAAGTAAGCATAAGGATGCAATATAGGAATGGAGGAGTAATGCAAATATTTTTTAAAGCAGATGGAATATGGTTCCATCTGGTGACCGGAAGATCTAAAGATGCATCAAAATTATTACTCTTCCATTAAAACATGTAAAACAAGCTTTAATTGAGCAAGTCCCCCTTTTTTTAAACGAAGATGACAATTTTATGCTCATTCACACAGAAATAATTGATCTTAGTGGAATTTCTCAATGAACCTATATTATAAACCATATTATAAAATTTAAGTTAAAATTCTGGGCTTGTTCCAGGATGAGCAGTATCACATTCACCAAATGAAATGTTCACCTGTTCTTCTCAGGTAACTGTGCAGCAAATTACTCAAATAGATTTTCTGGACTTGTGTTTCATTTTTGCACCATTTGTAACAATAGTTATGAACAAGAACAGCTTTAGAAAGGTATAAGGGCATCATCTCAAACTGAGATGACAAGATTCAAAAGAGTTGTGTAGAAGACACCGTAGAATTTCACCAGAAGCTTGTCATGTAGACTGTCTGTGATATAGAGACATTCAACATACGTACACACATGCACAGACAGAATGATCATAACATTCAGCCACAGTTGACTATGGATGAAGAGAACTTGGAAAAGTTCTCCCAGATGTTTTTTTTAAGGAGAAAGAATTAAAAACTATGAAACATAGAAAACTCATTCTTGTTATCTACAGTTAGACAGATGTGGACATTATCGTAAAATTATAGAAAGGTTTCAAACTAATCTGAAACTTGCCAAGGTATCCAGAAGAAACCACATACAGTAGATGTTATAGATACATAACATCAAATAATAGGTCTTTTGCTCTTCCTGTAGTTTCTAATATAATCACTTTATAAAAGCACTGTTATCTACACAAACATTTCAATGTATGTCCATCCTTTCCCATTAAGTAACGCTTCGCAATATTATTTTTGTTCCTATTCAGGGACGAGGCATTTTTGCAAGTGGAAGCCCTTTTGATCCAGTCACTCTTCCAGACGGACACAAGTTTTATCCTGGACAGGGGAACAATGCCTATGTATTTCCTGGAATTGCCCTAGGTGTTGTTTCATGTGGAGTGAGAAACATAAGTGATGACATTTTTCTCCTTACTGCAGAGGTATTAATTATTCTGTGTATATATAAATGGGAATGCAGGTTGCCCCTCCTTACCAACTTCCTTGTTTGGTGACCTTTCTAAGTTACGACAGTTGAAAAAAAAGCTTTGCATTTAAGGCTGCTGCAGTGTTCCATGGTCACATGTTCACTATTCGGATGCTTCGCAACTGGCATGCCTTTACAACTGTCACAATGTCCTATGGTCACGTGATCACCATTTGTGAGCTTCATAATCAGTTTCCAACAAGTAGAATTAATGGAGAAAGCAAAGGTGAAATTGCAAGTTGCAGTCACACATGATCTTGTTCATTTACAACAATATGGTATAAAATGCAGTCCAATGGCAACAGGTTTCCTAGTACCGGTAGAAAACATCACTGTCAGAGTTTGTTGCAGAAAATCATTTCCAGAAAGCACACACAGACAAACTGATTCAGCTGGATTCATTAACTTCTTTATATACATAATAACAGATGAATATTTACAATACCAGTAGCAGAGTTCTTCTTTAACGTAGCAGCAGTTACAAGCAGTTTTCAGTTCAGAGTTCAGAGCAGACAGAGTGGACTGAGCTAAGCCCAGCCTTCTAGCTTAAGTTTCAGTTTCAATTCTCTGCACAGACTCAGATGTGTTTAAGCTCCCGTTGGCTGACTTAGTTGCTATGCCTATTCATTGGCTGACCTTGTTACCATGTCTCTCCCGGTTCATGAATATTTTAACAATCACTTCTGGCAAACACGTATTGTAAACATTTTTCTGGTTTCTTCCTTGCCCGTGGTTCTTTTTCTCCCTAAGGTATTGATTAATACCACTATAAAATCATAGAGGTTGCATCTTTAAAATAAGTTTGAAAAGTGGTTCTTATTTTGCTTGTTTCTATTTGTAACTAAGAAATGTGAATACATTTATTTCTTGATTAGGTTGTCAGTGGAGAAGTCTATGGGGATATTTGTACAGGGACTATGGAAAATCTGAACAAAAATCTAGGGTTCCTATATTGTATAGCAGCGGTTCTCAACCTGTGGGTCGCGACCCCTTTGGGGGTCGAACGACCATTTCACAGGGGTCGCCGCACACGTTAGCCCGCCATCTTGGTGCCACCGTCACTGCAGGGGTGAAAAGGTCCCGGTTCGGCCGTGCTGCGGGTCGCCGGACAGCTGGTAGCCCGGACGCCGCCATTTGGGTTCTTCTACCCTCTGCGCATGCGCAGAATGCTTTGCGCATGCGCAGAGGGTAAAAGAACCCAAATAGTGGCATCCGGGTGGGTGGGCGGCGCCTCGCGCTACCTTGGTGACCGGCAGGAAAAGGTAAAGGTTTCCTCTATCCAGTCATATGCAACTCTAGGGGGCATTGCTCATCTCCATTTCTTAGCCGAGGGAGCCAGCATTGTCCAAAGACACCTTCGTGGTCATGTACTGTATGACTGTATGCTGAGGTACATGGAACGCTGTTACCTTCCCACCAAAGTGGTACCTATTCATCTATTCACACGAACTGGTAGGTGGGCAGAAGCTGGGGCAAGGTGCTCATCCCATCACACAGCGCTTGGGTCTCGAACCCAGACTGTCAACTTTCCAGCTAACAATCTCAGTGTCTTTAACCATTGAGCCATCACCCCCCTGTATAAAATTATAAATCTTATAAATTGTTAAAGCTCTCCAGTTAAAGTTGATAAAAGAAACACTCTAGTCATTGTAAGCAACGAGTCTTGTTTTCAGGCCAAATAAAGTAGAGTTTGGAAATGAAACACTTAAGTCCAGAAGGCTATAATGCCTAATTATAGGCAGTTTCACTGTGATGACAAGCATCATTCTTCTGTGCCTCACCAAGCAGAATTATGTTTGACCACTTTAAGCTAATGAAATATTATTGTAAGTCTGCCTAAATTGCAAGGCCTCCTGGTTTAAAAAAACTTGGATCTGCTAAAGAAAACTTACTCAGCTGCATCCAATATAAAGTCTGTGCTGCTTTTTCTTAACAACTTCAGCTCCCCCTTGTGGATTCCAAAATATAAAAATATTATTTTTGATAACATTTATTCAACACTTTCCAGCTTTTAGATTTAAAAAAAAGATAATTTTTGTACACTGTAAGAGAACATAAATTAATTTTTTATGGGCTAGTACAGGGGTCTGCAACCTTAAACACTCAAAGAGCCATTTGGACCCGTTTCTCATAGAAAACAAAACACCGGGAGCCACAAAACCTGGGTGGGCGTGGCCAACTTGATGTCACTCACTCCCACCCAGTCACATGACACCCCCCCAGCCACGCCTACCCAGGTTTTGTGGCTCCCCATGTTTTCTTTTCTATGGGAAATAGGTATCTCTCTCTGTGTGTGTGTGTGTGTGTGTGTTTGTGTATGTGTCTCCCTCTCTCTTTCTCCCTCTTTCTCTCCCTCTCTCATCTCTCCCTCTCTTTCTCCCTTTCTCTCCCTCTCTCCCTCTCCTCTCTCTCTCTCATCTCTCTTTCTCTCTCTCCCTCTCCCATCTCTCTTTCTCTTTCTCCCTCTCTCTTTCTCCCTCTCTATCTCCCTCTCCCTCCCTCCCTCTCCCTCTCATCTCTCTTTCATCTCTCTCTCATCTCTCTCTCCCTCTCTATCTCCCCCTCTCTCATCTCTTTCTCTCTCTCTCTGTCTCTTTCTCTTTCTTTCTCTCTTTCTTTCTTTCTTTCTCTCTCTTTCTTTCTTTCTCTCTCCCTCCCCCCCCCCCTCTCCCCCCCCCCCCCCCCCCCCCCCCCCACCCCCCCCCCCCCCGGAGATTGCTTGGCTTGGCTCATTACCCCATGGGGCTACAGGGCTAAATTTGCTCCTCACGGTTGGTGAGTGAGTTGATGCATTTTGTACCTGTTGAAGCTCTGGAGCCATCCACAGCTTTTAAGAAGAGATTGGGCAACCATTTGTCTGAAATGGTATAGGGATTCCTGCCTGAGCAGGGGGTTGGACTAGAAGACCTCCAAGGTCCCTTCCAACTCTGTTTATTCTATTCTATTCTAAATCTGTATTTCTGTATTTGCCACAAAGGAATTGTGACTTCCAAAACAGTGTTCTAAAACCGTCATGCTTGGGAGGTCAGTTCCACGCTCTTAAGTGTAAGGAAATTCGGCCATGTTCCATCTGTTGCTGAAAAGATACAAAAATAAACCTTGCATTGCAAAGAAGTGACTGTCAGGCTATTACATCACAGCGCCACGAGGTTGCCGCCTTAGATTGCCACACACACTTCAGAGAAGCATCATCCCAAGCAGCAGCACACTCACAAAGGCACACATACGCATCCTGCAATGCGATCCAAAGTGGCCGGAAAATATAGTCCCTGGGCGCCCCCGAAGACGCTTAGCAGGCAAAATACGGGATGACACCCCCCCATCCCAAGGCAGTGTCCGCTGAATCCTTGCAAAACTGGGCAAAGGCAGAGAGAGGGGAGCAGATGGAGCGATTCTCTCTCTCCCTCTCTCTCTCTCTCGCTGCCCGACTGCAGCAGGAAATGGCGGGCGGCTACTTCCGGCCTTGGTTGGTGCTGGACGCGCGACCTGCTCTCCGCCCCAAGAGAGAGAGAGTTGCCAGGGGTGAGTGGGGCAGGGAATGGGCTCCAGGAGGAGGAGGGGACCCAGTCCCGCCCATTGTGAAGTGTGCTTTCACTGTGCTGTGCAAGGCGCTGTGAGAGCAGCGGGCAGGCCATGGAGGGGGTATTGGGTCTTCTCCCCGCCCCACGCCAAAAGGAAAGCCAGCAGGGCTTCTCCTAGAATCCCCCCTATCCTTCCCCCTGTTCCCTTCCCCCTACCGCCACTCAAATCCAATTCGGGAGCAGCGTGTGCTTGACACGCGTGTTGGGGCGACGTTGGAGCACGCCTTCTGACCCTCTTGCGCTCAGCCCGCAACTCTCCAGGCCCGGCTTACTGAGAGGGGGGAGCAGCCCTGACGCCTCCGCTGCCCTCCCCATGGCCCCAGCCATCGCTGCCTGGCTTCCTCAAAGGCGCAGCACATTTCAAAGGCGGCAGCTCGCGTTGGAGATGCCGAACAGCGGGACAGCTGCGAGAGCTGGGCCAGGCCTCTGCACCATCCGGTTCGCCAATGGGGGCACTTCTGCCGGGCCAGCACCCCCCCGGGCTTTTGTGCCCAGCGCTCGGCTGGGGGAGGGGAGCACTTCCCCACGCTGCTCCCTTCTTTCTCTTGCCCCCACCGACAAGGGAGGAGGAAGGCCTGGCACAACCCCCACCCTGCAAGATCCACCCCCGCCATTCTCTCCCAGCCCTCTTTGCTGGCGGCAACAGCAAATGTACAACGAAAGCGGGATGCTGTTGCCGTGCAAAGGCAAATACAGGGACACTTCACTCCGGCACTAAGGCTCTGCCCATTGCCACCACTGTGACAGCTCTTTCATCCCTCTGCCGCGACAGGGCCACAGGGAGCCGCAGCAGAGGGGTGAAAGAGCCACATGCTGTTCTAGAGCCGTGGGTTGCCGACACCCGGGCTAGTGCATGGCACCCCCTGCCATATATCAAAAACATTTTGGAAGCTGTAGAACGCAGCTTCCAAGATCTGCAAGTGGGCCTTGCACACCGGCCAGAGGCTACCATACGAGGACAAGTTATGCATTGCAAAGATCGCTTTGAGATGGGAGACACTTCCAGTGTAATCTATTGGATTCCCTGCATGGATTGCCTCTGTGGCTATTTAGGACAGATAAGGAGGAAGCTAACCACCAGATTGCAAGAACACAAGTGGTCAGATGAGGTGACTCAAACTCATTGGTAGCCTCACATTGCAATGAACAAGGACATTCAATTTTGCAGCTATTAAGATTGTTGGACGAGCAGGCACAAAAACAGCCAGGGAAGTGATTGAAGCCTGGGAAATGGGCCCTTCCTCAGTCAACAGGAGTGCTGATTTACCACCAGCTTATCAAGTACTTAGGAGGGGAGGGCTTGGCTGTACAAGCAAACAACAGCCAATGACTTACTGGCTAGCCATCAACACCCCAATCAACATCTAAAAAGCCACATACAATAGGCACTATATAAATACCACACAGACTAACTCAGGGGTCTCCTAACTTCTTAAAGTCCACACTTCTTAAAGTGGTCAACTTTAGAGACCTCCCCCCCCCAGCTAAACTGATAAAACAACATCTTAGAAGAAGGCAATGGCAAATCACTTCTGTATTATGCCAAGAATATTACATGGATATGAAGTTAAAGTCAAGTTCAAATTGGAGAGTTTGTTTTCAAAGTCAAGGTTGTCTTTTTTTTTTTTGCCTTTTCTACATGCCTGAAATTATTTGTTAGATCTGACAATTGTATGCAGTTGATAAAAAGAAAGAGGGATTTTTGAGGTGCAAAAAGAGCTAAAGTTGCTTGAATTCTGCTTCCCTTGCTCTACATTGAATTCTGGACTACAGTGTATATCTGTATGAAAGGAAAAAGAATAAAGCTCTTTAAGATGATTTTTGAATAATTGGTCTTCAAAGTCATTTCCATGATGTATGCTAGTATATTCTTTGTATTGGTAGCAAACACCTGTAGAAGCAGTTGTAAAATTAATATAATAACAGTAACAATATATAACAATATAATATAATAATATAATATAATATAATATAATATAATATAATATAACATAATATAATATAATAATATAATATAATATAATAATATAATATGATTAGCAGTGAAATGATAAAATTAAACAATGGGTGATTAGATAATGAAAGAATATATTTTAATGTAAACGTGTATTAATAGTAAAATCACACAGATTGGATGATTGGAAAGAACATGAATAGATTTACTCTATATGTTTAAATGATTGTGATTGGTACTAGAAGTGTACATTGAAACACTGAATAATGAAAGAATGAAGGATGAAACTTTAGAATAGAATAGAATTTTATTGGCCATATGTGATTGGACACACAAGGAATTTGTCTCTGGTACAGAAGCACTCAGTGTACATGCAAAGCAACAAAGAGAAAGGACTTGATAGGTAGACAAAAATGTCAAATCCAGTCTGAACACCTGGCTGACAGTGCGATGAAGCATAATGAATATAATATAATATAATATAATATAATATAAAAATAATATAATATATCATATCATATCATATCATTAATATAATATAATATAATTAATATAATATAATAATATAATAATGGAGCATTAGGCAAACCGGCAAGTATCAGAGATGAAGCTACTGTCATTTAAAACTCCCATATAAGTTCATTCCTGATTTTTTTTAATTAAGGGAAGTTTTTCTTCTTTAAACAAAGGTATTAGCAATACATGCATCTAATATATATATACTTTTTCTTCCTAGGTTATATGCAAACAGGTATCAAAGAAGCATTTAGATGAAGGCCGTTTATATCCACCTTTAGTTTCAATTCGTGACGTCTCTCTTAAAATTGCTGCGAAAGTAAGTTCATTCTTTACTGACTAATCATATCATGTGTCAGCCCTTCAAGATAAGGTTATGAATTCTAATGTTACTTTTATTGTAAGGTTACGGTAACAGAATCTTGCAGGTATGACTGTACCTTTCCTCTCTCTGCTTTTATGTTCAAGAATACCAGGGAGGGTCAAGTCTGAGATGCTTTCTCAAATTACATTCCTGCTTTGGACTCTAATTTTTCTTATCTGATCTTGTCTTGATGGTGACTCTTCTTTTTGTTCCTCAAGGTTATTCTCATAGCCCATTACGCTGCGATTCAAAAAGAAGTTGTTAGTATTATTCTCCATTTCAGTAACAAAATGTATACAATAAATAATTTTAATCAAATAATTGTAGCAAACCAAACTTACATTGTACCATTGTTTGACATAGCCCCTGTTGAAACTACTTTGATGTGAATCCATTCCCTTCTGCGGCTTTTTAAGATTGGTCTAAATCTGGCTTCTAACGTCCAGTTTGGAAAAAGTGGATGTTAGCCTTGCCTTGCCTTGCCTTGTCCCTCTTCTTCTCCTTTTCCTTCCTTTGAGGATCTCTGGTAGAATATATATTCTCCACGACCCTTTTTTTTTCTTAGAAACAACTTCCATGGCTGTGGAGGACCATCCAGTTGATGAAGTCCCAACTGAATTCAAGCACACTTTCTAACATCAGTATTACAAAGGCATGCAAGTTTTATCCAACAGGACAAATAACAGTGAAGGGGTCAGTGAAATGCAGTACAGATCTAATTCAGTTGGAACATAAACAAATGGAGAGTCAGCCACAAATCTTTGGCTTCTGGTGTAGTTTGACTAACTTTTTCACTCCCTGGGCCTTATTCATTTTTCATTTTCTACAAGCCTGCCAATTCTTTTATTCTTGCTTTGTTGTTATCAGTAAGGAATTGCAGGCACATCTGGTAATAATTCTAAAGCTGGTTGTCATATTTAATCCTCTTCAACTTGATAATGCAGACATTTTCAATATTTAAAGCAAATTTAATTGTCAAAGAATTTGTTTGAAATCCTGCATTTTTTTGTATGGCAAAACTTTAGTTTGCTACATTTTTAAGCAGTGAGAAAAATGGTACAATACAGTGAATTATATAATACAAAATATTATTTCATTCTTAATATTGTTAAAATAGAATACAATCAATAGCGTGATTATATTTCACCAATATATCATCTGGCATGAAATAAGAAACAACAACGTATTTGGAATTCTAACACTGAACTTCATCCCCTCAGTATTTCAAAAATATTTTGAACTGAATGTGATTGCTACCTTGTGAAGAACTGAATTAAAAATTGGAAGTGATAGTATAAAATCTCCATCTGTGCATTTAATTCAATATATTTGTTGTTCTTCCCAAAATTCATATCTGTATTTAGTTATTGTGAAAAAAACAACAAAAAACAATAAAATTTGGTTATTTGAGTCTGCAGGGTTAATAGGGCTAAAGTTTTCCCTAAGGAATTTTATTTATCATATCTCTTTAAATTCATTTAAATGAAATACATTGAATTTCTAAGACTTTCCAGAATAATTTTGCAAATGCATTCTGTCCTGTCATTCCTAAGGCAGTGTTTTATAGAGCTTAGGATGCGAGTGGAGAAGTCCAAAGGCTTTGACTCTATATGTAAACATAATACAAGTAGTCCCAAAAATGCTTTTTCAAGAGGCAACTAGTCTTTCTGGTTTTTCTCTGAAGACGTTTCGCTTCTCATCCAAGAAGCTTCTTGAGCTCTTGAGCTGAAGAAGCTTCTTGGGTGAGAAGTGAAATGTCTTCAAAGAAAAGCCAGAAAGACCAGTTGCCTCTTGCAAAAGCACCTTTGGGACAACCATGACTTGGATGACTGAGAATCTCCATACATAATACAAGTAGCCTCATTTAGTGACTGTCTCATTTAGCATCAGTTAGACTGAAAAAATAACTTTATGGCCATCCTCACATTTATGACCTTTTCAGGTTTGTAAAGCAAAGGAAAGCTGATCATAGCAACAGTCACAATTTCAATAGCAACCTTTGCTTAATGATTGCTGGACCCAATTGTGGTCACTTAATGAGGACTATCTGTTCTGTATGTGAATTGTATTGACATATATACAGTATGTATGTATGTATGTATGTGAGTGTGTATGTGTGTGCACACACACACACACACACACACACACACACACACACACACACACACAGAGTTCCCTAAGAGCCAAAATTAGAATGCTTTCAGTAACCAACTTTGCTTTACCACTGGACAGTTTGCAGAAGGGTCTTAACTATCAGCTAGGATAACTGAAGGAAGATCCAGAAAATTAAACATACACTCTATTTGGAATATTAACTCTAAGGTTACAATAATCTTCCTGCACCAAATGCAGTGAAGTTTACACTGTAAAATCACTGAAACGGCAGTCCTGTAAATACCATTTGGGAGTTAGAATGGAAACAATATCTGAGAAAAATGGAATGACAGGATTAAGTACACTGCCAATTATTACATATTTATGTCATAAAGAGCTGAATGAGCTTGGTGGGTTGGCCCTTTATTGCAGTGAATCTAAGAAGCTTCCCTAACTTGAGTACTTTAATATGAAATGCTCCCATCTGAATGAAAGGTGCTTTCTTTTTTTCAAAAACAATTGGAATGATTTTTTTTGAGGAGGAAAGGCTTTTTCCTTGAAGATGTTTCGCTTCTCATCCAAGAAGCTTTATCAGTTCTGGCAGGAAAGTGTGTGTGTGTGTGTGTGTGTGTGTGTTGGGGGGGGAAATGGAAGGATTAGTTCTGGCAGGATGGGGGGGGGCATGGAAGGATCGTATTTCTTTGTAGTCATCTGGTCATTAATGTTCTGTTTGAGAGCCATTGAGGTCACTTGGGGGTTTATCTGTACCCTCAAGGTCACCTGAATTAGATTGCAAATGGGTGTGGAATCTTCTTGGAACTTTTTCACTCCCAGTTGAAAAACATTCAGCATTCAGTAATGAAGCTGATGTGGATTAACAGATTATGATTGCTACATCTTGTAACACTTCCTTTCAAAGGGTATGATGCCCAGGAATGTTTTATCTTTTCTTGGACACAATACAGATTTATTGCTAGCTGTATGGTGGCAATCTGATACCTGGCTATTAAATTTTGAATTTTCCCCATTGAGTATCATGCTGCTGCTCAGGCCACTATGAATTCTAACAATGAGGGACTTGTCTTGTTCTCCTAGATTGCAGAGCTAGCCTACAAAAACAAGACAGCAACTTTCTACCCCGAACCAGAAGACAAGGAAGCATTCGTCCGCTCCCAGATGTACAACACTGACTATGAAAGCTTTCTGACAGACTCTTATATTTGGCCCGAAAAAGCAATGAAAATACAGACAAGAAAAGTTTAACCAAAGAACACAACACTGTAACAATGGAGCACTCCAGAAATGGGTTGATTTCCGTCTTTTGTTAACTCAGAACTCCGTTTTTAGCAGCAGTGTGTTTTAAATCTATGGGTTTGGGGTTACAAATGTTAATGTTCTTTCACTTTTAAGCTACAATCTAAACATATAAGCAAATGAAAATAATTTGGATATAATAATTTCCTTGTTCTTTGGAAGAGTATCTCCTAGATTTTTGCTAGGCAACACTCACTTTACGTTCAGTAAAAGGTTATTCTTCATTAAGTATCTGTACAAAATGGTGGTTCTGTTAACTAGTTTTGCTATTAAATTCAGATGAACCAATAGTGTGATAAAGCATGTATCAGTATGATTACTTAGAACATGGTTGGGGATGTTTAATTTACCAAGGCTACTTTAATTTCTCCCTTCATTTGCCAACTTAGCGTACCTTTGTGGAAGATTTTCAGGTATGTTTAATGGTTCCCTCTCAATTCAAGACGACTATTTCTGTGGTTGTAGCTTGTAGATCAGTGAGAAGTGTCATTTGGCGAACCTTTTCTGCCATCGATAATGCCATTTTGCATTGAGATCTCCCTCTCCCAAATTTTCAATGGAATTCAAAAGTTTAAAAATCTTGACCATGAAACAATCCTATTGGCTGTTTTACAGTTCGTTGTTGAATGGTGATGATGCCATTTAAGGCTTTATATAGAAAAGGCAGTAATAGAGACATTCTCCTCCCATCCTAGTGCATTTTAAGGAAATCCCTAGCAATTCTTTCCTGCCTTAGCTCTACTCAATGTGAGAGACTAGATTCAAGTTCGTGGCGCCAATCTCCCTTTTTAAAAATCCATCAAGCTGCTACTGTCTCAGAAGGCATGTTTTAATGTTTTTATGTGTCATAGCTGAAGCAGAATTAAATGGAAAATGTTAAAAAAAAAAAAAAAGCTAAGGGGGAGGTGGGGAATACCAGAGATTTTGGAATTGCAGGACACTCTGTGATAGTCTCACAGCCCACTGCTGTCCAGAAATTTTGTTCTGTTGTAGTGACCCAATACTACTTGCAAGCCCCAGCAGGTACATCTGCAGTATGAAGTGGTTTCTTCTCAAAATGCTGAACTGATTCTTTCATAATGTGCAACATAGGAATGAGGTGTTAATATACTTGTTAGGGTTGTGCTACTTCTTTAAAAGATGTCTGGAAGTTGAGCCATGGCAACTAGACTTTTCTGTTTTTGGTCTGAAACGTTTCGCGGCTTATCCAAGTAGCTTCTTTAATCTACTGTACTTCTACCTGGATAAGCCGCGAAATGTTTCAAACCAAAAAAGAAAAGTCCAGATGCCGTGACTGAACTTCCAGGCAAGCCTGAGAATCTTCTTCAACATACTTTAAAAGATGTACTTAGCAACAGATAGAGGCTGTTAGAATAAGTTGGGTTCTCTGCTTACAAAGATATGGATTCATCTGGAAGCAGTTTATAAGTAGCCATACAAGCCCAAATAATTGATATGATGGCTGCTTTATGGATTTGAAGACACGTGCATATTACATGTTGCAAAGCATTTTTTTCGAAAGGGTTGCTCAGCCCTATGCTCTGTGTCATGTTCTGATCTCCAGAGATGTAGGCATTTTGAAATGTAGAAATACTGGATTTTATTTTATTATATCATACATTTTAATCACACCAATCCTCCCTCTTGATTTCATACAAATATAACCCAGAACTGTCCTCCTAGCACATTTGTTCTTGTATGATACTTGAAGATTTCAAAACCTTGTCAAGAACCCAGAGAGGGAATGAACTTGTGCTAAGTGTCAGGACTTTTTCCTTCAATGCCAAACAAGATCTGAAATATGTGATCACTTTGATGAACCTTAAGAAATTCTAGGAATTGACCAAGGTCCATGTGATAGTCATTCCTTAATCCATAATCGCCATGAGCTTGAAACTGTAAATCTTCAAAGGTCTGAAAGAGACGGAAACTTTCCCCATTTCCTTCTGTTTCTCCAGTCTCAAGATGCTTGCAGGAAATGTGTTTCCAATTGGGATATCTAATAATATGCCAAAACTCTTCACAGTTTTCTTTCGTGCCCTCCGCACAAATCACCCCAGGCTTCCCAGCTAGGCAGAAACCAGTCAGATTTAATTTCTTTGCATATTCAAAGATCTTTTTCCTCAGTTCTTGTCGGTATATGTGATGGCTGTAAATCCACATGCGTTTAAATTGTGCTTTGACTATTTCTTTCCTTGCCGTTCTTTCACAAACTTCACTGTTTTGTACTCTGAATGTACTGTTATCCTGTAACCACCGAACAGCTGCACATATACAAAGTTCTCCGGGCTCCAAAGTAGCAATATAAGAGGTAAGGTCTTTATTGAGCTGCAACTGTTGTTGCCTGTCTAGTGTATTTGATCTCGCAAAAAGTTGTGGTGTCACGTAGGGGTAACTGTGAGGCAATTCCACCTGCAAATCTACAATGGCCTAAAAAGGGGGGGAAAAGACAAGTAACATATTTTGTACTTAAGCAATTTGGGGGGTGGGGCGGAGAAACTGTACATCAAAGGAAATACAGAGATCCAGAGTCCCTTGGGAGTTGGGCGACATACAAATTTAAATAATAATAATAATAATAATAATAATAATAATAATAATAATAATAATAATAATAATAATAATAATAAATTTAAGTTTTTTTATTTCAATAAAACCTAAAGCCAATTCATAAAAAAAATTATTCCCTTCGTACAAATATTTTGCATATCCTATATGCCATAAATGATAATTTTTATTCATTTGCATACAGTACATGTTGTACAAGAACAAAAGTATACCAGTCAATTCTATATACAGCCATCACTCAGTCTTTTTATGCATGCCCTCGCACTATAGAGTTCTAAGTATGGTTACTTACAAATTAAGATTACTACATAACACATAGACCTGATATAATGTACAAGTTCTTGAATCCCTGACACAGGTAGTCCTTGACTAAAGATGGCAACTGCGACTGGAATTTCCATCACTAAACAATGCTGTCCATAAAGCGCGACCACATCCCTTAGTGTGGCAATCCCTGCGGCCCCAGTTGCTGCTGTTAACTGGATCTCATGGTTATTAGTGGAGCAACATCCTGTTGGCTTCCCCACAACCAAAATTAGTGGGGAAGCTGACAGGATGTTGCAAGTCCCATGCCCACAGGCGGGTAACTTATTTCTGGAATCAGTGTGATAACATTAAAAAGCTAGTTAGCAATAACATCAGCATAGAAGATACAATCACCATATGACTATTGTGACTCTTGATTGTATATAAAATTGAATATGATTTTTCCTTTACTTCACAAAAAATGAAGATGTTTAAATAAATTCTCTGCAATCTAAACTTATGGCACTTTGATCTGTCTTCCTGGTGGCAATTCCTCTTTTTCTACCAATTTTTCACCAACCCCAGCTTTCTTTTCATAGCTGATACTGTTTTTCTATATAAATCAGGTTGTTACAAAATGACAAAATTGTTTTAATTAATTGATGTGATATCCAAGCATACACATTATTAGCCCTTAACTTCAAAGGCAAAGATTTAGCAATGCTGAAGTTTCTAATTCTAATGCTAAATGCTCTGTTCAGTGGGGTGACCTCTGATGCAGTACAATTTCCTGGGTCTAGAATATATCATATATTCACAACTGCAATAAGTTCATCCTCACAATATGTTTATTTCACTGTAAGATCATGGTTCTCCATTGCCTAGAGCAGGGGTGTCAAACTCACATCACTGCGGCATCACGTGACGCATTGGGACTTTTCCCCCCTTCGCTAAACAGCGTGGCCGTGACCAGAGCATGACGCATCTGGCCCATGGGCCGGGAGTTTAACAGCCCTGGCCTAAAGCAATAATCCACAGGGATACAATTTGAGGGGAAAAGACTCAATGACACACACAGGTAGACTTTGGTTAACAATAGTCACTGGAACCAGGAACTCTGTTGCTAAGCAACACAGCCATAAAGCGCAACATCACTTGAACATGCTGACTTACGACAGCGGTTCCAGTTGCGATCATTAAGCGAATCCCATAAGAAAATTGTGATGTCATGTGATCGCCAATTGTGACCTCGTCTCCATTGACTGTTTATTAGAAGACAGCAGTGAAGGTCACAACTGAGGTCACGTGACTATGCAATGCTGTGACTTACAACTGCAAGCTGGTTGCCAAGCACCCAAATTGGGATCATATGACTGTGGGAAAGGTGTGATAGCTGAGACTTCAAGCAGCAGTCCTAAGTCTCCTTGTTTGGTGCTATTGTTAACTTTGAATGGGCCCTGAACGAATGGTAGTTAACCGAGGACAACCTATACTTACAGGCTGTAACAGAAAAATGTTTAACCTTAAAAAGAGAAGGTGAAACAAAAACTGTAACCTGTAGCAAGCAACTGTTTTATTTAATGCATTGTTGGAACTGTTCTGAAATCAAAGCAAAATTAGATATGTTCAAGCAAAGACTGGATAATCAGGACACTTTAACTGGGATTTCTGCATTGAAAAGGCTGGACTTGATGCCTAAATGGCTCCCTTCATTTTATCTAGAGAAGCGGCTTTACATCATACATCAAGATTTAAAGTAGAAAAAAACAAACAAACTTCAGAAATGGAACAAAATTCTTCAATAATCATGTAGATGGTGACTATCTTGGGATCCCAGATACATAAGTTAAAAAAAAAAGATACCCAAAAGAAGTCTGTAAAAATATGCCCAGTGAAGCTGCATTTTTAACTAAAAAAGCTTTTAGGCTATCTACATGGATATCTTCAATGCCCTTACAGACGGTATTGTATTATAGTCATTTATTTAATCTCTAAATGCAGTACTATAATGTAATCTACAGCTGAAAAAAACAACTAAGGCAAAATCCAACCAAATATGCATTAGGCCTATTTGCTAAAATTAGTAATTTTATTGAGCTTGATTAACAAATGTTTACTAAACTGAAGTACAATTGGAATTCTTCAGTAATAACAACCAATGAAAACAGATGGTCTCACCTTGGTTTCATTTATAGGAACAGCAACTGAATACTCAATTTTAGGCGGGAGATTTTCAGTTGTATTGTTCAGGTACCTCTGAATATTCTCGAAAACGTTTTCATCTTGAAGAGTTATTTCTCCTTTATTAGGAAACATAGACAAAAGCATTTCTAATTCTGCCACTTGAAGCTCAAGACTGTCTTTTATGTTGCTAGACATCATGACAGATGCAACATCAGTCACCTAGAAAAAGGAGATATCAAATCAGGTAAAATTTTCTTCTTCTTGCCAGCATCATCTCAAAAAAAAAGAAAAAAAAGACATTTTGGAGAGCCTAATTTTTTTTTTCAACTGAAGCATTTCTTTATTAGGGTGGAGGTTCATTCTCTGAGCTTGTGGATTGATTTCTGAATGTTTCGTTACCAGGCTAGGTAAAGAAACATTCGGAAACCAACCCACAAGCTTGGAGAACGAACCTCCAACCTAATCCTACACCCGAGCAACAGATATTTGCCACTATCGCAAACATTTTTTTATGTGTAATCTGTCCTTAGATTTAGGCATTTAGTTGTAAGGAGTTAAAAGAGACTGTACAGTGTAGAACCAAGTCCCAGCAGAGACATAATGTACCACATTATGGAGAAACACAAGAAATAAAACAAGAAATAGAAAAAGCCCTTTAAAATTGTGGAAGCGTAGATGTCCTCCTGGCTGCTCAAGAGATCCAAAGAAAGAATGGCTGCTTGGAAGGTACTAATCAAAAGGCAAAGGAAATGGATGCCAACCCTCAGATTGATACAGGTAGTCTTCTATTCATGAGTCCATGAGTCCAGTGACCATTTGAAGTTATGACGGTGCTGAACAAGTGGTGGTTACGATCAGTCCTCGAAGTTCCGGCTGTCCCAGGACCCCTCCTGTCATGTGATCAAACTCTGGCACTTGGCACCCATGACTCTTGCAGTGTCCACAATCACAGGCTCACAAATTATGATCTTCCTGGCTAGCTTCCCACAAAGTCAATGGGGAAGCTGGCATGGAAGGTTGCAAATACCTCAGGTAATTCTCTCCCACTCACACACCCTCTCCCTGGCAACAGTACCAAGCCCCACTGTGCTTGTGCCTCTTACTGATCGTGCTTGCTCTCCCATCCAGCAGCAGCCACTCCAAGCCCCGCCATGCTCTGCTGTACCACCTCGGCCATCCGCACACTCCCTTGCTCTGTTTCTCAGAAGTGGCAACTTCTTGCCACCTTCCCCCGAAGTTTGTTTGTTGGAAGTCAGCAGGAAGGTGCGAGGAGGTGCTTGCTTAACAAGACACAATCCTCAATAATGGCTACAGAGGCTGCAGGGATTGCCATCGCTAGGTGATGTGGTCACGTGACATCACACTTTACAACTTCATTATTTAGCAACAGAAATTATGGTTCTAATTGCCACTGTAATTTGAAGACTACTTGTATTTATAGGCATCCTTCGTAACTCAAGGACTACCTGTTCTTAGAGATATCCAAGAGAGGACACTGCAAGGAGAACTAAAGAATAATAATTATGGCCAGTCAATGCTTCGGCTTTTAAAATGGCCTAAGAAAATTCTGCTGTTGTTTTATAGAAAAAAACAAATTCCATGAGTACTTTCACAATTCTGGAAATGTATTTTCAATTGCAGCAGCTGATGGACAACAATGCAAATTGCAATACAGGGCCAATATATACTGTACTTGGGTACTATTTTCTTATACTGTTTCAGGGTTCATGTGTATTAATGGCTCCATACTTACAGAATGCTAAGCCTGGGTCCATTGGGGTTGGGTGGCTAATGAATTTTAATGAATTAAAATATATTTTTAGTATTTGGTTGAACAAATGTTTTCATTTTCCATGACTTTGTTAGCCAATTCCTCATCTTCAGATCTTCTGCCAACGATATCTCAGACATGTTAGCAGCAGTCAACATGGTGTTTTATGTTTTTATTATTCATACCTTGGTATTTGTATGTTTTATTCATTCATTCATTTGTTAGATTTGTTTGCCACCCATTTCACCATGTTTGTGATTTGATGATTATTTGTTCTTGTGATGTGGATATTGCTTTTTAAAAACAATATGTTTGTGTTGTATGGATGGACGTCAAAATGTCCATCTGTTGCCATCAAGGAGCAATGAGAAGCATGGAGAAAAAAAAAGATAGAGAGTGGCTACACTGAAAGAATAATGTGTTTTCAGTAATTTTTGCACTGGATCTTTGCAGGCTAGCCAAACCCAAACAGGAACAAGTCAGTGTTCTGTGTTCAGATGACAAATAAAATAAACCAGGGCTTGTAAACAAACCATGGCTTGTCACTGAGGTTTGCTGTCTAATGTACATTTTGTTATAATCACAGATTTCATAGTCAGAGGCTGTTTAGGACAACTGAGATCTTACATTTTCATTATTGCAGAGTTCATATATCCATTTAATTCGGTGTCCCTGTTGGATGCAATCCACTTAGAAGCTCAACATACCTAGTTTCCTCCTACCGTAGCTTCTGCTGTAAATGGTAAAAATCTCCCATCATCCCAAAGACTAACAAATCTTTACTAAATAGACTTACACAGAATTGTTCACAGTGAGCTGAAAATCCTGGGAAGTCATATTTAATTATAAAATGTATAAAACCTCTGTGACTCTAAGTTGGCCTAATCAAAACGATTGCCTCTTCACGTCATTCTGTATCAGGTTTACCGTGAAGGTTAACCGAGAAGAAAATCCCACTGATTTTCATAAGCAGCCCAACCCCCTTGGTCTCTTAATCCTGGCTATTAGCCCAGAACGGAGCAACCGATAAACCACGCTTGTCTGCATATGTTCGGTCTGTGAGCTCTGCAAAACAAGCCCTGTGATGGAGCTCCTCCCTTGGTCCTCCTAGAAGACAGGGGCCAAAGTCCTCTTTGGGCGGGATCTCCGGACTCCAACACTCTCCCGCGCTTGCACTATTCCTTGCATAATTGCAACAGTAAATCCGAATATTTAGGAAAACTCAAAATATGGTAATTAAGCAGCCCCCATTTCCAGGGTTACTAGATCTGAGCTGCAAAAATCTGCCCTCCACAAGGCAGAAAAGAATAAGATGCTCCTACATCTCTTTGCCACCATCTTGGGGTCATCTGGTAGCCCAACTATTGTTACACGCCAGTTACACGTGTCCAGGTCGTATAATCAATTCATTTCTCCTTTCAGGAAGTTGTTGCTGACATTCTGTTTGGAGCGATCTAACCTAATACAGGTAGTCCTCGACTTACAACCACAATTGAGCCCAAAATTTCTCATTAAGTGAGCCATTTGTTCAGTGAGTTTTGCCCCGTGTTACGACCTTTGTTGCCTCAGTTGTTAAGCGAATCACCGCAGTGGATAAGTTAATATCACGGTTGTTAAGTGAATCTGGCTTTTCCCAATTGACTTTGCTTTTCAGAAGGTAGCAAAAGGTGATCACGTTACCTTGGGACACAGCAACTGTCTTAAATATGAGTCACTCGCCAAGGATCTGAATTTTGATCACGTGATCATGGGAAATGCTGCAACGGCCGTAAGTGTGAAAAGCGGTCATAGGTCACTTTTTTTCAGTGCCGATTTAACTTTGAACGGTCACTAAACCAGCCGTTGTAAGTCGAGGACTCCCTGTAAAAGGGGAAGGAGGCCCATCGAGGAGGGCCAGGCTAAAGATGTGGTCGTTAAGCAGTTTTGAATTCTAAGCAGAGCCTCTGGCTCGCCACTAAACCCACTTGCCGCGTGAGATTCCTGCCCGAGCTGGCCGTAACAAATCCCGGAGTCGCGCTTGATTTCAGAAGACCACGTAACCGACCGGCCAGCTCACATGGCTGCAGGCGAAGGACGTTAGCCGGGAAGCGCCACGCACTCCAACCCCGGCCGCGGTAGCAGGAGGAGTGGCTGGGCCCTGGAATGGCGCCTGGGCGTCGATCGAATGTTGCAACACGCCTCATTCTGTCCCCCGCACGCTCGGCCCTCTGATTGGTGCATCCGGGAAAGGCGAAAAGGAAACGTGTTCTGAGCCGATCCCGGAAGGGCGCTTCAGAGGTGGGTGCCGTTCTCTTTGCAAGGCTCCGGAGCTCTGCAGGTAATCTGGTTGCTCGGGTGGCTTTGATCGTGAGTTATTCCAAAAGATAGGGGAGGCTTTCTGCCCGCAGAGGCTTCATGCGCGTTAGGACCTTGTTTTTCCGTGTCATATATATTTGGGTATATGCATAATTTGTATGTATGTATGTATGTATGTATGTATGTATGTATGTATGTAGTTAGTCATGTTTATGTAATGTATATTGGAGGTGGTGACTCTTTGAGAGCTGTATGCAATGACATTTCATTTTAATGTATGCCGATTAGTGTACATTTAAAGTGACAAAGTTATTCTAAGTCTGAAAAAAACCCCAAAACTCTGCCAACACCTCACTTAAGTATAGTTTGGATTGTGGGAGGGTGTTGGGATTGAAATTGGTGTGGGCTCCTGTAATTGAATCTCTACTTTGCAATTTCCTGGATGTCCAGAAAAAGATTGATATGGAAAATAAAAGTAATTAATCCCCCCTCCCCCAGATCACTTTCGGTCTTCTCCATTTGGTGCCCAAGCAGGGAGGCGACCTGGGATTGCTAGGGGTAAGGAACAAAGTCCTTGTGAACAGAACAGGATAATGAAGTTGCAACACTTTGTTCTGCGATCTGCGCTTTTAAAAGTCTTGTATTATAATAACACTTGGCAAATAATAATTCTGGTTAAAAAAACCCCAAAGTTTAAACTGCTTTTTATAAAGCATAAGGAATAGATTCTACTGTGAACGAATTCAGTTCTCTTTCCTAATAATTTATATGGCACGATTTTGATTTACAGGATGTGCAACTCTATTTTCTGGCAATAAATTAGTGTCGTTTCTTGTGCACCCTGCAGAAATGGATTCCGAAGCAGTTACAAAATACTCGAAACTGCATGCTAAACCTCTGGGACTTTTCCTCCAATATGGAACAGCTGGATTCCGTTACAAGGCAGAAAACCTCAACCATGTCATGTTTCGTATGGGATTGCTTGCTGTCCTGAGGTCGAAGAAGACCAAATCCACTATTGGTGTGATGGTTACAGCCTCTCATAACCCTGAAGTAAGAAACTGAGCATTGCAGAGCTTTTGTGTAGGAGCTCTGGTTCTAAAATTATTTGGGCCTTGAAAACAATGTCTATTAACTGTTATATCTCTGTGTAGTTAAGACGCCTAGTTTAAACTGGAAAATATTTTTTAAAATTAGCATCATTTTAGTATATAGGTAATCCTCGACTTATGGTCGGTTGTTTAACTGCCATTTGAAGTTACAAAGACCTCAGAAAATGGGATTGTGGCCCATAAAGCACCATTATAAAATGTCATGTCCTGGTCACATGGCTGCATTTTAGGTATTGAACACAATTCAATCCTGAGTTACAAATATTCTGTCGGTGCATTTTGGGTGCTTGAGAGTTGACTCAAATTTACAGCTGGGTGTATCATCCTGCGTATCATCACGTGACTGCAATTTGTGACTTTTTTTTGCAGATTTCTGGCAAAAAGCACCTGTTTGGGAGAATGAATTCACTTAATGACTATGTGGTTCCCTTAACAAATATATGATTTTGATTTACACTGTTTTTTAATGACCACTGTAAAAGCAGTAAAAAAATTGGGTCCAGTCATTTGGGGGCCTCCGCTTATGATCATAATGACTTATGACTGAAATTCCAGTCCCTATTGTGATTGTAAGTGGAGAACTACCTATAGTGTTAGGTGTAAACTATGTGTTGCATCTGATTGATTCATTGCACTTCCTGGAACTTTTTCATAATGTGCTCTGTCTTCTTTGTTCAATTATTTACAGCACAAACATATGCATGTTTACTTTGAAATAAATCTCACTAAGTTCAGTGGTGCCTTTTGCAATATAAGCATGAATAGGAGTGCTTATATAACAGCAGTAACAGCAGTAACATTAAATCATTTTACCTTTTTTGACATTATTTTTGAAAAATTACAAGTTTTGGTAGGATTGATTTAATTAATTTTATTTTTTATTGATTTATTATAAAAGTGTTACACTTCAAAATAGTTTTCCTTGGGCAATTTACAACACTATAAAGGTGTGCAAAACCTTTCAGACATGAACCATTTTAAAGTCAAAGCAGTCCATTGTTTTTTAAGCTTGAAGCAAGCGTTTAGAGTTCCAAACACTTCGAATTTGAAACTTTACCCACTTTTAATATATTTCTTTGCTTCAGAAAAACTAAATCTTTTTTCTAAACATGCCATCAACTTTGATAGTGATCATTTTCTGCCTTCCTCCAGGAAGACAATGGCGTGAAGCTGATTGATCCTTCTGGGGAAATGTTGGCCCCTACCTGGGAAGAACATGCCACGTTCTTGGCGAATGCAGAGGAACCTCAGTTACATTGTGTCCTGACTGAGATCTGCCAGAAGGAGGCAGTGGACCTTCAGAGCAAGGCCTTCGTTGTGATTGGTAGAGACACCCGGTAAGCCAGAAAGCCAATACATGTCTTGCAGTATATATAAAGGGCAATATATATGTTCATCAGGCTGTTCATTGATTTGGCACTTGTGATCTTGGGGGGTGGCCATGGTTACTATGGTGCCTTTTCAAGCAGACTAAATACATTCATCTCCTTCAACTTTACTTCCACACCACAATGAGAATAGTGTGGTGTAGACCTATAATAGCCTGCATTTATCCATGGTTTTCTGATGGCTGTTTACGCGTCTGTTTTGTGCTGGTTTTGCTTATAGAGAGAAGCTGGGAATGTGTAGTATTTAGTTCCTCATAGGAAGCATTCCCAGAGGAGGGAGGAAGTGGCTGTAGGTGTTGGGCCGGCATTAAAGGGGAATCTTAAAAACAAGAAGAACTGGAGGGGAACTTGGGGAAAAGAAATTGAGGTAATATAACACCTGGTAGCTAAGATGGTCCTAGACCACGGGTGTCAAACTTGCCGCGTCATGTTGCCATCACATGACGTTTCGTGATGTTTTGCCCATTCGCGGAGCTGGGGTGGGTGTGGCCTGTGCGTGACACATTCGGCTTGTGGGCCGCCAGTTTGACACCCCTGGCCTAGACATTTCTGTCTGTTGAAGATCTTTGGTTATAACAACAACACAGACTGGAAAAGCTGAGGTGGATTGGGGAGGTTTTAGAAATCTGAAGGCTTATTGATTTGCGGGCAACCTCAGGGAAGATTGCTGATGAAATCCTAGGAAGACTACTGAAGATCTGAAGAGTGGGATTGCTCATGGGACATGGTCTACCTTGCACAGCCTCCTCCTGCCTCCTCCCCCATGGGACATGAGCCAGTTCCTCCCTTCCTCAGCATCAGTTGCATTTTCCTTTTATCCAGCTCAGCATTGGCTTTAATCTTCTCTGAGCAATGGCACCTGAGACTGTAGCTCTGTTGGCAGTCACCTACTCGGGTGAAGGCAGTCACTCTTTACTAGCCCACATAAGTCACCCGAAGTTCTGTAAAGAAGAAAGATGGGAAGCAGATGTATAAAATATATCAGGTAATAAATAGATGCCATATGAATCATTGGGAACACCGTGGGAAATGCCAAGGCTTTTTTGGTGGATCCTAATAAAAAAACCTACCAAGAATTCTCTGAGTTGCTCAGCTGCTGTCATTCCTTCCCTTTGCAGAACGAAATATTTTATTTGGCTAGTATTTGTGTTTTAGCTTGTATTTTGGTGTAGTATTTTTAACAAAATGTTTGTTTGTTTCTATATTCTGCATGCAGGCCAAGTAGCAAGGAGCTTTCACAATCAGTAATTGATGGTGTATCTGTCCTTGGAGGTCAATATCAGGGTATGTTTGCTCTTTGATCACCATTTGGTTACTTGTTCTACCCCAACGACGAGCCACCAATAATACGCACACACAAACTTCCAAACACTGTTCTTTTACTCATAAATGTCTCCTAATAACTTCTTAAGAGCAACATAATAATTTGAACACAAAATAAAGGCAGAACAGGTTTTCCAAACCTCCGCTGGTAAATGTCTAATCTTTAACAGCTGGCCGGAGTCCAAGAGATAAAGGAGCAGCTCTTACGATATCTGGCAAAACTCCCAGAACTTGAAATGCAAGAAACAAGACCCGTACTGGAACAAGTACACAAGCAGACTGGAGTCACAAAGTTCAAGAGGGATATCAAATGGTTGTTTCCTGCAACAAGGCTCAGCGTGGTCAGGGCTTAAATAGTCTAAGGGTGTGGCCACTTAGCCTACAGCTCTACTCTCGAGGAGACCTCCTCCTGAGTAGCCACTCTTGCCTTCTAGCAGCCCTGCGTGCCCGAGCATTGAGAAGAAGAGGCTCCTCCTCTTCTTCGGCTCTGATGGGCTCCTCAGGAGGTACAGAAGGCCCTGGTTGACTCTCAGCCTCCTCGCTCTCTGATTCGGGTGCCAGGTACACGGGCCGATGGTATCTCATCACAACCGCCTCATCGTCCTCCTCGCTCTCTGACTCGGGCGCCAGGTGCACGGGCCGATGGTACCGTACCACAACCGCTTCATCGTCCTCGGGATCCATGATCACCGGCACGGGACACTGGCGGGCCACAACACTACTTATCCTATTTGGTTCATGTAGGTTTAAGGAAACTATTTTGGAAGTCTGGAACTTGGGGGCAGAATTATGCTTCAAATGCAGGAAGTCTTCTCACTTAGTCAGCAGCCTGGCTCAATGCAAGCCAGGAATGGAACTTCTAGCCCTGCAAATGTGTTAACTACAACTCCCAGCATTCCTTAGAATTGATTTTTGAATGGGCTATTGGGAATTGTAGTTCCACAAAATCTGGATTATTGCACTTCCCTTTTCTGGTAATGGGCTTTAGTTGTGCATAGGTAAATGAGGAGACCTGGTGGTGTAGTGGGTAGAATGCAGTATTGCAGGCTGACTCTGCCCACACAGTAGGAGTTCGATCCTGACCCGCTCAAGGTTGACTTAGTCTTCCATCCTTCCAAGGTCATCCAAAATGGGGGCCCAGATTGTTGTCGGCAATATGCGGACATTGTAAACTGACCAGAGAGGGATGTAAAGCGTTGGGGGACAGTATATAAGTCTAAGTGCTATTGATATGGGTAAATGAATGCTTGACTCTTCTCTCTCTCTTACTAGACTATGGCTTAGTAACAACCCCACAGTTACACTATATGGTCCGTTGTCACAACACTCATGGTACCTATGGAACACCAACAGTGGAAGGCTATTATCAAAAGCTCTCCAAGGCTTTTCTGGAGCTTACAATACAGGTAAAAAGAACCATCTTCCCTAAAGAGAAGATTTGGCTTGCATTCTTAAGTGCATTTATTAAAAATTCAGGAAAAATGTTCTCCCTAGAAGAGAGTCCTTTTAAAACTAGCCATAACCCCAGCTAGGGTATCAACACTCTCAAAGCATGAGCTGATGGATCAAAATGGACTTTTATCCTACTGAAGAAGAACCTTCTTAGGAAAGTTTGCTGTTCTTCACCCTACTTGCTTTTGAATATGTGTAAAATATTTTTGCTGAAGCAGATGTATAATCCTATGAACCGAAATGAACCGTCCTACATCTTTTATTTATAGTGCCCAAGGTTATACTACTGAAATTCATTTATGACATTTTTAGCTTGTACTTGTTATTTTTGTAAAATATGTACTGACCTCTGATGAGTTATTTAATGAAAATAGTTCAATGAAAATAAGTTGTAGTGGCAGGACAGACCCTGTAAAGTGAAAGTCGGGAGTTGGAAATCTCATTTCCTCAAAACATTCTGGGATCTATCCACCCTTCTTTCCTGAGATTCCTTTTGGTTTCTTTTCTGCAGGCTGCTTCCCAGACGGATGGCCGTGGAGGACTGAAGATCGATTGTGCGAATGGCATAGGAGCCCTAAAACTCAAAGAAATGGAACCCCACCTTTCAGAGAGCCTGGCAATACACTTGGCCAATGATGGGAGGGGAGGGAAGCTCAACCACATGTGCGGAGCTGATTTTGTCAAAGTTCATCAGAAGCCGCCTGTAGGTAGGCCACTAGAAGACTAGGCCTTTTTAAAATGGTTTAAATAAATCTATCCCCATAACTAAAGTCACCTCAAAGAGAGACGGGTGGCAAACAAATGTATGAATGAATGAATGAATGAATGAATGAATGAATACCAAAACTGGAAAGAAAAATTGTAACAGTTGCAGAAAAATTGTAACAGTTTTTCCTGATGGGAAAAAAGGTCTAAAAATATAACTTGAAGGAAAGAAGGTTTGTAAGACACTCAGAAAACAAGCCAATCTCATTAATCCCCAAAAGTGATTTTTCTCTACAATATATTTTGCTTGAAGAGACAAAATTGATCAAGCCCCAATTGTTTCCAGAATTTGGGTGGGGCAAGAGTTACAGGCTTAGCAGATTCCTTTTGCTTTGGTCAGAAGCCTTTTCCAGAGAAAGTCAACTTGTCCTCCTTGCTAGATGTGAGTTCAATTCATTTCTTTGGCCAAGGAGATACCAGAAAATGCCAGATGAAGATGAACCTGCTTAATTATAGGTCCAGTAGTCCTAATGTTTAACAAAGGTCTAGGATTACAGTGGCTCTGGAAAGGGTGCTTTATGGCCTGTAAAGCACTTCCAACCTTTGCAAAACATTGCGCTACTATCCCCTGGTCACATGACCATGATTTGGTTGCTCGGCAACCTGTTGGCAGGTATGACTGGTCGTCAAATCACCTGGTGATCATGTGATTACCATTTGCAGTCTTCTCTGTTGGCTTCCCCAGAAAGTCAGTGGGGAAACTGTCAGGAAAAGTTGCAAACTATTCCTGAAGACTCCTCCTTGTTTCTGGGGGTGGCTGAAAAAGCTGCCTGCCAAGGGGAGCTGAATTCCTTTGGCAGGAGGCTGAAGCGTACCTAAAATCTTGAAGGTACCAGCTCCATTCATGCATCCTGATGAGGAAGTTCCCTTCTGGACATGCAAAAGAGGCGAACTCCTTCAGTAGATCAGTTGCATCCCTTTATTGACATTCTGACACTTTGGTAGATTTATGGTAGAAGGGGAAACTTAAAATTGTTATTTTGCACTGCAAAGAATATCTGTGTCTGACTATCTGTACAACTCAAAGGTGACCAGTAAACATTGCTCTAAAGGTTGCCTGATTTTAACTCCACCTGTTTGCATTGGCCATACTGGATAGGGCAGATGGATGCTGAACGTCATCTAAATACGTTGCCCGTTCTTGATTTAATTTGGCAGCTTATTTTGGAAGTATGTAAAAACCATAACCCAGTGGTCCTCAACGTTTTGGGCATCAGGTTCCGGTTCCTTGGAGAGCGGTTTTTCCACAGACCGGAAGGGGCGTGGTTTTGCATGCTGCCTGCATCCCGCAAGCGGCCCGGTTTCTGAAATGCCTTGGCTTGGTGCCGGTCCATGGACCGGGGGTTGGGGACCCCTGCCATAGCCTTTACACTCCAAATTCTTGCCAATGAACACTTCTGGATTGCTGTCTTGCTTGTTAGGACTACAAATGAATCCTGGTGAGAGGTGCTGCTCGTTGGATGGTGATGCTGACCGAATTGTTTACTACTATGTAGACACTGCTGGCCATTTCCATCTTCTGGATGGAGATAAAATAGCAACTCTAATAAGCACTTTTCTTAAAGAACTTCTGATAAAGGTAATTGGTTTCCTTTGGTTAAAGCATTACTCTATTCTACTATGATGAACAAATAGATCTTTCCTGGTGTACGGTGAACACAAACACTTATATATTTGAGATATCTTCTATGTGGAATGAGTATGCAAATGAAAATGCCATTGTAAAAGATTCTTCTTTTTCCTAAACGTAGCGGTATAGCAATTAACAATAATATTAACTGTATAGTCATTAACAATTTCTACAGTCGCCTATCTTTTTAAAGAGATAAGAGAATTCCTTTTGAGAAAAGTACAGTAAATTATTGGGAATTCATTTTAAGAAAAATGCGGTAAATTATTTTCCCCCAAAGTATAATGCTACTGTTTGGATGGGAGGTGGGAGCTGTGTTGTGTTTTGCAAAAGGCAACAAGTGGCTGCTTCTTAGGTTTCAATGAAAATTAAGCATAGCAGAATTATTGATGGGGTCAGGTAGGCCATTTCCTCAGCTGATTAAAAACAGATTTATAAATTGCAGTAAACCAAAACCAAACAATCCATATTATACATATAAATCCAGACTGGTTTATTCACAGGCAACTTGCAGTAAAACCTTAATTTTACAGACCCTCATTCAGGGGAAATTTGATGGAGCAGACTAAACTTTAATAATAGCACTTAGCACTTAGACTTATATACCGCTTCATAGTGCTTTACAGCCCTCTCTAAGCAGTTCACAGAGTCAGCATATTGCCCCCAACAATCTGTGTCCTCATTTTACCCACCTCGGAAGGATGGAAGGCTGAGTCAACCTTGAGCCGGTGAGATTTGAACTGCCAAACTGCAGCTAGCAGTCAGCTGAAGTAGCCTGCAGTACTGCACTCTAACCACTGCGCCACCTCGGCTCTTATAATATATAATATATATAATAATAATAATAGTCAAACATTTTCTGAAGTAGTACATACAGTTGACATAATCGATACCACTAGTATTAATGGTATTAAGTTATATAGCTACCGGTGATTGGCTTTAATGACACACTTATTTATTTTATTTATAAAAAAAAAACAAAAACCTTCCTCTCCAGATGGCCTTGTTAAATCATAGTTTTACTATACAATCTAAAAACAATGTTAATTGTAAAGAGGAATCTAATGTATGCCCTGAAACCTAGCTTGTACTATTAATAAATGATGGAATATTTCTTTGCATAATCTTGATGTTAAAAGTAGGTTTGATTAATGGTTAACATGTTTTTCCACCCAAAAAGGGAGGGGCACTGCTTTTGATCTTCAAGATCAGTAGAGAAAATATTTCCATCTCTTTGTAAACTTAAGTTCTTAAACTTCAAAGGAAAAGATCCATGCAGTTCTTGTGAAGTTGAGTTTTGTTTGTGGAATGTTCTTTTCTCTGCTTCTTCAGGCTGGACAAACCTTATCTTTTGCAGTAATACAAACAGCATATGCCAATGGGAGCTCTACCGGTTATCTGGAACAAACCATGAAGGTATGAATTTGACTTCTTCCAGTCTTAAACAAGCAAACAAAATTACCATGGCTAAAACATCAACATGGGGTGGGGTGGGATGAGGGTGGGGAGGTTACTAATTCCAACAAATTTTTGTGTAATGCTTACCTAGAGAGAAACTAGAAGAGCTTCCTCCAACAAGCTACCTTCCAGATGTGCTGGACTTGTAGCTTTACTCTTAGTAGCCTGGGGTTGATAGCCATGCTTTGCTACACATCTGGAAGACAGCAGCTGGGAGAAAGCTGGGGTGCTTTAAAAAAAAAAAGAAATAAAACATGGATGTTGTTGATTTTTCCCTATGTATTCCAAGCACTGAATTTCATGAGTATCACTTTTGTAAAATAAATAAATAATAATAATAATAATAATAATAATAATAATAATAATAATAATAATAATAATAATATAATGTATTTTAAACCGATCCTTATGTGTGCTGCTTTCTGATAATTTGGAGTTTTATGGCAAAGTATGAAAAGTTTTAGGAAAAAATCCCAAAAGTTGCTTCCATTTTTACTCACGTGCTCTTCACTTCCTGAGAGTTCGGAACAAAAGCATGGCTTGTTCCTTGATGAGAAGGTAGCACAATAAGAATGCCATCTCTTGGGCTCAATTCCTTACCAGAAAATCAGTTCCATAATAATAATAATAATAATAATAATAATAATAATAATAATAATAATAATAATAATAATAATAATAATAATAATAAAAAAAAAACCAACCCTGTGTATAATGTATTTTAAACCGATCCTTATGTGTGCTGCTTTCTGATAATTTGGAGTTTTATGGCAAAGTATGAAAAGTTTTAGGAAAAAATCCCAAAAGTTGCTTCCATTTTTACTCACGTGCTCTTCACTTCCTGAGAGTTCGGAACAAAAGCATGGCTTGTTCCTTGATGAGAAGGTAGCACAATAAGAATGCCATCTCTTGGGCTCAATTCCTTACCAGAAAATCAGTTCCATTTGGTTTTATCTGATTATTTAACTAGGATAACAGAAGCCCCCTCTCTTTTTGCTGGCTATCTTTCTAAAGTTCTCTGGCTGCATTCATAAAACACACTTAACCTGGTTATGCCACTAACCGTTAACTAGCCAAATGGTTTGGATTCGTACAGAGTGCTATCTACCTGCAAACCTAATCAACGTTAGCATTAGGCATGCTTTCCCTATTGTACATTTCTGCTAGATCTTTATCTACCCCAATTCAATCTGGCAGACTGGGATTGCTGCAGATCCCCTCAGCCAAAAAGTGTCGGCGGGCCTTTTCCGCAGTAGCCCCTGCTCTGTGGAAAATCCTCCCCTTGGAGATTAGAATGATCCTAATCCTGCAGAATCCAATCTGGGTTGGACACCGGGACCAGAGCTTTAGTCTTCCGAACTTTCAGACTCATGCTGGAGCCCATCCTCAGGGAATTTCTCCTTTACCAGTGAGAGAGAGAGAGACAGAGCCCCTGTCAGGGAACCTCTCTCTCACACACTCTGCTAGAGAGAAGTTCCCTGAGGATGGGCTCCAGCACGAGTCCGAAAGCTCGGAAGACTAAACCTCTGGTCCAGGTGACCGACCCTTATTGAATCCTGCAACATTATCCTGGGATACGTATATTTGCCTTCATTCAGTCCTAATCCTGTTAGCCTTTCCTAAAGCTTTAAAAACTTGGCTGTGTTCCTGACCCTGGGACCTGAATCAGGGGTGAAATGCTACCGGTTCGGCCCGGTTTGGGCGTACTGGTAGCGGCGGCCACCGGTGGTTCAGAGAACTGGTAGCTGCGGTAGCGCGAGGCTCTGCCTACCCGCCCAGATGTCGCCATTTTCTTTTTTTTAACCCTCTGCGCATGTGCAAAGCCTTCTGCGCATGCACAGAGGGTGAAAAAGCATGCGCTTCTGAACCGGTAGGGAAGATAAGTAGATTTCACCGCTGCCCTGAATATGTTAAAGACCCGACTTCTTGGTTTTACTGTTAACTGGTTAACTATCTCGGCTGCTGTGTATATTTCTTTTGGAGATTTTTATTGTTCTTAAATGTTTTTTTTAAATTATTTTAATAGTTTTGGAATGTGTGGGTTCCCTTGTTGGTGATCAGTGTCACTGGTGTAATGCGCTTCTTACCATCTGTCAGGCATTGCTCTTCTGAGCCTTCTCCCCTTAAGGCAGGGGTCCCCAAACTTGGCAACTTTAAGACTTGTGGACTTCAACTCCCAGAATTCTCCAGCCAGCTGGCTGGAGAATTCTGGGAGTTGAAGTCCACAAGTCTTAAAGTTGCCAAGTTTGAAGACCTCTGCCTTAAGGGAATGCTGTCTTTCCGTGTTCCAACTTTTCAAAGTTTACGTTGCTTGTAATGCAGAATTATGCACCCATCACATCGTGTCTTTCTTTCTTAGGTGCCTGTTCACTGTGCCAAAACAGGAGTGAAACATTTGCATCACAAGGCCCAGGAATTTGATATTGGAATTTATTTTGAAGCAAACGGTCATGGCACAGTAAGTATGTTGACCCAAAGGAGTCTAGAGCCGTTCATCAGAGTTTAAATTTAAAGCAATGAAGCATCTTTTTTGAGCACAAGGCATGTGTGTGTGTGTGAGAGAGAATTTTGATTGTGCTTCTCTTCCATTTTTCCCCCTCTGTTGATAGTCCTCTGTGTTTTTCTTTCAAGGTATTGTTTAGTAAAGCTGCAGAGGATAAGATAAGATTCCAGGCAAAAGAAGAAAAAGATATCCAAAAAAGAGAAGCTGCAAAGATGCTTGAAAACACAATTGATCTGATAAATCAGGTAGGAATGTTGGTGCATTACTAACTACAGAAGCTTGCCTATAGTTGTCTTGAAGTCAAATTTGGCTCCTAATTGCACACCAGTATCTATTCATAGAGTTTTCTTGGTAAAATAGAGAAGTGATTTTTCTATTGTCCTCTTCCCAGATGTAAGTTTGTTTCCCAAATTAGTCTATAACTCTTGTCTTCTCAGATACGCACCAAGGAAAGATCCTGCTTAGCTTTCTCAATCAGCAAAGCTAGCTTGGCACTACTACCAGTTCAAAGCTGTTCCAAGTATTTTGTCTTGAAAAGAGCCCAGTGGATGTATTTTGAAGAAAATTAACAATATAGGCTCCATCTGAGTTACGGAGTATATACTTCTTTTTTATCAGTTAAAAATCTCAAAAGTGTACCATCTCCAGTCGGCAAATAGGGAGTCACCATTTAGATGTGTAATTTTGAACAAGTGCAAAACCTGTCCTTGTTCTTATACCCCTGTATGTCCATCCTTAGTTGGGATGCCTTATATAAGTGCAGACTTAATTTTTTAAATTCTTAGTGTTCCCTATGCAGTTGAAGATTATTATTGGGAGAATCTGCAAGGTTTTTATTATACTGCAGAACTTTGTAAGGCTAAGGGAAATGGCTCAAAGAAGCCATTGTGGAGAGAATGGTAGGAACTATTTTTTAAACAGGGTAAGGTCCCATAGGTAGTAGGGTTCTTTTTCCCCTAAGCAGTAAAGTGTTGGAAATTAGCTGTAGCCATTTTTCAGTACTGGTATGGTTTGAATCAGTTAACTGATTTAAACCATATTCTGTTCCATCGATTAAAAGGTTGACTATATTTTCAAAAGTTGGTTTCAGATTCAGCAGATTTTTGAAGCAGAAGTGGGAGAAACAATATGGGAGCATGGTTACACTTTGGTGGTCAGGAAAAGCCAGCATCTAAAAGACTTTTGTATGGATTTTAGTCTCAGAAGCATTTACTGCAGATTAGGTTCCTTCAACAAAAACTTTTTGTGAACAATAAGCAAAGCAGACATCCATAATCAGTTAAACAAAAAGAAATTGGAGAAAGAACAACTCTCATCTATGGTATCATTGAGCCTCCGTGGCGCAGTGGTTAGAATGCAGTACTGCAGGCTACTTCTGCTGACTGCCGGCTGACTGCAATTTGGCAGTTCAAATCTCACCAGGCTCAAGGTTGACTCAGCCTTCCATCTTTCTGAGGTGGGTAAAATGAGGACCCAAAATTGTTGGGGGCAATATGCTGACTCCGTAAACCGCTTAGAGAGGGCTGTAAAGCACTGTGAAGCGGTATATAAGTCTAAGTGCTATTGCTATTTTGATCTAAGGAATAGATTATGTAGAGGCAAAAGCTCCTTACATGCATTATTCTTACTTTCTGAGTCAGTTTTAATACCAGTTTAACTCATTTGCAAAGCAAGATCCTGTAACTGGTACTAGGAAAACAGTGAGATCTGACAGTAGGACCAGAGTTAGAATCAGTAATGTTTTATGAAGTACCTGTATGAGAGATTTTCGGTTATCCAAGTGTGGAAGAGATTGATTTTTCCCATTTGTTTTTCTTTCCTTTTTCCCCTTTTCTTATGCACTAGACGGTTGGTGATAGTCTCTCCGACATGCTTGTGATCGAAGCCATCTTGGTGTTGAAGAACCTCACAATTGCACAGTGGGATGCTCTGTACACGGATCTCCCAAACCGACAGCTCAAAGTGAAGGTTAGTTGGGAACCAGAATTAAATGGATTGTTAAAATTAAATGGACTGTTAAAAAAAATTAAACTTTTTTTTTTCTGGGTAGAAGTGATCCAGAGATGGGAAGACGAGAGGAAAAAAATCAGTGATGTCATTTGTGGCTGCAGGGAGGAAGGGAAATAAAGGTCATGGTACATTTTCCTGTAAGAGATGAGAAGTTGAACTAATAAGTCCTCTGAATAGCTTACTCATCTCAGCAGTCTGGTAGATGGTGTGATGGAGAAAAAGAAATGAGAGTCTACTGTGGGATTATCACCTGGAAGCACTTGAATAATGAGTACCTTTAAACGAAAAGTCTTGCAAACCAATCTTAATAAATTTCTTTTATACCTTTGGAATTAGCAACATAGAACGTCTGGTTAAAAGGTCATAGCACTCCTCAGATTTGAATAGCAATAGCACTTATATACCGCTTCACAGTGCTTTTACAGCCCTCTCTAAGCGGTTTACAGTCAGCATATTGCCCCCAACAATTTGGGTCCTCATTTTTCCTACCTCGGAAGGATGGAAGGCTGAGTCAACCTTAAGCCCGGTGAGATTCGATCTGCCAAATTGCAGGCAGCCGGCAGTCAGCAGAAGTAGCCTGCAGTACTGCATTCTAACCACTGCGTCACCGCGGTTCATTTTAATTCTTTCCTGGTTTCTCCTTGTTGGAGAATTGATACAACCAGTTGCAATTTTAGCAGGTCAGACGATGTTGCTTGTTTTTACTTTGACTTGCAGGTTGCTGATAGGAGGGTCATCAGCACAACAGATGCTGAAAGACGAGCAATTGCACCTCCAGGGCTGCAAGAAAAAATCGACCATCTGACTCAGAAGTTTAAATTGGCCCGGGCATTTGTTCGTCCATCTGGAACAGAAGACATAGTCAGAGTCTATGCCGAAGCTGACTCCCAGGTCAGAATGGACGTGATTCATTTAGAGCAAAGATGTCCAACCTTGACAACTTTAACACCTGTGGACTTCAACTCCCAGAAGAATTCTGGGAGTTGGAAGTCCACAGGTGTTAAAGTTGTCAAGGTTTGACACCCCTAATTTAGCGTCTTTGTGCAGTAAATTGGGAAGAATTTCTAGAGCATGCAGGGAAGTCCTTTTCTGTCAGTAACATTTTCAAACTAGGTGAATTGATATAATCCATAGCTATGCAAGCAACAGTACATAGTCCTCTTGAAGTTTTACTGTCCTCCTTCCCATTTCTTCTCGTGTTTATTGGGGAAAAGAGAAATGAAGATAGTTTTGTTGCTTGCTCAAAAATCTTACCTTCGTTTCCTTGGTTTTCTGAAGTATTTTCGGGCTAGGAAAGATTTGCTATGTTTCTAGTAGCTTTTTTGATGGAAAAATTGGGGGCCCGGAGAGAAATTTGATAATAATCTGTCAAGTTGAACAATTTCAGAAAACTGAAATGGAGCACAATACGGACATTTCTAAAAAGAAACCTGTCCTTATTTATTTTTATGAAGGCTATCTTCCTATTTAAGTACATTTTGCAAAAAATAAAATTAAAAAATAAAAAAATAAAAAAATACAAACATGGAATAAAAACAGCAGATGGGGGAACAGGGTATTTAACACTTCTCTTCAGAGCTTCATTTTTTATTTAAAAGATCCTCCTTTAAAATCCGCTCGTCATAGTGGGATGTCTCCTAGGATTATGAGTTAGATTGTCTTCACTGCAGCACAAACTTAAAATTGGCTCCAACTCCTTAATAGTGATGAACACTAAAAGACTGTGGCATGTGTGGTTTCTGAACTAGTGAGAAAAATGGATTCTTTCAGAAAAAATCTGAATTACATCTAAAAGTTCCCTTAGCTAAGATTATTTTATATTGACTTTAGTCTCATATTTTTCTGTTTAGGAGAATGCAGATAAACTTGCTCATGAAGTCTGCTTGGCTGTCTATCATTTAGCTGGCGGATTCGGGGAGCCACCCAAGGCTGTTTGATGAAGCGTCTCATGCTTGGATCTGAATCATGAAATTTTGTCATAGAAAACCTTTACTAGCCGAGACATACTCAACATTTATTATTGTAAAAAAAACCAAAAACACACCAAAAAACAACCACTAGGAGTTTTCTGCTTCCTGTCCTTGGAAATTACAACTTCAAAATGCTTTTCAGAAAATTGCAATCAGGACAATCCATTGCAGGTTCCTATAATCCCTAGGCAAAATGTGGACTGACTGGCTGGGAATGACGGGACTTTCAGTTTAAGCCAGCTGGAAAAATGGCTGCTGGAGTAAACGTTGTACCATATTAAGAGCAGACTTCAATTATCACCATGTACAACAACCAGAAACAAGTTATGAAGAAGTGTAGCATCCCAAAATCTCCCAGAGAAACAACATTCCGTAGAAGCACTCAACTATTTTGGGTGCGTGTTTGAAGATGTTTGCCATGTCACACTTATTTGCTTGTGAACCTGGAACCCAGCATTGTTGGTGAAGATAATTTAGTAAAAAGAAAATCTTGATGATTAATGCCTTCATCAAAATATTAATATGTTCAAACTACTCATTCATTCCATTTTTAGAAAGTAAATCCCGTGCAGCGGCCTAGGTGCATAGAAAGACATACAGCTAGAAAAATGTGCAACTTTATTGTAAGCTTTCTTAAAGACAGACCTCAAGATGACAAAAACAAAATGTACCATAAATATTAGGCACCATAATCAATATGTGCCAGTGATATTTCAACTTGATTCAGGCCACATCCAGAACTTATTTACAAGTATTTAAATTAAATACATCCTGAAGTATATATTACGTACAAAGTATGAAAAAAGAAAGTACATACTCTGGAAGGATGGAGTGGTTTCGTTTGAAATGAACATTATATAAGATAAAAGATTCTGCCATTTACATTTCATGTCTTGATGACCCCTTCCAAAAAGTCCTTCTCAACCATTTCTTCAATTTTTTGCCTCACTTTGCTAGACAATGTCTTTTGGTTCTCCATTTTGATGTCTTTGTTGGGAAAAGAGTTTGGGTAAAGCATGGGGCTCCCTGAATGGCCAATGCTCCTGCTGGTGACTTTGCTGTTGAAGACTTGGCTCAGGACATGGAAGAAGGGGAGGAGCTGCTCAATGCTGCGGACAGCACAGAGGGTCAGGAGCAAGTGGCCGGGTTCCCAGTTCAGAATCCTCCCTGAGGTGTCCTCTTCTGGATTTTTCTGTAAGCAGCGAGACAAGAGGCAGGACCAGACTTGGTACGTTTTTCCAAATTCAGCATCTACACGTTTTCACCAGCCACCAAAGCCAGCACATATTGATTTTACCAACTCGCAAATATAACTAAATTTTCTAATCAAAGTCAGTGGTACTTACTCGTCTAATTGTTAAAAAGCAAATCATTCCAACTGAGACCACTGAATGGTTCAATTAAACTTGTTCCTCTTATTTTAATGAAGTACTAAATGATGGGGGGGGGGATGAAGTTGTGCAGTGTAACAGTCTTAATACTACAAGGCTTAAAAAATCACACCTGGCCCTGAATTATCCTACCCTTTATACGTCTCCCTGCAATAACTCAGGCTACTGTTTAGCCTTCAGCCTGTAAGGGGGAAGAGCAGCCTTGTTGGTGCACATGGATGTAAATTCTAGTTTTCTAAGGTTTCTGTAGAATCTGAACAGCAGTATAATTTGCCCACAGTTTAGTACCTGAACCAGATTAAAAAAAAAACACAACGGAATACCTTTGCCCTTTTTCGCAACAGCTTTGCTAATCGCACAACGTATGGTTTGAATTCTCTCTGGTGGGTGCCTTGTCTTCGCACCTCCAACCCGGAATCGTCTGAGGCTTCTGGAATAAAGGCCCACCGGTACCTGTTAAGAGGAAGAACAAATCCACTTCTGAGCTACTTTGCATATTCAGCAAGCAAGATTTGGAAAGAATCCCTACTCCTGTATTCCTGGAAGTATTCATATCCAGTGCTACATCCAGGCTTATCTTGATACCCAGGACACTAACATGCAGAGAAAAAACAGAATGCTTAATTAATACATAACAACTTTTATCAGATCGGAAGATCTGCTATTTTTCAAGGCAACATTTTGTACTTCTTGTGAAACGGCAGTAACGGTTTTGTTTCAAAAGATTCCCTAGGTGTGCTTATTGGGGCTTTATACAATCGTGGAATTGTAAGGGGACAATTGGGCCACTACCTGCAATCCCCTTCTCTGCGAAGAAATCCAAATTAAAGTATCCCCACCGACAGCTGTCAAGCCTCTGTTTGAACACAGTGAATGAAGGAATGTGTGCCATTTACCCCAATAACTGGTTGCAGTTATTTACTATTGGGAATTTTACTATTGGGAATTTTTTCTAACATTCATTTGAAATTTGCCTTCTAACTCTTGGGAATTATTTTTTTAACATTACAGAAAAAGAGGACATCCTTAGAAGGCAGAAGATAGCTTCTTTCATGACTCCACAAAAACAGCATCCCTTTCAGTAGTGTTTTCCCCCATCAAATATATTTCTAGCATTTCTGGATTTTACTTACATCTGAAACTGAGGAAGGTTCTCGGAAGGTAAAGCAAGGGCCAAATCCAGAAATTTACAAGCTGACAAATAAAGATTCAGCCATCTCTGACTATTGTAGGATGTAGAAAATCCATTGCCTCCTGTATATGTTGTTTCCAGCCCAGCAACTGATGGACCTGAAGTTCTGCAACCAAATGAAATTAATATATAAAAGCTGCAGGCATGCTTTACAAATGAATATTGACCTTACATCGTAACAGTATTTTCCTTACAAAATTAGTAAGTCTATGTTGTATTTGAACTTTCCTTTGAGTAAATGAGCTTTAAATACTACTGATAAATGAATTTTGGTATATCACTCGCAGTTGAACATACAGGAAAGGAGTTCACAAAATGAAGAAATGTTACCATTGGCAAGGCAGATGAACTTACAAATTAATAAAATGAGAAGGGAACAAATAAAGAAATCCTGGCTCAATGAAATAGTTTAAGACAAGCATCTCTGCTAACCATCTGCTTAAACATCATAAGCACAAACCAAAGGGGTAATTGTCTACTAATTTGTTCAAAACTATATGAGTTTTAGAAGTTTTAGAAGCAGCAGCAAGTCATAGACAAGGTTTTGGAGATCTCTATACGAAAGAAAACTCTCCACAAATCAGGAGCCAAGCAAAATGAATCAAAATATAAAACGGCTCAATGGTAGGAAGTGGGAGGAATCACTCCCAAATTCTTAATGAAAATGCAAAATAAAACCATAAATTGTATTTGGAATATGTGTTTATGTTGGCTGCATGATTATTTCTGGGGAAGACGGGGCAAGCGAGTACAGACTGACAAAACTGCTAATGCTCAGATACTGAATATGGCTCTGAATCAACAATGCTAGCAATCTGCAGAAGAGTGTTTAAACCAGACAGGAAAAAAAAGACCCATCACATAGCTGGCTTTTGCCTTGCTTATGGTATTATAATATTATCAAAGATCACAAATAACTATAATAAGTACATTTCAATTTATTAGCTTTTCTTCTTCATTTTATAATACAGGGTCCTTGGCTAAAAATAAGCTGATGTTTGTGACAGGATGCCCCTGTAATCCGGGCACGAGTCAGATTTAGTTGAGTAATGTGAAAATGGGATGAACGACTTCTTTTCTGTGGTTTATTATTAGCACAGATTATGTTATTCAGTCTGGATGGAAAAGTTTTTTCTACCTATTTAGCATAAAATAAAGTTCATGTAAAATATCAGAATATCCTTCAGTAGCTTTTAACTTACTATGCAAACAAGAATCACAGTGACTTTACCTTGAGATATCTTCATCAGCTGTGAGCTCCTGTTCCATAAGTAAAAATACTTGGACCTGAAGGTAAAAAGAACAAAGTGCATGTATTGTTTATAAACAGAAAAAATATTTTAATTTATATCCTTGTCTTTCCATCTTTAGGGTACTAAAGGGAGCTATCGGTGTTAAATATAATGTCAACCACTAAACACAGCTAAAAATACTTAAAATTACTATTAGTACATCTTAAAAGCCTGGCTAAAGAAGATCCAACTTTTATTTTTTTCCCCCTAGAGGCAAAAGGAACATGGCTTAAGTGTAAGAACAGCTAGAAGTGATGCAGACTAGCATTTTTTTGAAATTGCCATCAAATCACCTGTATCACGCACACAGCTTCAGCTGATTCCAAGTCTATGACATAATGCTATGCAAAGAAACAATACAATCAGGTTGGGGAAGTGATACAACAGCTCCAATTTTTGCACCCTAATTACTGCTCTCTTTCCTGATAATCCAAGCCACTCAGTCACGTCTTTGTGCACAGCACCAAGATGTGGGGAGCTGCTTAAACATCAAATTGTATAGTATTACAAATGTATCTTATTTATTATCCAGCCCAAATTTAGCAAATCATCTGAACTCATTACTGGGAAGGCAAACTGGCGAAACAGAATGCCTCCAATATAAAACCTGTGTATTCTTCTGTTTTTTTCTTTTGAAAAGGATTCATCTTTGCAAGAAAGGGTGGTTCTTGGTGCAAGGCCTCTTGCCACATTTCCAATTCATCCCTGAGCATCAAAGATTTATTGCTTTCAAATTATAACCCTTGTGCAGGAGTAGCTATCCTGATGCCTCTGGGCCACAGGTGGCTTCCAAATCCCATCAAACTCCTTCTACCTACAATTGGGGAAAACTGGTAGCAGGCTTTCTCGGCTTAGCATACAGGCAGTCCTCAATTTACAACCATTTGTTTAGCAACTGTTCAAACACTGAGAAAAGTGACTTGCAACCAGTCCTTGCCCTTACATCATAGCATCTCCACGGTCCCAGAATTAAAAGATGGGCACTTGAAAATGGGCCTATATTTATGACGATTGCAGCATCCTAGGGTCATGTGATCGCCACTGGCAACCTTCGCAGCCATCTTCAGACAAGCAAAGTCAACGGGGAAGCCGGATTCACTGAAGGACCATGGAATTCACTTAACGATTGCGGTGATTTGCTTAACTGTGGCTGACTTAATAACCGCCTGGCTTAGCAATGGAAATTCTGGCCCCAATTGTGGTCGTAAGTTGAGGACTACCTGTATATCACTACCCCATTCAATGCAACCCTACACATCCCCAGTTGTGAAAGGCAGCCCTTGGAAAACAAAAGATTCTGCTACCTTGAAGATCAAGTCAAGATCAAGTCAAGCTGTGCAAGAGGGATGAACTGGACAATGTTTAACATTCTGACTGCTCAAATTCACAATTGTGTTCTGTTTAATAGTATAAAAGCACCAAGAATGATGCCTGGTTAGCATCGCTTTTTCATGAAAGAGAAAAAATATATTTAACAATTTGTAGCTCCATGCTTATCCTGACAGCAAGTACAGACATAATGGTTAGACACTGTACTGAGAGTTCAGTTCAAGCCCTTTCTCACTGACAGGACCTCACTGGGGGGATGTTAGATCAGTCGGTCACTCTTGGCACACTCATCGCACAAGGGTTCTTGTGGGCATAAAATGAGCAGAAAGCAGAATCTGGCAAAGCTGCCTTCAACTCTCAGAGGAAAGCAGAACATAAATATTAAGATAAGGTAATAATTTTGATGATGATTGGATCCATATAGAAATGGCTAAATTCTATAATAACAAGAGTAGTACATTGATGAAAGCATCGTAGGAGAGACAGGAGGGAAGGAAGAAGAAGAAAAAGAAGAAGCAGCCCAGGTTCAGGGGAAAAATAAGGTTGGATAGTCTTACTGTGAAGACCATGCGCTTCTTCCATTCTTTGGCAGAAGATCAGGGAACAACAGCCAATGGCATTCATGACTTGCTGCTTTCCAGACCTTGTGAACTCTATGGGATTTGGGTCTGATCTAGTCTTATTTTTAGGCAGCCAATAGCAATTGCAACGTCTTGTGGTAACTGGCATTATCAGTGTAAATCTGTTGTATCCAAATAACCACAGCTATGGGTGATTGCTATCAGCTATGTGACAAATGTATTTATCTTTATTAAACATGCAACAAGAAATAATTAAATATAAACTTGGGCAAAAATGGTTGATGATAGAAGGCGCTCTCTCTGTGTATACAGGGATAACATGTAATCCAAGCTTTCAGAGATGAAATTATGGGCTGTTATCCTTAACAATCTCCTGGATAGCTTAAAACCAACATGGAGAAATTCTTAGATCTTCTAAAAAAAAATTGGTCTTCTTTGCCCAATTGTGGATGCAAAGTGGAACTCACCAGTTCTGTGATCATAGTAGGCCAAAGTGAGGTAAGATGCTGTGGAGACATTCTTAAAAGCAAAACTCTGAAAAACAGGAATACTTGGGAGTGAAGGGTAGGCACTTGGGGCAGGCGGAGACTTTCAACCAGTCTTTCTAAAACAGAAAAGGTTACAAGGATCTGTCAGAAAACAACCACAGCTAATATCTACCACTGCAACCTGCTTCAAATATCTGTAATCCGTTAAGAATATGTATTTAACGATCTAAATTAATTTCACTTAGTAGCATACAGAGTGGAACATGTAAAAGAGATGCATCAGACTTTAGCCAAGCTTAAATACTCACTGATTGTGATCAGTGATAAATACTCACTACGAGGCAGAAAGATAACAAAGTTGAAACTGTGATTCAGGACAATTTGCCCACTTTGCTCCAAAATAGGCCTACTCCATAACACAAATTTGCCCTTTTTTTAAAAAATGTCAAATTCAGACAAGATATTTCCGTTATGAAAACAGCAATGAATTTCCCCTTCCTTTTTTTGTCAAGTTTTTTATTTTATATTGCTTATACATCACTGTGTGAACAGTGTGATACCTGGGTATCATACATTTTAATACACATAAACATATTATTACTCATAGTTATTACATTTCATTTTCATTTCATATTGTTTAAACATATCTAATACTACCGCCATTCAGTTTCTAAACCTCCCTCTTATTATTTGAATAGAAAGAATTCTTCTCACCCAGTTCACACACTGTTCACCAAAGTCCGCCTCTTCTCCTTGTCGTGGCATAGAGAGAAAAAGCCCCGGGGTTCAGCAGGAGAGTTGCGTTCTCTTCTGTGACCTCACAGAGTGCCCCTCCTTAGCTTCGCCGCCCCTACAAGGCGGCTTTGGCTCCTTTCGGAGCTCACAAACAGGGAGAAGCCAACACAGGAACGGAGAGCTCCCGTTCTCTGTGGCTGGTAACGCCGGGAAGCTCCACTCCCTCGAATTTCCCCTTCCTGATCTGTGCTCCCCTGCTCTCAAAAGTCTTCAAACTCACTGAGCCAGATTTGTGACTAGAAAGGAAATCCATTTGCCTTGATTTAGTGACCAGTTGGAATGAAGCCGTTTAGAGTTTTATTTATCCCACATTGCCTAAGCAAGTAGCAGCACATGGCTGATCTTGTCTGGGATATATGAAACTAAACACACACACAGACACACAGACACAGACACAGACACAGACACACACACACACACTGGAAGATGACAAGGGCAAACTACTTGTGTAATGTTGCCAATAAAACTCCATGGTTTTTATTCATGAAGTTACAAGCTTGACTGGAATTACCTTGTATATCTGGAAGGTATTTCTGATACTGATCCACTTCACTGCTAAAAATGGCAAAGGCCAGCCTCTTCAGGAGCATAGCACGCTGTTCTAGTTCAACATCCCGATTAGCAAACAGGTTGAGGGAACTGCTCTGAACTACTGCCACCCGAGCTAAAAAAGAAAAGGTGCAATTTTGGCAATGCTTTGGGGGAGAGATAAGTTTTTTGATTATCATTTTAGGTATATGACAATCAAGATTATTTTAGGTATATGATGAATGTTACTAATCAGAACACTTTAACTCATTGCCTAGATACTACTCATGGTCTTATTTATAACAGAGTATCAAATACCCGCAGTCAAATGGCAATAATTAATTGAGCAATGGATGGAAATTAACATAACTTTAGAGTGAACGCTCAATCAAGTGTTTGCTAACTTTTCAAGGGAAGGAAAATTTGCAGCAACTATCACCACAATACTTGCTTCCTGGCTGAGTTGCACGAGCCAAACTTCACAGCTTAAAACCAACTGTGGATCTTACACAGAGCAAAAAAGTTAGACTCACTCATCAAATCTCTAAAAGTTGTTTTGTCGTGTGTCATCAAATTGTCCATAATAGCTCTCCAACTAGTATAAGAAGAAAAACATGATAATATTTTTTATAAAAGCATAGTATTTTATTTTTGGTTAAACAGAAAGAATGACTGTTACAACATTCTCTCAGAATTTGGCACTGTGTATCAGAAAAACATATCGGACTGTACAAATGTTAAGGTTAAGCTTCAGCGATTGTGAATAGGAGGGAAGATACCAAAGTGTACAGGTAGTGCTCAATTAAGCCTGCCCATTACAGCCCTAAATCATGACGGTCATAAAACAGATTACCCACGTGACTAACCTGATTTTACACCTTTTTTGCAGCGGTAGTTAAGTGAATGCAGCAGTCATTAAGCCAAACAATTGTCCACTATGGGCTGGTTTTGCCAAAAACTGGAAGTAAATGTTGGTTTACAGAAATAAATAAATAAATAAATAAATAAATAAATAAATAAATAAATAAATGTGATCATGTGACTGTGAGGAAATACTCCATCTAAGATCCTAATTAGCTGCTCCCACCAAAATAGGGTTTATAAGTGGATGAGAAAGATGTGTGGGTCACCGGGTTTCTATTTATTTGTTTCATAGGAATATTTAATTTTATTTCCCGGATACTGATTTCAAAGAAGAGCAACAAGAAGCCTTACTGATTCACGCAAGAAGCATCCATCTGAAAGAAACTGGCATCCATGAAGAGATCAAAAGCTTCCTTCTTCCATGCTCTCCTGGTATACTGATATCCACTCAGACTGCTCAAGAGCTGGACACAGGCTCGGTAACTGGGCGCATTATGGGCACTGGAAGAAGAAGAAATCACCCCGCCCCCCCATCTCAAGTTAATATAAATACAGAATGTTTCTGTGAAAAACAATCTGAAAACACCAGTTTTACATGATTTCAGAATTATTTTTTGCTGCTAAAGTGCATAGCAGCACTGTCCGCTATGGCTTGTCACTAACAGCTCCTCCCTCCCTTGCTTCCTCCTTTCTTCTGCTCTGCTCCTCTGGTGATCTTGTTTATTTCTGGATTAGAGGAGTGGGACAAAATATGGGGTAAAGGAGACTGTGGGACTTTTTGTAGTACTTTGCAAAGATACCTGTGGTTGCGAAGATAAGGCACAACGTAGTGCATTATATTTACAAGAAGAGGAATAACCCTTTCCTTCTCATCACTATAGAAAACCATGTCCAGAAGATGAGCCAAAACCTAAAACAGGACAGAAAAAACATCACAACTTTCCTTATCAATCTATGAGTTACTGTTTAAAATGTTTTAATTCTTTCAGTAAAAACACAGCAAAGGATGATTTCCAAGATTCTATACACACACACACACACACACACACACACACACACACACACACACACACACACACTTCAAAATGTGAATTTATAAAATCATAAATACAAGACAGATGATGTAAAAGCCTACTTCATTTTCATGTCAATGAATATACAACCATATACCTACAGGCATGGCACTGACCTAAATTAGTCTCTAATATGTATTTTTTTCCCCTTGCATTGCTTTATAAAGATGAGAATGTACTACAAAGCTTGGAAATAGAATGTGTTGTAAATGCATTTTAGAAAAGATACCAGATATGTTAAAAATTTTGAAAACATGGAGAATGTAAACAAACTCTGTTTCCCAAATCTATACTTTAGATTCTGCTGGCATTAATAAATGTTTGTTGTGCCACCTCAACTACCAAACCATCCTTAACAATAACTTGTATGGGCCTAAGCAGGATTGGATTTGGTCAGTTGTTGTCACAGAATAACAGAGTTGGAAGGGACTTTGGAGATCTTCTTGTCCAACCCCTTTTCTTGGGTGAAGACCGAAATGCCAGAGCTGTAGGCTAGACCGGGGAATTACAAAAAATACTGGAAGGCAGAAGTAAGTCACTTCCAACCATTGCTGAGGAAATTACATGGGCATACTCATGAAGCCACCCAAAAATGAGTTTGAGTCAAAGATTTTACTTTTTTATGATTGGTTTCAATTAAATCAACTTCAATAATGGTTTCTATAGCTAACTTCTTTAAAACAGAAACAACTATTAATCACAGTTATAGGACTGATGTGGAATAAAAAGCATATAAATATCCTAATGATTGTAGGACTAAGCACAATTATCCTTTGGCATAATTTCACACAAAGCAAAAAAACAACAACTGTAGAATTATCTTCATTGATGGCATTAAGAGCCGAGGTGGCGCAGTGGTTAGAGTGCAGTACTGCAGGCTACTTCAGCTGACTGCTAACTGCAGTTCGGCTGTTCAAATCTCACCGGCTCAAGGTTGACTCAGCCTTCCATCCTTCCGAGGTGGGTAAAATGAGGACCCAGATTGTTGGGGGCAATATGCTGACTCTGTGAACCGCTTAGAGAGGGCTGTAAAGCGGTATATAAGTCTAAGTGCTATTGCTATAGTGCTATAAACGCCTTAACATTCCTATTTCATCTCTTTCTGTTCATAATAATGAAAACAGGAAACATTTGTTTTTGCTCCAGGCTACATCTAAGATCCAAAATCAGACAAATAAAAGCATAAAAGATAGAGGTGGAATGAAGGACAGAAAATATTTTCATGTCTATGAATCATAGAATAATTTTTGCTTGAGTCAACATAAAAACTCCTAAGGTCCATTTGATACTAAGTATTTGCAATAAAATTCAAGAAATGTGTAATGTTTTATCTGTTGTTGCATTACGTATAAAATCAAGAACTACAAAAACACTTACTTCTGACAATAGCGTTAAGGCATGGACACTATAAACTGATGGAGTTATGCTTGAGGTTTCCAAAGCTGGAGACAACATATCTAAATTAAACACATGAAAAAGAAAGAAATGCTGTTTGCAAAGATGCAACCATGCCATTCTCACTTTGAACATTGGAAAGGTTTGCATTAGAGTTAAACCATAGTGATGAGGTTATTTTAATGAACAACGCTCCTGCTCCAAATTATATTTAGTTAAAGCTTTTGTAATTCCAGTCAGATGAATTCAGATGAACAAAGAAAACTAAAAGTCACCTTCAACATCAGACTCCAGGTTGTTTCCATCAACCGTTATTTTGGGAGAAGGCTTAACCTCTAAATTTCGCCTCAGCCAGGTAGTCTGTTCCAGGGATGAGCCTGCAATTGCCCCAATGGCATCCACTATTTTGTGTGTTACATCCTGGTGAGGTGGCAAATAAACAGAAGTAAAAGAAAAATTATTATGAATAATATATATTACACCTTGATTTAATAAGTGTCTCCCTCATCTTCAGAAGTAATGAATAACCTGAGTGAGACAATACTGTCCTTTGTGGAACGCCATTATGTGCTGCTGCCTGGTGACATCCCGAGCCTCTATTTCTAATTACAAAATCTAACATAATTATGAATATTAAATGCTTCCGTGTCTGAAACTCTCTAAAGAAAACCAACTCAATAAGTTGTGAAAACCTACTTTGTGGCACAGCAAACTAGAAATATACATAAACCTAACTGATGACAATGACAATGTCATTGACACAGTGATCTTTTCTAAACAAAATAATAATAAAAAAAATCACCTGGCGTATGAAATGGAAACAAAACAAAAAATCAACATCAGCATAGCAAGCATGTTATGACAGAAGATAGCTATACTGAAAAAGAGAAACCAACAGCGATTCAGGATTTCAGAAAAATAAAACAGGGTGAGAAAAACAAAAAAAGTATTTTCTTGGTAATTAGCCTCCAGACATTACATTCTTTTTCATATCATACTTGAATCCGATAATCACTGTTTCTATAGATTTCTTACCTGTAGATCTCTCTGGTCCTTCTTATTATCCAGATTTGGATTTTTCATAATAAACTCATTTAACACACTTTAAAAGAACAAGAAAGAAAAGGGAAACATAAATGTCTTTGCTTCAAGTTTTAGAAAGAGGGATTTCAAGGGAAGAGAGGCTTCAGAAGCCTATGAATAGAAGGGAAGACTCGTGGAAAGACAGCAAGGGTTCAGCCAAAGATCATATTTACAGCCCTTTAGATTCCACATTTGGACATCTTTAAGAAGCTATATCCTAAGAAAAGATGCTGTGATTGATTTAAGCAATAAATGTGGGATATACATTTTTATAACTTAATCCAGTGGTTCTCAATCTTTCCTTCCTTTTGGCAAAGGTTGAGATAACCTGATAAAAAATTACTCCCTAAATAATTTGGGTTCAAAGAGCTGGTCTTTAATCAATTCTGACTAGTGCTATTTTGGATTTCTGCATGCTCCTATGACAAATGCTTTCAACTCATATTTAAACTCAAGAAATTGAACTGGTCTTAAGCTAAAGGAGCAACAAGATTCAGCCATGCCATTCTCACTTTGAACATTGGAAAGGAAAGGTTTGTACTATAGTTAGCCATAGTGATAAGGGTATCCATGACATTTTCAAGATTTCAAATGTCTTGAAAGTTTCTAGTCCTCTCTACAACTGGAAGACTAAAAACTGCGCTCAATATTAAGTAGCGATCTAATTTTCAATACAAAAGACCAACATTTCTGCTAGATTTTTCAATAGCTACTTTTGCCTGGCATTTTTCAAAAGGAAAAAAAAAAAATCAACGGTGCACAGAATGACTCACCCAAGTATTAGAAACTGCCCTGGAGCTGGAAGGCCGAGGGGTATGGAATCCTTTAGAAGGAGTAGCAAAGAGGCCCAGCTGTCTACTAAATTGGAGACTGGGATTCTACGGGAAAGAAAAAGTCATAGAATCATATCCAAAGGATTTTCATTATTATGTTTAGAAGGGCTGTCTAGGATCGAGTAAATGAAATGATGTTGCCATACTTGTTTTAAAGTACTTTTACAGTTAATGATCAAAAAGTATAAAGTCAGCATACAGAGCTAAGGAGGAAATACATGAAGCTCCTTGATGGACGTTCTGATTTTTAAACAAGTATCTAATATTCTAAAATCTGGAATTCGGCAGTTCAATTCCTTCCTTAATGCTTTAATCAAATGTCTCAGAATTCTCTGACTTTAAAGAACTGTTGCGCAAATGTGACTGTCTAAAAATAACTTGATACTATTGAAAGGGATGTTAGAATAGAAAACCTACCTCTGGATGTACGCAAAGAAAAACTGCAACATGCAGACTTCCAATGAAAGATGCTTCTAGAAAGAATTTTGTTAAAAAGGAGTTAAGAAATACTCATGACTGTTTTAAGTCTACAAGTAGCTGTCAATTCTGTAATTAAAAGATAACTAATTTTGCTGTGACTTTTTTTTTTTAAATGAGCACAATTTTGTCAAATTTGAATGGAAGAAAATATGTGAGCAATTATGAATATTTTAAAGAGATTTTTCCCTTAGTTTCTTCTTTTTCTGGAGCTGGAATATTAATTTTGTCTACAGAAAATTGGTTTACGAATCAATGTATTGTTTCAAAAATAGACAATTTTCTCAGGAAAAAGGGAAAGGGAGATTATACTTATTAACAGAGCAAGAGTTTTATGAAAACTGGAAGAACAACCATGTTCATCTCAAAATAATATGTTATTTTTAAAATAATATCCATTTTCATTACAAAGCAAAAACAACTGGTTCTTTATTCTTCATTAATGCATTGTTAACGCAAGGAACAGTAGTTACAATAGCAATTTAAGTAATTAATTACAACAACTAATATAAAGTTTAATTAAAGTCATTTTCATGCATGTATGTGTATAGCAGGGGTGTCAAACTCGTGTCGTCATGGCGGCATCACGTGACTTATCGGGACTTCCCCCCCTTCACTAAACCAGGCGTGGCCAGCGCATGACGCATCCGGCCCACAGGCCGCAATTTTGACAGTCCTGGTGTATAGGTAATACTCACTTAACAACAGTAATTGGGACTGGAATTTCCATTGCTAAGCGACACAGTTGTAAAGAGTGATGTCACATGACCATACTACTTAGCAATGGCAGTTCCAATTGGCTGATTAAGCAAATCACGGGTCATTAAGCAAGGACCTCACATTATCACAACTTCTGGCTTCCTGCTGGCTTCCCCACTGATTTTGCTTGTGGGAAGCTGGCAGGGAAGATATAAATTCAAACAATAACAGAATGAGAGGTCATTAACCTAGGACAATCTGTAAGGAAGTATGTGGCAACTGAGTAGCCACACTGGAGTGAGTGCTGAAAGTTGTAGGTAATTACATGCGTATATACTCATTCAGAATCAGTTAAAACAGAACCAAAAACAGTGCTTGATTTAACTAGAAGGAAATTTCTAACATAGTATAGCTATTCTTGTGGCAAGAGAAAAGCCTATCCAGTTCTTTTATTTAAATAATTATTTAAATTATTTGGAAAGAAAGTAGTCCTTGTTTAGAGACTGCCTCAGACAGTGACTGTTTGCAATTACAACAGTGATGAAAGTTACTTTGCCACCAATGCCCACATTTATGAGCTTTGTAGCATCTCTCAGTCAGGTGCTCACCAATACAGTTGGTACATGTTATTCTATGCCTGATCTGTTACTTTCTACCTCCCCACTTTGCAGAGCAGAGAAATTGCCTAAACAAGTTATCTCTTCCTGAGCTGCTTTTCTCCACATTATAGTGCAAACCTAGAAAGTGCTAAGGAGATAACAAGATCAGTTGTGTACCCTTAATTAGTTGATTAGAATTCTCCCAGCTGCTGCCTGAAATTAACAAGACTCTATAATCAGTTTCACATTAAAGGCTTTAGTTTGCCTCCAAAGCAGCTTGTAGCTGGCAGCTAGAAGCCCATTAGGCAAAGAGCTGGTGCTGACACATTCCTTTTGATGTGCATTCTTCATTGTGTGCCTGTTACTCTCTTGTAATCCTTTCCTCTCCAATGAACTTAACTACAAACATCAAGCCTTTTCTTGCTAATTATCCCAGAGCATTCCAAAGGGCGGGGAAGTGGGGGGAAAGGGCTCTAAGTTTTGTCCTTTTATGCAGCTTCCTTATGAGTCGAATTACTGGTCTTTGAAGTCACCCAGATACATGGGGTTGCATCCTTCTGATGCTGTAAAGCAGGGCTGTCAAACTCCCGGCCCGCAGGCCGGATGCATCACGTGCTGGCCATGCCCACGCCCAGTTTAGTGAAGGAGGAAATAGTCCTGATACGTCACGTGACGCCGCCGTGACGACCTGAGTTTGACACCCCTGCTGTAAAGCAAAGTTGAAGTAAAAGCCTAAGCACAGTTGCAATCACACAATTCTTCACTTAATGACCATTTTGCTTAACAACTGAGTCACTAGTCCCAACTGTGGTTGCTAAATGAGGACTACCTGTATCTAAACTGTGTGAACATATTGTTATTGGTGTCATACCTTGTCCTTGGCAATAGCTGGTGGTTGCTTTAAGACTTCTTTCACTGTTTGCATTACAGTTTCAGTTCTCATAACACTGATGGAACGAACCAGCTCCACTAGCAGCAGCTGTTCTTCACTGGCACTAGGAATCACCTGATAAGTAAAATTCCACCACTGGCATTGAATCTCAGAGAGTCAAGTCACAACCATTTCAAAGTCACTTATAAGAATTAGGCTGCAACCATATGCCACCTTAATTTGGTATAAACACTACTGATATATAGCATTGCATCAATGGCTGAATTAGCATTTTGAGACCACTTGGATTAAAAGCAAAAAACTATACATTAATTTTTTAAAAGTTGGATATTTGTTCATGTAGCCAAATTGGCTATATTACTTCTACACACCTATATTCTCACAAATGCATTACTTCCATCATGTACCACCCTTAAAAACCAACCTTCAATTCCAGTTTTACTCAAAACGTTTTATAATTCTACTCTTTTCACTTTACTGTAATACTTTCTCTAAACCGACAAGTGTATAATACACTTTCTGACATGCACACATTTTTATTAATTTATTTAAGACTAGCTATTCTACACATTTTTCAACATTTTTGCAGCATTATTTTCTGTCATTCTAAATTTCATCTTGAATCATTTGAGTTTTATTTTAAAATTTGGTTCACTCCTCTAGAAGTTCCCTACTTAACCCTTTTCACCCAATCCCAAAACAAATGTTTTATTCCATCAAAATAACTCTATATTTTGTCTTTTCTTAATTCTTGGCTCTCTTTGTGTGCATTTTTTTGCAACTATTTTTTCTTTAAACACACTTTATACAACACTTTTCTCTCATCCTCATTTTTTGAAGCAGTCATTCTCTTACATGCATTTTTCTCACTTGCAGTCTTTTCTACTTCCTTATTCCACCACACAGCCTGTTTTATGTTTCTCTTTAGCATAACTTCACTCACTTCTGTGGCATTCTGTAACAGAATTTCCTTTATTCTGTGCATCTTGTGGCAGTTGGCATCTTTGTCTCTTTGTGTCTTGTAAGACTTCTTCAGATTGGCTATCACCGACTACCTCAAAGTACCGTATCCTGACATTTCTCAAGTCATAAAAAGTAGAAAGAATTTTCCTTTTTTTTTAATGATGCACAATTAATGGAAGCAAATACTTGTGGAATCAAGAAGTGGAATCACCCTAGCTGTTTGGGTCGGGTGGTATAGACCAGGGATTTCCAAACTTGGCAACTTTAAGTCTTGTGGACTTCAACTCTAACAGCTCTAACTGGCTGAGGAATTATGGGAGTTGAAGTCCACAAGTCTTAAAACTGCCAAGTCTGGAGACCCCTGGTATAGACTTAGCGAAGAGAAGGAACTTTACTGTTATGCATTTGATTGTATTCAATAACTGCAATCCTAACTACAGTTCAGTGAATCCCATCACATTCATAGCTTAATACCCAGAGATCACAAACAATGTTTATTTTATTATGGCACAGTATCTCAATCTGTGTACTAAGCTAAATAAATAAATAAAGCTAAATAAGCCTACTAAATAAAACTTAGGAAACTCTTAAGCTGAACTCATTTTAAACAAGTCCATCAGTTAACATACCTTAGTCCTTGAAGCTTGTTTATTTTGTTTCCTTTCATTCCACACAAATGCAATAGCTGCCATGAAGTGAACACCATGGTTCATTGAAATTGGACCAAGCAATTCAAGAATTTGCTGCCTTAAATTCTGTAATACATAAAGTATACTAAATTTAAAGCAAAACAAAACAAGAACCTAAAAGCTCATCCAGAGCAATATACAATTATACAATGAAAGAAAATACTGAGAAATGTAACTTGGACCATTTCTCTTTTGGAACATGAGAGAGGAAAATACTTTAGGGCAAGCTATTTCTGTGCGCTATTTTTTTAAAGTCTTGAATTCTTTATTGCTATGCAAATCTGATGAATTTTCTGGCACAATCCAAGTGCCTCCTGAAAATATACTTAAGAAAATTTAACCATGATGTGACATGAAGTCTTAATGAACAATCAAGTTCTGCAGTTAGAAATAAATCAGGATCAGAAAGAAGGCAGTTGGCAATATGTTTTGCATTATAATTTGATATGACACCTAAAAAAAATAAATAGCTATTGCTATTTGTTCCTATAAAATAGAAAAGACACTATGAGAAAGTACAAGTGTATAAGAGGGTCAAAACCATGACAGAGATTTTTATGCTCAAATCATTATTATATTGGTAAAGTATGCTTAACACAAATACACAGTTTGGTGAAATGTCTTGAGGGGTCCTTAATGTTCTCTGAGCTTGATTGTTTTCTTGCAGACATTTCATTACCAAAACTATGTAACATCATCAGTGCTAGTCCTTTAGATAATGAAACGTCTGCAAGAAAACAACCAAGATCACCAAGGACTCCTCATTTCAACCCCGAGCTACAAATATTCTCCTTTATTGGTGAAATGTGTTAGTGGCATTTTTGCATATATACTTTTAGCTTTTGTAGCCTTTGAAACATGAAGGTCTCTATATGGAACCGAGGGAAGTTTTGCCTATAGGGGCTATTGGATCAAATATATTAACATCAGCCTTTAAATGGTCTACTATGTAGATTATCATAAGAAGAAATATCTGTTACAACTGTTTTAGAAATGGAAAAAAAAATCCCAATATTGGATCATTTGGTAGTACAAGGTCCTCTCTTGTACATACACAAACTATATTGTACAGTATACAGACATTAGATGTTTTCTGGAAGAATATTAAATATTGTGATCCTGTCAAGATCCTGGCACTGATTATTCAAGGATTAAAAACAAAATATGTGTGTGCCTTCAAGGCTGGTTTTTGAGTCCTGGTGAGCGCTGGGAGAAGTCCCTGGAGTTTTCCTGACAAGATTTTTCAGCAGCCGTTTGCCCTTGCTTTCTTCCTAGAGCGGAGAGTGACTCGCCTGGAGTCATTCAGTCAGCTTTGTACGAGTTCTAAGCCCCAGAACTTCCTGCCTCCAGTCTGACATTTTAACCAGTATACCAAACTGTCTCTGTTATTCAATTATTACATACACTAGTAAACAAAATCATTTGTACACATAACTCTGGTGTTCTAACCTTTGTTGACCCAAGATTAATCGTGGTTACAGCTGCAGCTGCTGCAGCAGCTGTTTTCTCTGAACAGTCTGCCTGGTACAGGATGCTCCACAAAAGTGTGACAGAGGACATGATAATGTGAAGGATAGACAAGATCCCACTGCGTGCTTCAAACATGTGCTTCTGATCTACATTAACCAGAAGCTAGTAACAAGGAAGATGAAGACATAATCAATTATCGTCAGGGATATTAATTTACAGGAATCCTGTTCCCTTTTCACACTCTTCCCGCCTGGTTTCCCCCCCCCCATTCTGTTTCAGGTAGCGTTAAACCATCATTGAATTACATGCTAATCAGAATTATTTTCAGACCAGTTTGTAGCGATAGTTTGAAATTAGTTTCAAGGTCTGATAGGATACAGATGCAATGCAATTCTAACAATAATTTTTACCAAGTTTAAATTGCAAAATGAAGTACCGTATTTTTCGGTCTATAAGACGCACTCCCCCCCCCCAAAAAAGTGGGTCTATGCGTCTTATAGAGCGAATGTTGCCGAAGCCCTGCCCCCCCGCCGGCCCCCACCCTTTGGCCTCTGCTTCCCAGCAATTTGCCTCCTTGCAGCAAACAACGAACAGCCTGGTCAGCCTCAGCACAGCCAGATTTAGCACGAGCAGCTGATTGGAGGTTGGATCGGCCTCCCGGAATACCACCGATCAGCTGCGGAGATCGCCGCCACCCATCGCCGCCATCGCTGTCCTGTTTTCGGCCTCTGCATGCCCCATTTTTGGCCTCCATGCGTCCCGTTTTCGGCCCATTCCAGGAGGCGGCGATCGCCGAATAGGCCAAAAACAGGGCGCACGGAGGCTGAAAATGGGGTGCGCGGAGGCGGTGATAGGCTGCAGCGATGGGCAGCGATGGCGGCGATCCCCGCAGCCTGGAACAGCTGATTGGCGGTATTCCGGGAGGCCGATCCAACTGCCAATCAGCTGCTCATACTAAATCAGGCTGTGCTGAAACTGACCAGGCTGTTTGCTGTTTGCTGCAAGGAGGCAATTTTTTTTTCTTGTTTTACTCCCCAAAAGCTTATAAAGCTTTTAGTCTTTATAGTCCGGAGCGTCTTATAGTCTGAAAAATATGGTACTTCCTCCAAATCAAAACAGATCTTATCAAGAGAAAACATGTCTTATCTGTTTATAATTTACTGAAATTCTGGATTCAGTTTCAATTAAAGGTTGAAATTGGATTCAGCAATTCCAAAACAGAGTGTCTCAAATTCTGTAATTCATAAAAGAGCGCTTTAATATCAAACTGTATTCATAACATTACGCTACTTATACCCAAAATGTAAATGAAAATTGCTCTTGTAATATTAGGTGTGAGATCAAGATCTTGCAATGTAGTCATAAATTGCACATAATCAATGGCATATACATAAAGATTTCAGAATATGCCAAATAAGGTTCTCTGTTTCAAGAGTTATTTCTTAGGGTCAATGGACCGGCTGCACAATGCAAGCGCACAATGACACAAGTTATTAGCAAGGGAAGAGGACAAATAAGAGCACACTGATAGCTGGGGGGAAAAAAACCTAACTGAAAAATCTAAAGAGGTTTACCTGATGGTACTGCGTGGATGGGTCAAGTAAGCAATAATGAATAATTGTTGTGATGCCTTCCAAAAGAGTGAGCATCATATCTGGTGGAGTAACCAATGCCATCCAAAAGGGCCTAAAAACAACAATGACTCTTGTTACAATTTTGGAATGCACTTACAAAATTCCCTTTAAAAAAAAAGTACCAAGAGAAAAAAAGAGAAAGCGAAATAACATGCCTACTGTCGGATAAGCCCATTTCATATCTGTATTGCTGGATCAGATTATCCAGGTTCCTGCAAAGCTGTAGGGTCACCGAAACCACCACTCTTTGGAGCACCTTCCCCATGTAAGGCAGAGAAGCAGTGATTAATCCTATCCACTGGGGATGCATTTTGCAGGCACAATGCTGGTGTAATGCTCTTATTACAGCACAAAGAAACATGCCTTGGGAGGTTATGGGCTGGGAGTGTAAGTACTGAAGGGAAGCCATTGGCTGTTGAGGATTGATGTGCTCCAAGTCGGTTACCACAAAATCAAAGCCTGCCTCGTTCTCCTCAGGCACGGTTATCACTCTGTGCTCCAGAACAATGAGCCGCTGGAGGACTTTTAAAAGCTGTGACTGGAGAGTTCTACCATTATCCAACTCGTCCTCGGAAAAGTTGATTAGACTGTCTTCGGAGAAACCTTCTTCAACAGTCCCTATATTTTTCCCCACCATCTTCTCACTGTGCCACTTCTGGACACTGAAGATAGAGGACAGCAAACAATGCAGGATCACCTTCTGGACCTTGCATTTGGACAGCATGTCCGAAATGAAACTGGGGAACCCTTTGGTGGAGCTCTCTACCACTTTTGCCAGTTCGGCAAAAAGAAGGGACAAGATTTCGATGCTCATCATTTGCATGTTCCGATTCCCTATCAGGTCCTGCGAAGAGACTTTCACGTGGGTCGGGTAGTGGCTCCTCATGTAATACAAGCACAGAGAGATGAGGATCTCGATGTACATGGAACTTCGAAAGCTGTGGTTTGAGTCTATTGGGATATGGCTGTAAAAGTCTTTGCCCATGACAGATATGCGATGCCTGGCCAGAAGATTCTGAAGTAAGGAAAGCTGGGGGGTGTAGGCATTATTGACGCTGGTGGTGGAAATGGCATTTACAAAAGCGGAAGGGTTGGTTTTCAAGATAGCTTTAATGGCAGAGAAAGAATACAGGGTCCTCGAGGAGTCATATACTTGGAGGTACAATAAGACATGTTGATATAAAGGATGTATGTTAAAATGGGGAGATTTCCGCGCCCCCGGCGACCCTGCATCGCTCTCAATTTCCGAGATTTCGCCCTCTCCACAGCTATACCAATTTTCCAAGTCAAGGCCATCGCTGAAGAAAACACTGCTTTGCTTCAGCTTCTCAGCTTGTGCTTTCTTCTTTTCTTCGTCTTTCCTTTTCGCTATTTTGACTTTGGGCTTTGCTCCTGGGTGTTTACCAGATTCTTTCACAATGGTTTCCTTTTCTGACATTTTTTCCGGCAATTTCCCTTTGAAGCTGAATTGAATGCTACTGTGACTTCGCTGCCTTGACTTTTCTTCTGGGGCAGTGAAAGTCTGGCCACTGAGAGACTGCTGGCTTATTGAGATGCAGGGTGATGAACTGTTTCTGGAGATTTCATTAGAAATGCTTTCAAGTCCAGTCTCAGATGAGACAGATAGTAGCTGAGTACTGTCATTGCTAAGCGAACTGCTTTGGCTGTCCAGGAGGTTTGGTTCTTCACATTTGGATACCTCTTCAGTGGGATCTAAAGTGTTTAAAGTAGTTGAAGTATCTTCTGGATATACATCTTTGTCTGACCGTGGATCTTCTGCAAGCTCCTTGACTACCTTGCAGATCAGGTCAAGGACCACTTGCTGTATTATTTCATCTAATGAATCTCCTTTCAAATGTTGAGAACTATCTGGGGCAGTCAGACTTTCGGGTTCTACTTCATAGCTGAGGTTATCCCCAGCAGATGACTGGGAGCAGCCAGAGTCTGAACTTTGCATTATTTCTATCTGATTATCAGGAAGGTCAAAATCAGAGGCAGCCAAAGGAATAGTTTCACTGCTAGTACTCAGGAGAGAGATCCTGTCACTTAAAGGGTTGACCGTAAGGCTAAAATTCTCCATTTCGTCTAAACCCAGCTGCTTTTCAGTGTTCTCTTTAGTCGACATCCCATGTTCTTGACTTGATGGTATTGTGACGAATGCTTAACAAAAAGAAAAACAAGTCGCTATGAGTATTTTTCTTATTTGGATAGTCATTTAGAAGTTATTACCATAAATCATATAATACCTTTTTCTGCAAGACACCTTTAAGCTGTTCATTCTGACGTAAACTAAAAAGTTAATATTGCACTATGAGCCCAACAGGAATGAAGTGTTTAAATTACACTTCAGTAGGTATTTTGAGTCCAGAGTAAAACTCTGTTGACAAATTCAAGCATTGCAATAGGGACAATATTAGTGTTCATTTCTGAAATGAAAGAGAAATCCTTGATTGCTACGGATATAGGAAAGATCTGTAGAACTTTGGATCTAACATTCCTTTAAAAATGAGATAATATCCAACATAAAAAGAGAAAATCCACAGAAAACTCGGCCAGTGTGAAGAGTGAATGAAAGGATATGAAAGGATATTGCATTATAATAGGTATTATTTATATATTATCATACTTGCATCTGCACACTTTTGGCAGGTCACCCTGTGGTATTTTTTTAACTCCAGATAACCAAAATGTTCAAATTATATAATTATATGTCCATATGTAAAACGATAAAACAAAATGAATACACTAATGTAAAATAAAAAACTATGATACAAAATGTTATTAAACATAGTATAAAATATAAAATGCTATTTTATGCTACATTATATCAATATAATACCAAAACTGAAGATATAAATATAATAACAAATTGAGGATATCATGATAAATCAGTGGTTAATGAGGTGGTACTTACAACCACTACTATTAAATTTCTGCATAAAATGTTTTTCATTTTCATCTTCCAGATAACAGGGAGATTTATTCCAGTACCATTCAGCCTGTACCCTTTGAACAGAAATACGTTGGGTTTTTGGATGGAGAAGCAGCAAAAGCAAAGGTTCCAGGACTCTTGCAATGTCATGCCTTTGGAGGACTTGATTTAACCAGGCCTGTCCAACTGACCAGGTAGAGCCATCTAAGCTGTTAAGACTATCCAGCATGATAAATAAGGATCTGAGGAGGGGAAAAAATCCATATTAAAATAACAGGCCAAAAGAAAAAAAATACAAGCTTTGAAACTCTTGTTATGATCAATTTCTCCAGCTGGGAAAGCCAAATATTGTCTTGACCTGATGACACTAGTGCTCCTGGGGTCCTCTCTTCTGGGTCAAAGTCAGTCCTTAATCTAGTGCAAAGGTTCCCCCGCTCCTTCCAACAGGGAAATGGGGACAGGCCTATTAGATACTTCATGGATAAGATCACTTAATAAATATATTAGTCAAGCCAATGGTGTTCAGTGTAAGGAGAAGCAAGTTCCAGATATATTCAGTGGCTATCATTTGGCTATTTAGGAGAATACCTAAATTTTACTATTTTTTTTTTAAAATAAGGGAATTTCATTCAAGGGAAATTCAATATATGTAATGTTACACAAAATTTAAAACACAAATTAAATTATATTCCACTACTCACTGGGCACATTTCTATACGTCAGATGTATGTCACATGACAAAGGCAACATTCGAGGCTTTTATATTTCAAATAAACTTGAAATATGAATAAAAAGTATAAGGAGATCTCTTTCGGTGTCAATAGCTGACAGTCCTTAAATCTTACCTTTGGGGGCAAGGTTAATAGTTTTAAAATAAATGCAATTCCTATCTACTGTATATACCTATAAAACATTCTAAAAATGTAATTTGTTTGTAAATGTATGAGGTGATATTTAATCTGAACATATCTTTTAAAAAGATGCAATTTTCTATTAAAGGGAAATTGTTTTTCCAAATTCTGAATTTTTGCATTTCTATTGGCTAGTATCAGTTTCAGAAACACTTAATTTAATATATATATTTTTAGATCCACTTACACAAAAAATTACTAATAAAAGTCTGTTGTATATGAATTGATATGTAACATTTAATGTCTCAAAAAATAAAGAAATGTTACTGTTTTGCCTGGACAAAGAGGTATTAATATCAGTACTAAAAATTTCAATATATCTTAGATTATGTCTTATTCAGAGAAGAATCAGATCTATTGAATACCAATAGAAAAAATTGGTGAGAATAGAAAGGATCATGCTGTTGGAAAGGCAATGAAGTTAAATTACCAGCAAATCCTCACAGTTGGCTACCCATGTTAACATTTTTTTTACAGAAATTATTCCCCAAGAAATACAGTTAATTTCATATTAACTATTTTCTAAAACTTAAATAGCTACTTTACGAGTGAATTTTGAAATTGTTTTGATCATGTACTATTAGATCAGATGAAGTCACTTTATCTATCATTGCTGCTTTGTCATAAAATATTTTATTTCTCTCTCTCTATCAGGTCATATATAGGAGCAATTTTAAAACAGGTATTGTGACAGATTTTTTTCTACTTCAAGTTGGGCCAAACTTCCATATACTGTATGTACATGTAAATAATAAATATTATTTCTGATAAGCTGAGACTGAATTTGGTCATCAACTTTATCCTTTCTTGTTTTCCCAAGAATATTTATTCACTACAATATCAATTTATCAGAGTAGATTTTTTTTAAGTTTCAAAACTATTCTATTCTGGAAACTTCTATAAACATGAACTCACTGTTACAGAAAAATAAATATGTGATTTTATTACATAATAGTTAATAATTTTCTATTTCATCTATCTATGGAACTAACCTGTCAAATGAACGACCGTATGATGAGGACTTGTTAATATGGAGGTCTCTAGTGAGATGCCAAAGGACTGCAAACTTTGCATGAGCTTCCATTCTGATTTTCTACAAAATGAAGGAACAAATAAATTCATTCTTTATATAATCAATTAAACTGGGTAAGGAGAAAATTGTCTAAATCAGTAACAATCAATATAGCTGTAGTGTATTTCTTTCCTCATTATCAGTCTGAAAGAACAACAAGAACAACAACAACATTTTTAATCTGTCCAATCCAGAGCATTGTTGGTTTACAACTGTATTTCTATGAAACTAAAAAAGAATTTTTATTTGCTGTAGTCATCAAGAATTTTAAAAATTACAATTTCATGAAATGGCAAGGAGCAAAACTCTAGATCACAAGTAGCAATTTATCTTTGAAGCAGAAGAAGGTACACAAATTTCATAAATTTGTGTAGGTATACAAATTTCAGAAAGACACCCCCCCCCCCAAAAAAAGGTTGAGGAGCTATTTTTACAATTTTAAGACCTACACAGTATTCAACTGGTCCATTTCTGCTGAAAGGATTTCTGACATCAGTGAATTTAACTAGGAGCTGATTCTCCCTCTTGTGCACCCTCAAAAACCTGTTCTTAAGGGGACTGGATGATCCAGTCAAAGGGTGCATGGGGACCTACAGGAAAGGGTGGATGGATGCTCATGCCCACCTAAAATTCCAAGACAGAAAACAATGAGAGTCTCACACAGCAGTTAAATGTGCTAGAACTGGACAGGTACAACCCAAGTCCAACTCTCATTTCATAACAGGACTTTCTTTCTGAACTTGAAGTGAAAATGTTCAGAATTGTATCCCGACACACTTGTGAGACTGACACTATAAACTGTTCAGCTCAGACTGCAAGTACTTTGCCACATGAGAAGGGTGAGAGCTTGTCATACATAAAAAATTAGACTGTTATTTTAACTATTTCATACTGAACATACCATGATATAAACAATGAATAAAACAATTCAGATAGCATCTGGATTGGGGAAGAGAGAGAAAAAAAGAAGAAATGACATGAACTATCCATAGAATTAAATGCTGCAGCAGAACAAAATCAGAAGAGTAGTCAAGGTGGCAAGAAGAAAATAAATATGGGAAAGGAAATTAGAAGAGGATACTACTCAAAAAAAAAAAAAGATTTACCTTGTCTCTGTGGGTCAGCTGCTGACTGATAACATCCTCACAAATGCTAGAAGATGGAACTAGATTATGCAACTGGAAAAAAAGCTCCACACTCTTCTGATGGTATTGGGGTGTCCCATCACTCAGTTGGTCCCATAAAGTTAATGCCACATGCTTTGGAAAGTAAAACGGAATGATCACATATATAACAGTATTTGGTTTTAAAAAAAGTTTCATTAGAATAACCATTGAGTGATATCCTTTGGATGTCCTATTTCAGGTATTGATAAAAGTGCTAAACATTTCTGCTTGAATGCAATATCATCTTGCATTCTTATACAACGGGAAGGCACTTTTGTGTGCAATGCTTTAAAACCAGCATAATGCTATGGCTAAGGTAACATACACGATCAGGCGAAGTTCTCACTCAATTATAGAGCTCTCTGAGTGACTCCAGACTAATCATTTCTCCCTTAGCCATTTTTCTAGCAGGGTTGATGCGATAAAGATTGCATATGGTAAGACACTCATGTATGATCTCTTGAGTGAAATACAAACAGATAAATAATAAATATCCAGCATCTATTCAGTCAATTCCCTCCTACTTCAGCTGCTCATGTCACATCCTATAGCATTCCACAATCCCACTGCCAATTCAGAGGCAAGACTTTTCAAAGAGCAGAGGAAGAAAAAACCACAATGCATAAAAATAGTTTCACTCATATGTTTTTCACCAAGCCTATATAAAGCCTAGAAGTAAATTTTGTAAAATGGTAACTCAAAGTAGAAACAGCTCTGTATTCCAACTAAACTTCTTAGAGAATTATACCTAATACTGAATCTCAGCAACATTATTCTGATAAATCTACTCAGTAAAATAGTAACAATTTTTAGTGTGGAGAAAAAAAAAGAATAAAATTGTACACTATCAAGGAAAGGGACAGCAATCATCATCATCATCATCATCATCATCATCACAGAACAGGAGATCAGAGTGATTCCCTTCCTGACACTTTCTCCTACAGCTCCCCATGAATCCTCAGAAATTGTTCTGAAGGTTCCCCAAACTGGTTTTGATGGAAAGTGGGAGGACAGGACGAGAAGAAAAACCAAGGGAAATTTTGTTTACCTAATGGTACAGATACAGGTGGTCCTCGACTTACGACCACAATTGAGCCCAAAATTTCTGTTGTTAAGTGAGACGTTTGTTAAATGAGTATTGCTCCATTTTACGACCTTCCTGGCCACCATCGTTAAGTGAATCACTGCAGTTGATATGCTAGTAACCTGGTTGTTAAGTGAATCTGGCTTCCCCATTGACTTTACTTGTCAAAAGGTCGCAAATGGTAACTGCATAATCTTGGGACACAGCAACGGTCATAAATATGAACCAGTTGCCAAGCATCTGAATTTTGATCACATGATCATGGGAATGCTACGGTCGTAACTGTGAAAAATGGTCATAAGTCACTTTTTTTCAGTTCCGTTGTAACTTTGAACAGTCACTAAATGAACTGTTGTACATTGAAGACTACCTGTACTGTTCTTGATGCTGATAACACAAGCACTCCAAATCAGCTCTTAACTATTAAAAAAATGTTATGAATGATCTCCCGTACCTTGAAAAAATCCGTCTTTTCAGCCATATATCTGAGGTTGCCTTGATTAAGAGGAGGTCTGATAACGACAGCTACTCTTCCCTGGTTTGGACTCAGAGGTTGCGCTGTTTCTACACTATTCCGGTTTTCTCCAGTGACCACAGCAATTGATTGAGTCAATCCAACTAAGTCCATTATTAAAGAAATAGTAATGCTTTGGACACCAAAATCATTTGCTTGCCTGCAAGCATTCATAAGGGTCTGGAGCCACAGAAGAGGCTGCTCTTGCTCACAATCTGGAAAGAAAGAAATATATTTGTATTATATAAAAATATAAATGCATTATATATATTTACATCTTATTATATCTCATTTACATCTGGATAATATTCTTTCCCTCTTGCTTATTTACTCAACTATCACCATCATTATATGACTTCATTTATAGTTTTGGGATACCTAATACGATGGATGATACAGCATAATTCTTCAGTTTGGTAACCTTTAATGAAGGGCAAGATGGAAAGGCCATTCAGCTTAGAGAATTCTAATCAGAGAATAGTTTGATTCTAGTTACTATTTACTGTTTAATTATGCCTTTTTGATACAGCACCTTTGCTAGCACCTTAACATGTAAAACTTCGGTTTTGAAACTCACGACCCAAAAACCATCTGTGATAGTAATTAAAGGGGGAAAAAATCTTATTAACTATTCATTAGACATGTTGTCCTATTTAAAATAGCTTCTTAGTATGTGACCAGCATCTAAATTTGTGATATGTAAAGATTAAACAGAGCAGAAAAGACAATGTAGAAGAGAGAAGTGGAATGGGGCAAATGAATGTAATCTAGGACTATTCTACTTATATCATTAAGACATTCTGCATTCTGATTTACAGATGCTATTAAAAACAAAAGTGCAGGTGGGGGAGGGGTCGTGTCTGAATTTTCAGACCTATATGAATTTATATAGATAATAACGAAAACTAGGAATAAAATGCCTTTATTTCATTCCAGGTTCATGATGGACACATAACATTATGGTGCATTGAGCTTTTGCAAATACAGCAACTATAATCTGTTGGAAAAAGCAAAGCCAACACTGGATAAAGCAAAGCACAACGTATACTGTATAGCAAAAAGTAATACAAACTTAAACGGCCGAAAATACTGATGTTAATACTTGAACGTGAGTTCAAGTGCCACATAAAGAAAAACCCAGACTGATTATATAGTATTAAAAAAAAGAATCAGATGTCACATATAAGAATGGACTTGGAGAAGAAACTGTAGCCATTTTTAAGACTCTAGAACAGTTTTCCACAATTCAGAGACTTCAAGATGTGTAGATTCAATCACAAGAATTTTCAAGTCAACATGGCCCTTGCTGAAAATTATAAAAGAAATCCTCACATCTGGAAATCCCTGAAGTTAACCTAGAACGAAAGGTCGGCAGTTCGGCGCTTTGAATCCCTAGCGCCGTGTAACAGAGTGAGCTCCCGTTACTTGTCCCAGCTTCTGCCAACCTAGCAGTTCGAAAGCATGTAAAAATGCAAGTAGAAAAAATAGGGACCACCTTTGGTGGGAAGGTAACAGCGTTCCGTGCGCCTTCGGCGTTTAGTCATGCCCGGCCACATGACCACGGAGGCGTCTTCGGACAGTGCTGGCTCTTCGGCTTTGAAATGGAGATGAGCACCGCCCCCTTAGAGTCGGGAACGACTAGCACATATGTGCGAGGGGAACCTTTACCTTACCTTTTTATTATTAGTCTCCTCCTCTCCATTGAAAAGATTTAGTTTCAAGTGTATCAACCAAACGTTTTTCATTATGTGAACGAACCCTTACTCATTGGTCACCCATCAGCAGTTGATGTATGCCACCCAGATTCCACTACAGCAGGGCTACTTATAAATTCAAATAATTTTAAAAAAAATGTAACTTGGACTCTGCAGCCAACCAGTCTACTGCAAGGCATACTTTGTGGCTACTATGTTGTGGCATCAATGTTTGTAATATAGCACCTCTACTTGTTTCATTTCTAGATAGACTTGAGTGTCTGGGGCTTGAATAACTGGTTGACTAGGTTTCTCGGTTTGCCCTAAACAGGGGAAAATAGTTTAACTAACAATTAGATTAAATTATGCTTGAATGGATTAGCAGGTCCATACTTCTTTGATTAATTATGTTATGCAAATCTGACCAATGTCAGTATGTCATAAACATGCACTAAAATGTAAAGATGTGCATTTAACTCAATGTCATGTCATGCGAACTCTGATGGACGCTAACATGCTAAATACACTAATTAGTCTGGAGCAGACTTCCAATTGATTCTCAAAATTATGTCTCAGCATATCTCTAACTTTTATTCTAATTTCCCATACAAAGGAAATATTGTTTTTCTTTGCTTACATAAAGCAGGGAACAAAAAGCAATGTAGAAATAATCTCCCTCTTCCCTCCAAATCCCAAGGTTCAGTCCAATATATTAAAAAAACTTAGATATCATATACATAATTACTCACCAACATCTGCTTTCTCTGGATGGATTTCAGAGGGATGGTTTCCTTCTGCAATGTAAACTGGAAAACTTGAACATTCAAGAAAGAGCTGACATGCAGCAATGAATGCAGAGAGGTACTCTTTTGGTGTTGTCTTCTTAGCTGTTTTTCCCCCTCTGGATGCATCTCCTTGTGACTCTCTTGTGCACTGTGCAGTCTCTCCTTTCCCTCTTGCAAGGTCCTCCTGAATCCCTGTTGCCAAAGGCCGAGACAATGAATTGCTTGGAATGATGTAGAGGTTGATAAATCTGGTTAAAAACTGTTGGACATATTCCAAACAGCACTGCATTGCAGTCTTTTGAATTGTCATTGTCTTCCCACTTCGAGATCCTGTCCCTTGGGTCAACTTGGACAGAGGCTGTACGATGGTTTCCTCTGAACCCACTGTTGAGGCAGACTCCGTCTCGGAGGAGGCACTGCCCATAAGGGGGATGGCAGGTACTCCGGGACCCCCACTCAACATCCTGTCAATCTCTTCAGTTGTATCTGCTTGGTATTGTACAAACTCAGTAAATCCACTTTCAGATGATCGACTGCTTGGGGGATTTTCTCCATCCTCAAATACGTCATTGGGATTTTCTACAGCAACTAGGGGCATCTACTCAAGACAGAAGAAGATTAAGATTTAAATAACACATAAAGTAGTCCTTCCCTCTTTTTAGATTACAAGTAAAAGGCAACTACAAAAGTCTATTTCTTTTTTCTTATTGTATACTTATTTTAGAACTTTAATGGTCCTCGCTCTCAATTTACAAGTCCCACATAAAATTCAGACTGAGGCAATCCTGTTCAATACTATGTGGTCTCTGCATTCTAGAATAACATAAAGTAGGATGATAACATTTCCTTAAGGAAGTTAATGGTTCATAAATTAAATCATAATTAAGTAAAGTCTCACTGAATTCTAATGTATGAGAAACTTTGAGTCTGAGCTATTTGAATCAAGTTGAATATGACTATTAAATTATTTGATGCACCTTGATAGCAAATCACATCTAAAATGGTATATTTGAATCTACAGAAGTGTTTAATAAATCTGAAGCCTTCCTGTTCTGTTTAGTACTAATGAATTACTGTGATTATCTCTCCATATAATTTTATCTGGTTTGCCTTCGGTTTTGCAGGCCACTTTGTCAACAAAGCCTGCCAAAACAAGCTTTTGCAAAAGGCTTCATATTAACTAGTAAAAGGAAGGCCTTTATCTAATATAGCAGAACAGTACAGTTCTGTACTGTTGACACAGATGACAAGTAGTGGTGCAGCTCAAGAACCAGATATATTTGTGGCTTCAAAGCCTTCGCCATTTTCTCCAGAGAAGAAAAGATGATTCAGAGCCTGATCTGAGTTTTGCCTAGAGCAGTGATGGCGAACCTATGGCACGCGTGCCACAGGTGGCACACGGAGCCATATCAGAGGGCACGCGAGGCGTTGCCCTATGTCAGCTGCAGCGCGCATGTGCGCGCTGGCCAGCTGATTTTCGGCCTTGGGGAAGGCCGTTTTGCCCTCCGGAGGCTTCAGGGAAGTGTCCTGAAGCCCCGGAGTGCAAAAAACGGCCCAACGGGAAAATCGGAAGTTCGGAAAAAGGCACTTCCGGGTTGCCGATGGGCTGTTTTTTGCACTCTGGAGGCTTCAGGGAAGCTTCCTGAAGCCCCAGAGTGCGAAAAACGGCACAACGGCAAACCAGAAGTTCGGAAAAACGCACTTCCGGTTTGCCGTTGGGCTGTTTTTTGCACTCCGGAGGCTTCAGGGAAGCTCCGGAGGCTTCAGGGAAGAAAACCGGAAATGTGTTTTTCCGAACTTCCGGTTTGCCCGTTGGGCCGTTTTTCACCGTCCCAGGCTTCAGTGAGGCCTTTGTGCATTCGCGGGGGTGTGTGTGCATGCGCAGGGTGCACCTTGGGGGGGTTGTGCGCATGCGTGGGGGGAGGGAATGGGTGTGGGCACGCGTGCGCACTAGCACGTGCGCACCCCCCCTTTTGGCACGCGGACCAAAAAAGGTTCGCCATCACTGGCCTAGAGGCTAGATGAAGTGCTCTTGGCTATGATATAATTCTGTCTTATTTTCCTGCTAATAGTTTCTTCTGTCTTCATCTTTGTTTTTCAACTTATGAACTGACAAAATTAAAATAGGCCAGGCCTGCACTTATGGTTCCATTTATAACAAAAATTAACAACATTTAAAAATATATTCCACCAGTAATCATAATTTTTATCTGACTAAATTAGATATTTATATTTAATAAGTTCAAATATAAAATAATTATGAGCAAGTCAAATTATGCATACTGTTGTTGCATTATTATGTTATTTTCAATTTTTATTGACAGTAGTATAAAAATAAATTCTGTATACACTTCAATTTCCCGCCCCCCAAATTATTTTTATCTCCCCTCTCCTACTTTTCCCTGTAAATTCAAAATGTTAGACATTGAAAACTGAAGAAGTTAGCAATACTAAGGTTTCATTATTATCTTTAGCTTCAAGGAAATGTGGTATTGCTCTATTGACTGTAAGGGCAGGAAATGACTTCTAAACTTTCTTCTGTTACTAGAGACAATGAAAACAAGCTTCCAAGCTATGTTGCTGGGGAACATAGAGTACCCAAGACAGGCTTTAGCACAGAAAATGTACAAACAAGATAAGATCTCAGAGATAGTGATAACCTACTTATTCCTCCCGAACAAGCACGGGTGGGTTCCGGATTCAGGTACTGCCGGTTCGCTCAGGGACGCGCCACACGGGCGCGCACATGCACAGTACTTAAAAAAAGCTTCTGCGCATGCGCAGAAGCAAAAAACAAGATGGCAGTGCCTATGGTGCCACCGAGAGAACCGGCTCGGGGGCGTGGCAGGCCTGGGTCGCTGCCGGTTCCAGCGACCCAGGCCGCCATGTTACTAACAGTTCTATAGAACCGGTCCGAACCGGTAGGAACCCACCTCTGCGAACAAGGGTGTCAAACTCGATTTCATTGAGGACCGCATCAGGGTTGTGTTTGACCTCGGGGGGGAGTGAGGTGTGTGTGTGGCCAGGGTGAGCGTGGCCAGCTCGATGTCATTTGTGTCGGGGGTGCCTGTGGCGGCCCGAGCGCTCTGCCAGCGAAAACAGGCTCCCGAGCTCTGTTTCCAGCTGTGACGGCCTCCTGCAGCCCTCTGCCAGGAAAAACGTAGCTCCATTTTCACTGGCAGAGGCACCACGGGCCGGTCCCTTGCTGTTTCCAGGGTGGCCCTGCAGGCCAGATCTAAGCACCCCGCGGGCCGGATCCGGCCCGCAGGCCTTGAGTTTGACACCCCTGCTCTAGAAGGCCACTGACTTTCAAGCAGCAGAATAATAGTTAAGTTGACAGCTTATCTTTTTTTAAAAAGCTACTCTGTAATCTTTAAGCAAAGCAAGAACATCTGCAGAGTTACCTTTTTCTCTTCCCATTCTTTGAGAGCATTGTGTCTGTTTGGTAACTGTAGGACACCATCAGTACCGGCAGATAACAGTGGAGGTTGAACTTTGCTAAGAATCTTTGAGCAGAGTTTCAAGGAATCGGTCAGCTCACATAAGTGCAGTGTCTGAAGATGGCTTGTCAGTGCAGAGATCATTCTAAGTAAAAGCTGAGGCAGGTGTTCTGTTTGTATTTCAATATAGGTTTCCTAAAAACAAAATAAAAAGCATGTTATTAAATCATCCCTCTTTTATTAATCTAGTGAATTGGAACTACAATGTAAACGTGCAATCAAATTCCAAAAATAGATTTTTTTTAAAAAAGAAGTAACATATTAAGTTATATTAATAACTTAATCCAGAAGACTGAGATAACATTTCCAGACTTCTCTTTAATACTGGAAAACCCTACTAAATCTGATGGGTTGTAACAACGGGGCCTGGGGATGGGAGGGGCCAAAGCAAATAGACAGGCATGCACACCTTCTAAAACAGGGACTTTAAGAGCAACAGAAACCGCTGCTGTGTTGCTTTGACTGATTTCCCTCTCATTTCCACTCAACACAGTTTAGTTCATTCAAAAAATTCCTGAACTGACAGAGGCTTTAGGAGCCAGGTGGGAACTGAGAAGATGTCAGAAGAACAAAAGGAAAGGGAGGGTCTTTTCAAAAAACTTACCATATTTTTCGGACTATAAGACGCACCGGTGTATAAGACGCACCAAGATTTCGAAGAGGTAAATAAGAAAAAAAAAAGTTTTTGCTCTCTCCCAGCCCCCAGGAGGACGAGCACTCTGCAGACCTCCCAAACCCTCTGCCCACCCCGTTTTTGTGAAAAACAGGCCATTTTATGCCCATTTTTTGCAAAAACAGGAGTATTTTTGCCCTCTCCCAGCCCCCAGGAGCACTCTGCAGACCTCCCATCCCATCTGCCCACCCCGTTTTTGCAAAAAACAGGCTGTTTCTCGCCCATTTTTTGCAAAAACAGGGGCATTTGTGCCCTCTCCCAGCCCCCAGGAGCACTCTGCAGACCTCCCAAACCCTCTGCCCACCCTGTTTTTGCAAAAACGGGGGCGTTTTTGCCCTACCCCAGTCCCCAGGAGCACTCTGCAGACCTCCCAAACCTTCTGCGCACCCGTTTTTGAATGGAGCGGGGCTTCGGGAGGCCAAAAATGGCTGTATTCAGTGTATAAGACGCACCAACATTTCCACCCTCTTTTAGGGGGGAAAAAAGTGCGTCTTATATTCCGAAAAATATGGTACATGAAATACAGTCTTATATCCTACACACATTCTTCACATCTATTTACAGATAAATATACATAAATAAACATATTCTAGTACACAAGAGAAATCAGCACAACCTTTTAAAAGAATTTTAGAAGTGATGACTTTTGAGTAATTCTCATGCACTTAAGACTTTCTTTAAAGCAATGAAAACATTATCTGTCTGATTCTTTCTTCTCAAATCAATATATTGTTCATTGAAAATATGAAAAACTATTCACATATTATAAATATTTTATTTATTCCGTTAATAATAATCACTTGGAAACAGGTTAATAATGGAAATCGACAGTTCAGAAATGATAGAGCAATTTCTGTTTTCTCACAAGAAAATTTACAAAATGTATACTGTCCGAAGTGCGTGCAAAGGATTGTTTTTAATTGAAAAAAACAGTAAGAATGCCATACCTGACAAAGCACTCTCATACTTCTAGTAGGCTTTGAAATGAAAAAGCAAAGAATTTGAAGATAAAAGAAAGATAACAGGGAAAAAGCATTTTCAAGAGCTTCCATTAACATACATTATCTAACAGGTAGTTGCGAGACATTCAAAAGAACTATTGTTATTTAGCAGATTTAACAAAAAAAATTAATCTACAGTCAAAGCAGAATAGTAATGAGAAATTTAGAAAAAGAGAAATTTACCGTGACAAGAAGTGAAACAGATCCTACATGTAAAGAAGACTAGTCTCCACCTTATAACCTCTAATTGTTAATGCATTCAGAGCCTGCAATATTGTTTGTTATCTGATTTAAAGTCAAAGACTTCTCCAGCCCATCCATTTTATAAAACAAAAGACAACTATTAGGAAGACTATAGTCAGAATGAACAAAGGGAATCTTACCAAAGAGACTATATCCAACAAAAAATCAACCAGAAGGCAGAAGTTGGTAAGAGGGAATTCAGCAGGTTCACTAGCACCTCCAGGCACGGCCTGTAATCGAGCATGCAGAGTCCGCCTATGAATTCAAGCAGAGTTTAGGCATTGGTAACACAGCATCTGCAGGACTAGAAGATGTAAGTAGATGTGAATTATTTCTTAAACTATTATTTTATAATGTAATAAACATGGTTTATAACTATGTTATAAATATAGTTATTTTTGTTTTAAAAGGCTTGTCAATGTTTTATGTATTTGCATTATAGTTTTTAACTTGTTTTTTTATTGGATTGTTGTTTCAGCTGTTGTAAGCTACTTAGGTGAGATGGACAGCCCTACAAGTCAAATCAACCAATAAACGACGATAAAGCAGCAGTGTAAATAACAGAACTGTATTTCAGCTTCAAACAAAAAATAAATAACTCTTCAAATATATTTCTTTAAATCAGAATTTGAAACAAGCAACACAAGAGTTTCTGTTTCTGTTTAATTATTATTATTATTTCCCATGTGTTAGGCTGAATCTCCTGCCCTTTACAAACTCACTATTTTGCAGAGGTCCCTAACTCTCCAGAACAACTTCTCAAAGGGCAAAAGTTTTAGCAGGGAGTTAAAAATCACCTCCTGTCATTTTTCCCCAGGAAAAAGATCCCTATACAGAATCATGCTTCATAACCTTCAGCACTGTCTGCTAACTTGTGCCTCTGAAAGGATCATTATAGATTAAGCACACCAAATAGACTTTCACATATCCTAAAACCAATGCCTTTCACTAGAGTCAAGTATATTTTGAAGATCATCAAGACAGAAATTACATGATAGCATGGTCAGTGCACTCTCTCTCAAAAGCATAAAGTAACACCTTCTGCATCAGTCCTCCCCTTCTAAAAGACAGATCGCTGTGAATATTTGGAATTATGCAGTTTTTCTTTCCTTCAGATAAGAAATGAACCAATTCTTTTATTTTGTCAAAGAATATGAAACCTTATTTATAAAACATGCGGAAGAGGCCTTCATGCTGCAGTAGATAGACAATGGCTAAAATGAAGATGATGATGATGATTTATAAAATATACATTTTCAACAGTAATATAAAAACACTTCTATGAAATGTACCTTACCTACAGCATTCTTCAAACCAACGGGCTATGTAGTCCCACATATAATAAGGCTCAAAAGAATTAAACAGAAGATTGGCAGTTTTAATCAGCTCTGCTGTTTTCTTATTTTCCCTCAATTTGCTGAAAGAAAAGCACAACAGCTCAATGAAATATGTACATAGTCAACCACCTATATTCCTAATTCAAACGTATTCCTTTGTTACTTAACAGCAAAGTTTCATGTTATCACCATCCTTTCCTCCTGAGTTTTCTGGCTCTCTCTCACTTTTACCATCTTTTCCACATAGGACATTTCATAATACTTCTATATTAAAAAAAAAAGCATTGAATAACGTGTGCAAAATAAAAATGTCTGCTGTCCGCCACGAACGTCCTGGAACTCATGTGTAAGAAAGTGGCTGAAGAAGTTGAAAAAAATTACTCTTTCCCTGATAACAACTTTTCAGCAGTCCCACATTCATTTAACTTCATGAAAGTGACAAGAAGTAAAGGAAATACCAGCAGTGGTAGCAAAGCATTAAAGCCCAAAAGAGCACAATAAGGTGGCAGAAAACCAGAGAGAAGTAGGATCCTTATTAATGACTTATGGCATTTTCTAATATTAGCCAACCATTACTGTGTAAGTGTAACCTGATTAATCTGGTTTGTATTCAGAAGCTAACTGGGGTCTGGTTAATATCTGGATTGGGGACCACCTAGAAATATCGGAGCTGCAGACTCAACTAAGAAATCAAAACACATCTCAAAAGAAGGCAATGGCAAACCTCCTTGTGGGCCAAGAGGGGAAAATGTCAGGAAAAATTGTCCAAAATCCACAATGATCACCTATTTTGTGACATAATGTCCCCTCCCCCCAATTTTCTGCATTCTTTTTTTTTTTTTGCCCGATCAGCATGAAAGCCGGCTATTCGCAGAAAACTAATTAACAGCAGCCTTATATTCCTGGGAGAAACTGAATGATTAGGGCTATGGCAGCAATTTCTTTCTAACCCCCTCTTCCTAATCACCTGCTTAGTTGAGTACGATCCTTACTGAAGGAAGACTCCATCTGAAGATCCAGTTCCGCTTTGCACTGGGTGTATAATGTCCTAAATACTTCAATCAATACATCTTCTAATATTACAGGTCCTAAAAAACAAGGGAAAGAATTGCAATTATATTGATAAATTATCTTGCACTGCATGTATTTTTATTGTTATTAACAGATTTCCGGAAATCCTGAAAATATTTGATCAGCATATTTTCACTGCAGTTGAAGTGCTGAGAAAAGAATATTTGCACTATAAAGCTGATTCTTACAAGGAAAACAAATAATTGTGCATTCACTGTATGAATATTTACTGGTTTATGTCTCACTGATTTCAATTACTAAGTGTAATTATCTGAAAGGGTCCACTGACACAATTGCAAAGTGTTTACATACATTTTATTCCAGGCACTTATGTCACTAATACTATGATACTACTGTAAGTGACTGGGCAAAATCATTTTTACACTAATAGCTGGAATAAAAATCCTCTGAAAACTGTTGAAAATTGATATTTTGGTATTGTAAGTACAATGCACTAATAGGATATCTATCATTGTGTTTGTTTTATGAATTCTTAACATGTGCAAATTACCATCAGTACTTAATCTACAATCTTGGTTATCCCTAGTGCCATTTTTCTTGTATTACTTACAGTATATGATGTGTATTTTTACTGAGATTTGACCCCAAATTTTCCAGCTGATGTATCTCGCTTCATTTACAGTGCTAGACAATTGTTAGATCCCCTAATAATTTCCCATGATTGTTACATAAACACAGTTTTAACCTTTCCCAGCACTCCCCTGGACTAGCACCAACTTTTCTACTCTACTCTCTATGACAATAACTCTGAACCACCTATCTACACGGTAATAAGCTGGCAACAGCATTTGAAGACAGGAAAAAAGGAGCAGTAATTTGGATGACAAGAGAAGGTTAGGAGGAAAGGTTGACTACAAAATCAGGATTACTGTTTCATTTATAGTGTATGAACACATGTACTTGGAAAGTCCAAGCTATTTTTTTTTAATCTAGGATCCAGTCTAATACAACATTTGCCATATGCTCAAACACACAAATGTCAATTAATATTTAGTTACCTAGCTCAGGTTTGTCCAGTAAACTGATAAGAATCCGAAAAGGCTTTAGATCTTGCATCAATGTGCTCTCTTCGCTATGCACATTGACTTGCAGAATTCCCACCATAGCCTGTAAGAGAAGATACTTTACAATCAAAACATTTTTATGCATTTATGAGAATTTAGGCTAAATACAAGGTCACATACAAATCTGGTTAATGGGAAGGAATCCATGGAAGGAATATAACGTAAGAAAGGGTTGTGGAAGACAGTTACTTACTGGTATTCCCTTTTTCCTTTGTGCCTCCCCTACTGCCATTCACACTTCACAGTGCTGTCACTGAAGACCACCTTAAAACTACCACTGGTGCAAAATGGAGTTGCCTACATGCTTACTAGACAATCATGGCATTGCCACATAATCTTTCTGTTATGGGAGCTGCACTGGTTATTTGTTTGTTTTCAAGTGCAATATGAAGTACTGATTAATATTTGTAAAGTCTTAAATGTCTCAGGGCCTGGGTAATTTAGAAGCTACCTATTCCAAGTGAATTCTGCCCACCCAATCTGGTTGAATAAAGTGCCTGCTAAAAGTTAGAGGAGACAGAGAAGGTGGACATTTTGACAGTTCCCTTCCCTTGAAACAACTTACTCCCCAGGAAAGTTTGGCCCTCATTCATGGTTTCCTAGAGAATAATTAAGATCTGGATTTTCCAGAAGTCCTATGATATTTAAACAGCTACACAAAGATCTGCACCATTATTGTTGGTACTGTTGTTATTGTAATAGTATTACAATACTATTGTATTGCTATTTTTATTGTATTGTATGGTTATTTTATGCAGTGTCTAGAACTTCTTCAGTAAGCCAGTTTATAAATCTAATAAATATATTTGGGGAAGAGCAAAATCCATCATGATCTTCCTCAGTAGGAGATCTTGCTGCGTGTTCATCTTTTCTGTTTATAGAACCTGTTCTTTGGTGTGGGTGTAGGTGTATTTTGAATACACTCATGGCATTCTTGGGGACTGAACTATATAGTGTATCCCAACAACCCTAAGACTATTCTGTGGGAGAAGGATACTTTATATATCACATTACATAACTGACAATCCATGTTCAGTTTAATGTGATTTGCCAAGATTTATTCCTGATGCTATAGCAAAAAAGAGCACACCATGAACAACTTCAGCACTCAGAAAGTAATACAACACAGATATATATTTGTCTGCCCAACACACACAAACATATTACCTGAACTAGCATTTCCTTAGAGAATGTATTGAAGTAGTATGTTGCATGCTCTTCAGGATTACTATTTCGTGTACTTCTAGGTCCTGTAATAGCCCCATTGTTATCAAAACCTTCAAGCAAATAAAAATAAAAGCCCAATCAATGCTATGCTTAGGCAAACGAAGAACAAAGAACAGGGAGCACAAGATCTGAGTTATGAGAACTCACCATTTTGCCGTCCAAATATTGTTGGCAAGAGGAAAGACCATTTTAAGTTAAATTTAATAAAAGGAAACCAATTTAATAAGAGCAAAATATAAGGCTGCTTTTGTATCTATAAAGATTCCCAAATGCCAAAGTTAATTTTATGTACACTCCACACTTGTATTTCACAAGGATTCAAGTCACTGAAATAGTAGCAATTTTGCAAAATGCACATGCATCCATACATTTATGAACATGTACAGTATCTGAATCCTAAAGGTGCTTTGTGAGGATTACCTTGCCCTAACTCTTACAAAAATCCTGCAATATGAAAATGTACTATAGAGAATAATGATGTAATAAGACTGCAGATGACATGTTGCTGCCTTAAGCAAAGCAGATGGTACTCTCTGTGTGCTATGTACATAAACTGATTGGACCGATACCCGAATTTCACTTTAATACTGAAACGGAACGTATCTGAGGAATAATTGTCTACTTTAGGGGTACAGGACAGCCTGGATGGCATCTGCGGTTCCATCCTCTAAGAAAGAAATATAAACAATTGGCTAATAAGGAAGAGGTATGCCCTCCTTGTTTAATTAGGAAGGAGCAGAAATGGAGCAATTAACCCATGCAGTCTTAAATCACTCCTAACAGGTAGTATAATATACTCCATATAATGGGGAACTGCTTCAGATCAACAAATTAAGGAACTACACTGCTAAATATTATATGAATATAAAATCATATTGTTTTATTGTATTGCTTTGTATTATATTCTGTTTATTTTACATGATGCCTAGAGCCTCTGGAGTAAGGTAAGCTAAAAATGCTATCAATACATCAAATACAAAATAGTTTGGGGAGAAGAGCTAAATCCATTGTCATCTTCCCCAATAGGTGATATTGTTCATGTACATAAGTCCACAAGACATCTCCCCTCTTTATGTGTGTGTGTGTGTGTGTGTGTGTGAGAGAGAGAGAGGGTGGGGGGGAAAGGGAGAGATACACTCATGACATTCTTGGAAGCTGAACTGTGGGGTATTTATTTATTTAATATATTTGTATGGCAATTTATTCTGTAACACAACTCTGGGTGCATTACAACCACAGTAAAACTACAAAACTATAAAACTACAGGTAGTCCTTGACTTGTGACTGCAACTGAGCCCAAAATTTCTGTTGCTAAGCGAGACAATTGTTAAGTGAGTTTTCCCCTATTTTACAACTTTTTGTTACAGTTGTTAAGTGAACACTGCAGCTGTTAATTTAGTAACATAGTTGTTAAGTGAATCTGGCTTTGTCATTGACTTTGCTTCCCAGAAGGTCACAAAGGGTGATCACATGACCCCAGCACATTGCAACCGTCATAAATATGACTCAGTTGCCAAGTACCTGAATTTTGATTACATGACCACGGGGATGCTGCAACAGTAGTAGTAGTAAGAGCGAAGAAGAGTCACTTTTTTTGGTGCTGTTGTAACTTTGAACAGTCACTAAATGAACTGCTGTAAGTCAAGGACTACCTGTATATTGTTTCACAAGCACATACAATTTCCAATTTATTGCCAGTTAGTGGAAATCTTGTTGACAAAATCAGTCTAGGTACCATATACATAATTCAATACAAGATTGGTATTTCAAAACTGGAAGTCTTTGTGCATGAAATGGCTGAGCATTTAATTTACACGGTTACAGAACAAGGCCTCATATTATAATCTTTAAAACTATGGTTTAGATTTGTCATCAGAAATGAGCTCAGAAATACTGAGTTGTTTCAATCCAAGAGCACTATTCTCCTTTGGTTCAGTCTTGTGATTAAATTAGAGACTGCATTTTGAATGAACTGAAGTCTCCCAACTGGGAAGAGATGATCCCGTAAGTACCCAAGCCATGTAGGATTTTAAAGGTGACATCCAGCACCCGGAAGCAAATTGGTAGCCAAAGCAGCTATGGGAGCAATGGTGTCACATGCACCAAATAATCTGAGCCATTAACTACCCACACAGCTGCAGTGACACTCCCCTGTTATTTCTGAATGGGGGCGGGGGACCCCTCTAGGAACGGGATACATTTATGTCTGAAAGCAAACCCAATAGTCTCTATTAAAAAGGTTAGATTCAGTAAATGAAGTGGTAGAGGAGGGCAAGAAGCAAGCATATCAGAAGAAAGCAAGCAAGCAATGATATTGACAGAATATTGAGGACCATTGGGACTCCCCAACAAACCTGACAAGGTTAATCTCCCAGTTAAAATCTAGGAACAATTCTAAATCTGGAAGAGACTTCACCAACCTAGCACCCATCAAATATGCTGGAATTATTCCCAGTCAGCATGGTCAATTTCTGTGAGGGTTCCAGACTGGGAAAGGCTAATCTAATAAAAGTATCCAAAAATTATACCTCTAAAGTCTGTGTAGAGAAAGCAGAACCTGGAACTGGAATAATTACCATATCAAACAAGTTTCTCACTATTAATAAGAACTCTTTTGCACAAATTTAATTTGGGAAGATAACTAAATATGTTAATGATGATCTTTTGTGAAAACTTTAAATGCATTCTTTAAACTATTTTTGATTTTGAAAATAATTAAAGAAAACAGAAAATTTGCAGAATACATAGCTCCAATTGCAAACAGTTACAGCAGCAATCTCCCAACAGTAAGATGATTAGAACTTACGTGGCCTATTATATTTTCTATTAGTAACAAAAACTGGTGTGTGTGTGCGTGTTTTGTGTAAGTGCACATGTGCCTGCCTTTGAGTCAATTTCTGACTCATGGAGACTACCCAGTCAAGTCTATATGGTTTTCTTGGCAAAAGTTTTGGAAGTGGCTTGTCATCTCTTTTTTCCTAGGCCTGAAACAAAGTGATTGGCTTTGTGCCTAAGGCGGGACTAGACCTCATGATCTCTTGTTTAACCACTATACCAATGGCTCTTATTGATTCAATTATTTTGCCTTAGTGTTCATATGTTAAATAGTATTCTTTGATTTTTCATTAAAATCTCGTACTTTTGTTTAGGATTTTTTGCAGATTGAAAAGTAGATTGCACATTTCGAATACAAATGATATATGCATAGATATAAATAAATATATAAATCCTATAACCTACCTAGAAGCCAGGCATAAAGCCTCCTATTGAGTGACATGTCTCTGCGTAGCACTACATGAAGAGATGCTGAAAGAATTCGGATCATGTCTGGGCGCGTTGCCTAAAATTGGGAATGTCACATTTAAACAAGTGTCACATTCAAAACCTTTATTATATGATGGAAAAATGATTATCTACTTCACTTTCAAGCACCAACAGAAATTTATATGGGCTGGAATTGAAATATGAATGCATCTTTATTATCTTTAGTAACAAGATATAGGTGAATATATCATAGCCCCCAAGTACGTGACTTAAAAATGAGAAAAGACATATTTTTTCTTCTTACCCCACAAGGTTAAAGCAAATCTGAATAGTCAAGTTTACATAATCTAAGCACAGAGACTGATTCAAAATACCAAAAGCAGTTTTCAACAGTAAATTTCCAGAAATGAAATTAAACAACATGCTATAAAATGTAAAGTGGTCGAACATGCTCAGTTATATAAGAAGCAGCTACTGAAGCAGCTATAGCAACCTAGAAAAAGATTCATCTGTTTTAAGAGTCCCTTGGGAGTTGGGCGGCATACAAATTTAATAAATAATAATAATAAATAATAATAATGATAAGAGCCATTTCCCATGTTTTCCTGTACATTATGAAGCATCAATTTTGAAGAATTTGTAGTGTCATTTTAATACTAGAAATGTGACTAAGAAGCAGGATGGCTGAAGTAAACAGGGTTATACTTTTCCATGAAAAAACATGGCTCTGGAATGCCATTTCCAAAGCACAGGAGTCTTTTGAGTGCTGTGTTCTTTAAGTTACAATGGATTGCCACCAGAACAAGAAGGAACTCTTTGATTTCCAATACGCTATGCATCTATAGAATTTTGAAAGGAAGTTTTGAATACAGGAGATAGAAGTCTAGCAACGGAAGAGTTGCTGTTTCCCACTAGAATATTATGCAGATTTGGGAAATTTGAAGAAAACTGAAATTTTTATTTGTGGGTAACATATCAGTACTTCACTCAATAAAGATTCAGAAGTACTTTACCTGACTCATGTGGAATGGAAAACAGAACAATATGAGATCAAGTGTGCTCCTCTGTACTAAAACACTGGAATCCTGCACTGACGTGCTTACTGCTTCTACCTGAAATAAAATTGCCATTAGAAAGGAACACAGATTAATAATGCTATTTAATTACTTTTCTAAAAATTACACTTTTACAAAAACATTAGATACTTGCAATCCCTATTCAGATAATTTTTATTCCAATTTTCTCTCTATGTATGGAATGATACACATAATTGTGCATTCCTCTGTTTCTGTAGTCTGGGTTTTGGCTTTTAAATATATAAACCTATGCATGGATGCCCAATAGCTGTTGAGGAAAAGGATAGCTGCATTACATAAATCAGGAAACAATTTGTAAGAGAGAAATCAATATACTGAACTGGCTCAGTGCCAAAGGTCTGATTCAGAAGGAACAGAGACTTCACCAGCAAGGAAAATAAATGAACTATTAGAAGTATCCGCTTCTCAGACCAAAAATACTGTAAGTAATAAAGTATGCACAATTTGAAAATAATTCATAAGAAGTGCTCCTCTCCTTGTACAAGTGTGAGCTAAAACATAATGAGGCTCACTCAATAAATAAACAATTATTAATTTTTTACTCTTCGCTTTTGTAATAATGAGTCAAATATAACCAAGGAAGAAAGTAATCAAAATTTATATAATATAGGTCCTTAATAGACCCTTTGCATTTTTGGAATAGTATTGGGAATTGGCCAGTAATCTGAGGGACATATATGAAGAGGAAACCATCACTTACTGGGAGATTTGGCAAGAAGGAGCACAGAAGGAGGTGTTATTTGTGACAAGTCCCTTTCTATGAAACTGCAACTGCTTTGAGAGTGGCCTTTCACTTATACAGTATATAGCTGTGATGGCGAACCTATGGCACGCGTGCCACAGGTGGCACGCGTAGCCATATCTGAGGGCACGCGAGGCATTGCCCTGTCAGCTCCAGTGCGCATGCCAGCTGATTTTGGCCTTAGGGAGAGGCGAGGCCGTTTTCGCCCTCCCCAGGCTTCAGGAAAGCCTCCTCCAAAAGCTGTGCGCATGTGCCGAGCTGCAGAGTGCCAGAGCTGGGCTGCCCTGTCAGAGGGACGAAGCGAGGCGATGTCAGCCATTTCCTGGCACCAGAGCCGAAAGGGCCCGGCGTAGCAGCTATGAAGGCACACCAAAAGTAAGGGGCTGGGACGCCAACAGGGCTGGAGTCGGTCTGCGAGGGAGTGACAGGCAAACTCCATTTTGGCTGAAACAACGGGTGTTCGTTGGGGTCCAGTTTTTTTTGGGGGGGGGAGCTCGATAAAAATGGTGGAGGTGCAAAGTCAACTGCAGGTGGTGCGGCGCCCCCACTCGACCCCTGCCATGCCTGCCGCTCCGCTGCCAGCTGAGCCAAGCCGAGGAAGGAGCAGCGGGCAGGGCAGGTAGCTGCCCAGCCAGCAAATGCTGCCCCATGTGCCTGAGTCGGCTCCCAGCGTTCCTCCTGCGCAGCCCCGCCATCCCAGAAAAGCAGCGGCAGCTGCAGGGGGAAGGTCAAGAGCTACCAGCCCGCTCAGGTGCACCTCGCCCTCCTCTCGGGCTTCCCTCGCGCCCCCATCATCTTCTTATCCACCTTCGCCGTCGCTGCTGCTGCTTCCACAAGTGCACATGCCCGACTCATTTCAAAACACAAACAAAACACAAGGGGGCGGTGGCGGTCAAGCCAGCGCTCCCAAAACCTGGGGCGGGCGAGTGGGGAGGCCAGCCGGGGTGATCTCACCTTAGTGGCCATGGTGGGCTTTGGCGGCGTGTCTCCCCACCTCAGGAGGGAGCCTGACTAGCGACTCAGCTTTTAGGCTCCCTTCTACTGGGCGGAGGCAGAGCTGGGGGGAGGAGGAAGGCGGCGGCGGCAGCGGCGGCTCTGGCTCTGTTTTCAGGCCGGCCGCCGCCTCCCCTTCCCTTCCAGCCGGACTTCCAAGCCACGAGAAGGCGAAGAGCTCCTGAATAGAATAGAATTCTTTATTGGCCAAGTATGATTGGACACACAAGGAATTTGTCGGAACTGGCGGCGAAGCAGAATCCGGGCTGCCGAGCACCGCCTGTGCTTCCTCTCGCCTCCTGCTTCTTCCTGGTCGCTTTGCCCATAGCCAGGGGTGGGGTTTACACGAAGGTGCCCCGAAACCAAAGCAGGAAAAGGGAGAAAAGGAGCCCGAGGCGAGCCTCCCAGCCAATTCCAGCCATTGCCCGCCGCTGCTGTTTCCTTCCTGGAGTTGCAAGGAGAGAAGGAGGGCGAAATCCGAAAGGCAGGCGGGCCTGGCCAGGTCGTAGCCTTCCTGTCCTCCTCCTCCGAAAGGGCCTCGCCCTACCCAGGTCCCTCCGAAGTCACTCCCTCTGGCCACTGTGGGTCCCCTTGGAGATGACCTTGATGTTGCCGCTGGAATGTGCTTTATTTTGACTGAAATGCAAGGTGGGCCTCCTGGCCGGGTCGTAGCCTTCCCGTCCTCCTCCTCCTCCGAAAGGGACTCGCCCTACCCAGGTCCCTCCGAACAGGTCTCCCTATGTAGCCACCATGCTGAATTATGCGACCCGACATTGATCGCCCATCCAAAAGGAGGCCGTCCACCGATCTCTTCCGCGCGCCCGCTCTTTCCTGCACGAACGAGCTGAGGGCGCGAAAAGCTCTTCCCCTCTACCTGCATGCTGTTTATTACCGGCTCTTCAACCCCCTCTGCACCCAGGTAGCGGCCGGTGGCCCCGGGTAGCGGCGTCTTGTTGGTCTTGGGGGGGGGCGGTGCAGAGCCGGTAACAGCATGCGCTGCCGCCTGCACCGCTTGCTTGGAGCTGGTCTGGAAAGGAAAAATAACAGCCGAATTAGGCAGGACTCGCCCCACCCAGGTCCCTCCGAACGGGTCTCCCTACGTAGTCTCCCCGCTGAACTATCCCAGTGTTCGCCCACCCAAAACAAGCCCGCCCTCCAATCTCTTCCGAGCGCCCACTCTTTCCTGCATGAACGAGCTGGGGGCGCGAAAAGCTTCCCCTCTACTTGCATGCTGTTACCGGCTCTGCACCCCACCCCCAAGACCAACAAGACGCTGCTACCCGGGGCCACCGGCTGCTACTGGGTGCAGAGGGGGGTGAAGAGCCGGTAATAAACAGCATGCAGGTAGTGCGGGCTCCTTTTGGGTGGGCGAACACTGGGGTAGTTCAGCGGGGAGGCTACGTAGGGAGACCCATTCGGAGACGCCTGGAAAGCCTCCTGCACCAAACTTTGCAAGCGCGAACGGTCTGCCGCCACTGCTCCTCATACTCCTGCCAGCCTCACACTCCGGGCAGCGTCCAGCATGGCCGTTCGCGGCGGCAAATGTTGGTGCCTTAGACTTCTTCTAAGGGAGCATTCCCGGCCAGCGCGCCTCTTACCACTTACCGCAGCTGCCGGGGAAGCGGCAGTGTGAGAACTGCCGCCGCCAGGTGCGAAGGGGTGGGGGCGGCAGGAACAGCAGGCTGGGGTTTCCCTCCCTCCCCGCCAGAGGCTTTTTTCCTTTCCAGTCCAGCTCCAAGCAAGCTGTGCACAAACTTCAGCAACTCTTGTGCCACCGCCTGCACAGCTTGCTTGGAGCTGGTCTGGAAAGGAAAAAAGCCTCTGGCGGGGAGGGAGGGAAACCCCAGCCTGCTGTTCCTGCCGCCCCCACCCCTTCGCACCTGGCGGCGGCAGTTCTCACACTGCCGCTTCCCCGGCAGCTGCGGTAAGTGGTAAGAGGCGCGCTGGCCGGGAATGCTCCCTTAGAAGAAGTCTAAGGCACCAACATTTGCCGCCGCGAACGGCCATGCTGGACGCTGCCCGGAGCGCGAGGCTGGCAGGAGTATGAGGAGCAGTGGCGGCAGACCATTCACGCTTGCAGTTTGGTGCAGGAGGCTTTCCAGGTCCAAAACGGGCTGGGGGGGACGTGCAGGTGGAGTATGTGTGGGAAAGCGTGCATGCGCACGGCGGTAGTCATGTGCGCATGCGCAGGGGGCAGTCATACGCACATGCGCAGGTGGGGCGCACATTGCATTGTGGGTGCCGGCACGCGCGCGCGATATCACAGGCGCACACACACACTTTTGGCACGCAACCAGAAAAAGGTTTGCCATCACTGGTATATAGGCATTGTTTCTTTATACAATGATTACATCAAAAAATTAGGAAGGCAAAGAACCAATCATTATGGTTTCATAAACACATACCATTAATTCAATGTCACTGCCTATGATATAGAGCTGATCCTCCATAGAAAGCTTCCTGTTTAGATGGGAGAGGACATAAGTAATGCCAGGCAGCCGAATTGCAGGACTAGTAAGAAGACTACCCCACAGTGCACTGTAGAAAGCTGATTGGTCCACTGCTGCAGCAACTTTCTCTAGTAAAGTGTTAGTTCTGGAACACAAGCAACAATAAAGGACAAAATAAAAATCCAGGAAGGTTCAAAGAAAACCAGAAATGATACTTCTAGAGAAGGGTTTTATCATGTGGAATGCAGGGGTGGGTTCTAAATTTTTTTACTACCGGTTCTGTGGGCGTCGTTTATTTTGTGGGTCATGTGACAGTGGGCATGGCTTCATGGTCATGTGACTCAGTGGGTGTGGCTTCATGGTCATGTGACTGGGCGGACATGGCTTCGTGGTCATATGACTGGGCAGGTGTAGCTCGCTGGTCATGTGACTGGGTGGGCATGGCCAACTTGACGTCACTCATGTCAAGGGTTAGGGTTAGGGTTAGGGTGTCTGGCCTCTCCTCGCCTCAAAGGCCTCAATGAGATACAATTTCCCTGTCTATTTATTTACTACTACTGAACATCCAAAATATACTATTTAATCCTATGTATATATGCCATGTGTACATACATATTACATAGTATAGAGTATGTATAGGCACACAAAAAGATACATTATCTACTATATATACTTTATGTGTATGTACACACACACACACACACACACACACACACACACCTCTTCTAAAACTATACACATTCAACCTCACTTACTCCATTAGGAAAAACACACCCAGAGTCCACTTTCTGTCACACATTTAACCATAACTTCTGTACATTAGAACATTACACATGCCTTCAGATGTTCTTCCCTAGCTTGCACATGACTGTTAGGAGTCAGGAGATGTCATGGTCGAGTAAAATGTGATGAAACTCACTTAACAACGCTCGTGCTTAGCAACCAAAATTTTGGGCTCAATGGTGGTCATAAGTCTTTCTTTCTTTCTTTTTCTTTCTTTCTGTCTTCCTTCCTTCCTACCTACCATCTTTCTTTGTTTCTGTC
>QLTV01003675.1:710522-735050 GCA_003457575.1 Thermophis baileyi | reverse complement strand
GGGGCGGCCCCCCGCAGGCCCGCCCCCGGGGGGGGGCCGAGGGGGGGGCGGGCGGCTGGGGGGGGGGGGAAACGGAGCCTCAGGCGACCACTGAAAAGATCCTCTCTGCCGGAGGAGCAGCTGAGAGACAGAGGCGGGGAAGAGCGCCGGGGGCTGTTCCCCACGTGGCATTGATGCTGAGCCACTGAACTGCCAAGCCGATTGGGGGCTATAAAGTGAACCGGAAGGGCTGAGCTTCACCCAGAGACCGAGCGCTGCCTCCCTGGAGGAGGAGACTTTGCATCCCGTTTCAAATCTCTGCGCGCAGTTGGAAACTGCTGCGCGGAGTTTTTTTTTCACGTGCGCGGCCGCGCAGCCGCGCAGCTTAGAGGGAACATTGTTTGTGGTGCTTCCTGCCTCTTCTTTCTTTCTCTCTCTCTGTCTCTCTCTCTCTCTTCCTTCCTTCCTTCCTTTCTTCTTTCATCTTTTTCTTTGTCTCTCTCGCTTCCTTCCTTTCTTTCTCTCTTTCTTTCTCTTTTTCTTTTTTTCTTTCTTTCTTTCTTGTCTCTCTCTCCCTTCCTTCCTTCCTCTTTCTTTCTTTCTTTCTTTCTTTGTCTCTTTCTCTTTCTTCTCTCTCTCCCTTCCTCTTCCTCTTTCTCTTTCTTTCTGTCTTTCTCTTTCTTTCTTTCTTTTTTATTTCTTTCTTTTCTTTCTTTTTCTTTCTTTCTTTCTTTCTTTCTTTCTTTCTTTCTTTCTTCTTTCTTTCTTCTTCTTTCCTTTCTTTCTTGTCTCTCTCTCCCTTCCTCTTTCTTTCTCTTTCTCTTTACCTTTCTTTCTTTCTTTCTTCTCTCTCGCTCTCTACTCTCTCTCTCTCTCTCTCTCTCTCTCTCCCCCTTCCCTTCCTCCTTCCCTTCCTCCTTTAAAGGCAAGGAGATTGAGACCCACCCAAGACATGTGAGGCGGGAGGCTCGAGAGAAAGTGTCTGGTCTGGGCACACAGCCCTCCACGACGGAGCCCTTCCCAGGGAGCAAAGCAAGAACATAGTGATCCATCCCGAAGGCGAGCTCCAGAGTGGTGCCGGCGGCGGCGGGAGGGCGGCGGCGGAAGGAGAGGCCGGCAGCGGGAAACAGGTGCTTCTCTCTGTACAGAGCTTTCCGGATGAGACTTAGAGGAAAGCAGCTCATGGCTGCTACATTTCACTGTGCTGCACAAAGCGCTTTTCCAGCAAAAACAGCAAAGGGGAGAAACAGCCAGCAGAGAGCCCACGGAGCGGCTGTGTTCTCCAGGTCGGCGGTTGTTTCTCTCCTTCGTTGCTCTTTATGGGAAAGTGTTTGGCGCAGCAGAAGCAAAATTTAGCAGCCATGAGACGCGCTTTCCTCTAAGTCTCATCTGGAAAGCGCTGCGGGCAGCAGAGGGAAACATACTTCTCTCTGCACAGAGCTTTCCGGATGAGACTTACAGTAGTCCGACTCCCAAAGCGCAGTGCTGCGAAAGACTCTCGCTGCCAGGCAAGAGCAGCACGGGACATAAGCAGCAGCCACTGACCTGGAGAGCACATGATGGAGCCCTCCACGTGTTCACCGGCGACTTGTTTTCTCTCCCCCGCTCTCTTGCTGGGAGAGAGAGTCTTTCACAGCACAGCGCTTTGGGGACCCATCCGGAAATCCAGGCACAGAGAAACAGCCAGGCCGGTACTTTCAGCACCCACGAGGAACCGAGGCTTGGAGCAGTTTTGGAGGTTGTTAAGGAGGACCACTCCTCGGCCCCAGCCATGCGTTTTCATGGGCTGCTTGGAGTGAAAACTATTGCAATAGCCCGGGCTTGAAAACACATGGCTGGGGCCGAGGAGCGGTCCTCCTTAACAACAACGTTCCTCGTGGGCACTGGCATGCCTTCCCCTCTGCCACCAGCTGTGGGAGGAAGGTAAGGTCGCGAGCCCGGTGGGGGGCCTGCGGCAAGCTAGGCTGCAGGCAGCGCGGTCTGGAATGGAGCCGGGCCGTGGTGGCTTAGCCAGCCACGCGAGCTCAGTGGGGATGGTGTGGGGGGGGGCGCAGCAAGCTCCAGGGAGGGGGGGAGCTAGGCTAGCAAGACTTACCTGTAGGCAGGAGGAGGAGGCAGCTCAGTTGGGGCGCAGGGCAGGCACCATGTGGGAAGGCAGCTTAGGCAGGCAAGCCGCCCGGGAGGTGAGGAGTGACTGGGCGGGGTGGGTGGGCGGAGCGAGCGACCGGGCGACTGGTTCGGGGGCGTGGCCTGCCGGCCATCGCTACCGGTTCAGCGACCTTGGCCAAATTTCCGCCACCGGTTCTCCCGAACCGGTGCAAACCGGTAGCAACCCACCACTGGTGGAATGTATTGGGAAGGTAGGGCTAATATTAATTTCTTCCCTTGAAATTCTCCTGTATCTTTTTAGAAACAATGCATAATGTATTTTATTTGAGAGGATTAAGAACTATCTTCTTATTGGAAACAAATCTGTGACCAATTTAAATGTTAGAATAATCCAGAATTCTAAACAAAAGATATAGAGGAGGAATATACTATGGATTATGATTCAGACAGAATGCTAAAGTAACTACACGTAGATGGCTTTTCTTGCTTGGCTGGTCCTGTATGAATTATGATGAATCATGACTGAACCTGTATCTCATACAAAAGTTAGGCACAACAGATTTTCCCCAGTTCACTCACAATAGAATCTGAATACAAGAAAGTAGAAAAATAGTTCAGTCTTGAAGCTGGAACTTCCAACAGATTTTGAGACTTATGCACCAAAATCTTTAATTTTTTTTCCCTTCAGAAAGTTAACTTTCGTATCATAACCAATTAAAACAAGGAAGATATGTTTTGGTAACAATAACATTCCATTATTCTTCAGGCTTACCTTTCATAATACTCAGACCCCTCTTCCAAACCAGGAAGGATCCCGGTTAACAACCCTTGCAGGCCTGGTTTCAATGTTTTGCCCAAAGGAAGGTAATACATTTCATACAAGCTGAGCAATGCTGGCTTAACAGACATTGCAGCGTTAGCAAGAAGAGGAAATAGGCCAGAACTGTAGAAATATACAAGCAAACAAAACAAAACAAAACAAAAAACACAGAGGTCAGTATCACAGGTATGAAACACAAAGCTGCTTTGTATACCAGTTCATTGACATATTGTAATGTGTATTGTGGCTGTGCAGTCCATACATAAAATGGAGCTTCTAGTTGCATACGGTGCAACTTTAGATCCATTTGAGTAACTCCAATAATAACTGAAGTGCAAAAGACTACAAACAACCTCTCAATTTTCTCTTTCTGTTAAACAATTGCTACACAATAACTGATCATATAATCTCACTTAATAATAGAATTATAGAATCATTTAATTATAAAATCATGTATTAGGCTGCTTTCTTTTACAGCCATATTAGTTATGCTTGCATAATACATAGTTATTGAAAAATTCAATTTTTTTTATTTTGCACAATATATTAAATCATAAGCTAATGAATGGGATGCACAACATGCCATATAAAGCCCCAAAAGTTTAACATTAACCAAATTTCATCTGTTGGTTGAGAGCAGCAATTTAAACTGCTCTGGTTAAGAGTACTATATGAATATGGTTACCGACACACAAAATATATGAATATACTATACAGCAGGGACCCCCAACCCCCAGTCCGTGAACCGGCACCGGTCTGCGGCATGCAAAAGGACGGCATGCCATGGGACGCACAAACAAGTGAAGCCCCATCTGCGAGATGCAGGCAGCACTGAAACCACGCCCCCCCCCCTTCCGGTCTGCGGAAAAACCTCTCTCCACGGAACTGGTCTCTGATGCCCAAAAGGTTGAAGGCCACTGCTATACAGTGAAAAGTGGACTAATTGGAAGGAGAGGATGTCTGCTATATATCTGTTAAATCAAACTGTACAATATGATAATTGCATGCAAATAACTTTGTGTAATCATATAATTGATATGAATCATAGTGAAAAAGTGGTTCACTTAATGAGAAATAAGGTCTGGTAAATTGAGAGAGGGAGGGAGGAAGGGAGAGAGAAGGGGGAAAAAAGTGTGGGGGAGAGCGAGCTTGCTCCAACCTAGAAGTTTCTAGTTGATGTTTATATAACTGTCAGTTCAGTACAATGGGAATTGTAATCAAACACATTAAGAATGTGATTTTGCACATTGCATATGGAGTATGAACTGCTATTGTAGAAAATTTTATTACAGTAAAAGCTGTTTGCCTAAAATAAGACCACAATCGAAATTTAATTTTGCTTACCTGTACAAGAAGAGATCTTTGGCCAAGCGCTTGGGGCCAATGATTTTGAAAACAATCTCATATGTCTCCAGGGCCTTCCGATGCACCCCACCAGGCAGGGCAGGATGAAGGCATTGTGCAAGGCGCTTCCCTATGGTCAGCTTTTTAGGTACAACTTGGTACTTTGCATTATTTTGAAGAACCTGACAAGAAACATTGTTAGATCTCTTGGAAGGTATTGCAATAGCTTTAGTCAGAAAATGATTTATCGGATTAACAAGCCTGAAAGCAAATTTTCTGAATATATAGTATCAGGCAAATCATGATGCAGTAAGAAGACCGATTCTTGAGTGTAGATGCTCAAAGTTCTTATTTAGCAAACTGGCTTTCATTATTAACTTTCTTCCATATTTACATATGAATATTTATTTACATATTAATAATGTGCAAAAATAGTCTATTATTTGTTGCTATGTATTGTTAAAAAAGATCTGTATCCGTACAGAGGTAGGATTTTTATTTACACTAATGTCATGCTAGCAGAAGTGCATTCATTAACTTCCTCGCCCCCTCAGGCCCCCTGCCCACTGTATTAAAGCATCTGTAAGACCTCTTCCTGAATAGAATGCATTATATTATGGCAACTGAGTAGAAACGAGTCACCCCCAAAGATCAGGCATAAATTCTGCTCTTACTTTCCCTTTAATACGTACTATATAAAAACAAGAGTCAGATTTTGTCTGGTGTAACAATTATAAAACGACATATATAAACTACACAGAACATTTTACTCCAATTTCATCAAACAACAGCCTATAACAATAAAATGAATTTCAAGTTTTCTTTTATTCCACTGCATATTTTCCCCCTCAATCAGAGGGCCTTTCCATCATACCTTATTTAGCTTTCCAAGAGATGAAATCAAGTCAGCCCACTCACTAGAGTACTCAAAGCTTTTCAGTGCCTTGTCGACAGCTGCTACATAGTTCCTGTACTTGGAATCACCCAGCAGCTCCAGCTCCTCTGCATTCATCCTCCTGCAGGATCCCACCAGAGATCAATTTGCAATGCATGTAAAAGTATTAGCTGGAAAAGACGGATTCACATTTCACCGACTCCATTTTTTTTAACTTGTCAAAGTAATAATAACAAGTAGATACTGCACCCTGTTGAATATAATTACCATGAAATCTGCAAAAAATATTATCGGTAGCTCCTGTGAAGCAAGAGTGGAAGAAATTCAGTTTTAGACCTTCCACGTACTCATCTTCAGGCACCCCCCCAAAGTCACTTTTTGTGAAAATGGGTGACTATATAAATTTTATTAATAAGTGAATAAATACATAAGTTACTCCTGGGGACTTGGATTATTATCCTGAATGATATGATTTGTGGAACAAAGGAAGGGATTATATACAGTGTGCAGAGACACCTTCTCTGAATATAAATTCTGCTTTGAATGATGACCCAATTTTTAATATTTCAGGGAATCAGGAAACTTCTAGAGTGGGGGTATCAAACTCGCGGCATCATGGCGGCATCACGTGACGTATCGGGACTTTCCCCCCTTCGCTAAACCGGGTGGGGGCGGGGCCAGCACGTGACGCATCCAGCCCGCAGACCGCGAGTTTGACACCCCTGTTCTAGAGAATGAATGGATACAGTGTTGTAAGCTTCCCAGAGGCACACAATAGGGAGATGGGTGTCATATAAATTTAATTAATAAATAAAAATATATTAAAAACTCTGTAGCCCTCTCTCTGTTGACCCTTCTTTCAATTCAAAATAATATCAAAATAATATATCTAGAAAGTAGATCTGGAGGGTCATTTCATTATAGAAAGCTTCAGGAGAAACTCATCGAATTAGAAAATAATTGATACTCCAATAAGAAAAAGAAATTAATCTTTTTATTGCTAATCACAAATTTTTAATTGCTAACAAAATCATCAGGACTTTTAAATTATTTAACATTATTATAGCTATTAGTCTTCTAACTTCTAAACAATTTGTTTGGATTTTTATATATTTTCACATATTTCACATAGAGTTTCACATATTTCACACATTTTATTGCAACACTATTTTCAAATCTGTTTATTTACAGTATTCTATACGTTACTGCAAGACATTTTTCTGATATTAGTAAGTGCATAATAACAGGCATCAATAAAGGGTTGTAAACTTGTTGCTCCTTGTAGGAACACTTTCTTGCTTTTGCAAGAAAAGGAAGCAACTTGAAGTGTTCCAACAGTGGCTGTATAAGGGGATGAATCATCATCAGCTCAATCATTTAATATTTTTACTATGGCTCCAATAAAAGAGAGAGGATACATCTCTCTTTAACAGAATTGCTCCAATGACAGAATTGCTAAGCAGATATATCTGCAACCAAGGTATCATTTTCAAATAGATGCTGCAAAAACTAATTTTACACCTTGGTAACAATCCAGATTTAGCATTAAGAAAGTGTGAAACAAAGCATCATGCAGCTATAAAAACTAAAAATGTACTGGAAGAATCAAAAAAAAAAACTGGACTAATCCAAAGCCTTAATTCATCAAAGCACAACAAAATGAATGCAGAAAATAAAACAGACTATGTAAAACAACAAACCAACTTTGAATTGCACACTATTGGTAGCTTTTTAGCAGTCAGATATATGCAGATCATGATTTAAGACCTTCTAAGGTGAAGAGATTACTCCACAAATGAAATGGGCAGATATTTTTTTTTTAGGTTCAATCAATATCCATTATCAACACAAGTTTAGGGTAGCAGAGAAAAAAAACTTCACTATTGTATTCAAAATTGTACTTTTGCAGTAACTTTCACTACACCAGCTACTCTGTCAAATACTTGAATAATTAGTTGTCTCTACACATGACATGAATGCTGTTTATGGCATCCAAGGCCCCCCAGTCAGATGGCTAAGTCTTATCTTCCAATCTATGAGTTTGGAGAAAAGTGTGCTGACATAAATTGCACTGCCCTCACAAGCCTGGCAAGTGGCACTGTCCATTTTATTTTAATGCACTACAAGTTAAGGAAAATGATTGATGGACCTCCCTGGCTTGGTTTCCCATTCTGCCTAGTGTCACCCTAACACAACCGTTAACCCATGCAGGTTAACTGAAGACTTCACATGGGACTTTCAGGCAAGCAGGCCGGCAAGATGAGAACTATGGGTGGGTGACATGGGCGGGCACTTAGAAACATGGGGTGGGAGGGCAGGTACTACAAGCAGGCACTTTGGAGTGCAGGCAGGTGTGCGAGTGAGCAGAGAAGTGGCAGGAACAGGAGCGACTTGCAGGAAGCCAGGAGGGAAGATCAGAAACAATCACATAACTGTGGGATGCTGCAAGTGTCATAATTGCAAGACAATTGCCAGGCACCCAAACAACAAACGAATACCCGCGGGGATGCTGCAATGGCTGCAACCATATTGTTCATGCATGCTTCATTGCATCCATGGGAAAAAATGTACCAAGGAAGAAGGAAGGCCAACTTTAAAACCGGAAGCGTTAAAGACAACTTTAATCTACCTCAATTCTCAACTGGAGATGAAATTGATAATGTCATAAATACAAGATATTTTTTAAAAAATTGGTTACTGGGGTATGCTCATCTTGTATTTATAGGGATGTGAGGATAAGCCCTGTCTTAACTGTATCACAATGAAAAAAAAATGTCACATCAATCCATAAGTCAGGAATGATTCTCTTTTTAAACTTCTAATGTCTCCTGGAGAAGGTACTGTACAAATAAAATTGTGGGCTGGGGGAACATTTTTGGAGCTTTCTGGGAAGCATAAATGACATTCTTGGTCACATAAGTCTTTCAGAAACTTAAAACATCTATTTTACCCTCAAACATCCCTGTCCATAGCCTTTGCTTCTGGAATGTGGTTCTCAAACCTATGGAATTGTGCGCATCTAATTAAGATGTTTCTCTTTTATGTCTTTTCTCCTAGACCACATAAGTTCTCCAGATTCCTCTGCCATAGAGATACGAAGGGAAAAAAGGCATCATTGCCACTACTGCAATATCGTAAGTGTCAAATGGAATCTATAATGCTCTGAGGAAACTGGCAAACATTTTCTACAACTGCATTTAAATTGCTGAACTGTTGAAAAAATAAAGTGAACTGTAATCTCAAAATGAACCATTTTCTCATCCTGATTCTTGCATCTGGGATCATTATTTCTCAGAGATAAAGCAGATCTTGTCCTTTTTACTGCATTTAATCTATAGAACCAAATACACTTGAAATCAATAAATATACTGACAATTTGGATTATCACTGAATATTAAAAAACAATTCAAACAGCAGGTAATTCTATAATTAACTACCATTCTATATGGCAATGGTTCCTGATTTAGAGATTCTTAAACAAACTCATATAACTGCCAATGGACTGATTGTTCATGCTCAAAGGTAATATAATTTTGAATACCAAATATAACCTTTCTTATTTTAGGCGCAGGTGATAGTTCTTGTAACCAATACAATTCACAAACATACCATAGTAACAAGCCTATTTTATAACTTCTGAATATTGCCTTTAAAAAATGGAATAACTATCATCAACGAAAGCACTACTATAGAAGTTATTCTTCCACAAGTGATTATATAACAGAAACCAATATAAGATACTGTAGATGTATGGTGATATATATGTAACTATATGACCCTCTGACATGATTCTTATTATAAATAACAATGATTGAACATTTTTATATAAAGAAGATAAGCTATACATTTTAATGAGTTCTCAGGTTTTTATCTATCATTTGAAATGCTATACTGAATAATTCCAATTTTTTTCTGTAAAGAAAATTCCAGTTACATTCCAACTGGTCATATAGTAAGAAAATTAGATTTTTCTAGATGCTATGATCAAATAACAAAATCAAAACTTTATTCAGTGCATGTTAAATATTCCATCTGGTAAAAGAATAAAAATAAGTGATGCTTCACAAAATGAATGAAAACATTTTAATTATTAAGAATACAGTAGTAGTGCGATATTGATATAGCTGAAAAATTCAGGATAGCATGTTATAATAAACTGAAAAAGTCAATATTTGAACTCGTCTGTGTTCAGGTAGCCTAAGAATCTAGACAGGAGCTCATAATGAAGCTGCAAGTGTAACTCAATTTAGTTTCAATGTTATTAAGGTCCATCCACATCAGAAGCCTGGCTGATTCTGCTTTCTGAAACATCTTTTACATCTCTATCATTGTGGCATAATATTGCCTTTTAATTTAATAACAAGGGGTGTTTCTGTTTGTACATTTTGCTCTGTTTCTGTCACTCTAAATCAGACTCAGATTCCAATATTGGCCTGTTCTTGATGGAATAGGCAATCACACTCACTGTAGCAATAACTCCATCCCCTAGTCAAAATGCTGTAAATCGTTTAGATATAAATCATCAATGCCTGGCTCTGTTTCACAGTCATGATTCTATTTATATTGTGTTGCCATGTTTTTGCGTTGTCCATCTTTTCTAAAGCAATAAAAGGCTTTCTGTCCTATGAAAGAATTGATAAGACCAAGGCAGGCAAATTGAAGCCCTCGATCTCTTTTTCAGAAGTCACTGGAGCCTCCTCTAATCATAATTGCTGAAAATGGGTGATATGATTTTCCAATATTTTGAGAGGAAATATGCAGAAACATATGTCTTGATAGCCAGGATTACCCAACATGTCATATACATTTATTAGCAATGATTTAATTAATAGATGGGATCTAGTAATATAGAACCACTAAACTTCTTAATATTGGAGATCTAGATTTAAAGTAGTTCAGTTATAGGAAGAATATAACAGTCAATTGAAAATTACAATTTTAGACTCCTAATTTAAACAAGCGATCTCATGTACCAATATGATAATTTAACAGTGAATATGAAAAAGCAGTAGAGTGATTTGGTAGGCATCAGACCGTGAGTTCTATTCCTGCCTTAGGCACAAAGCCAGCAGAGTGACTTTGGGCCAGTCATTCTCTCTCAGCCCTAAGAAGGAAGCAATTGCATACCACCTCTGCAATCTTGCCAAGAAAACTTCTGGGACTTGCCAAGGCAGTCACCAGGGGTCAACAGTGGTGCCTTGAATGAAAAGGAAGGAAGGAAGGAAGGAAGGAAGGAAGGAAGGAAGGAAGGAAGGAAGGAAGGAAGGAAGGAAGGAAGGAAATCTAATATTAGCAAAGCTAAACATGTGCATTTACTCTAATTACTGTTAAATATTACACATAAAATTGGTTCCATTGCTTGGAAGTTACTTTGTATTGCTTAGAATTTTATGCGGATAGAATTATAAATATTTTCTACATTACAGAAATAATTAAAAGTTTCTTCAATTAAATCTTTCCCATAAAACAAAAGCAAGTGTTTCCTTATTTTGCACTTTTAGAATAAGGAATGTTTTATCTATTGCTATGTGAACACATTTTATGCTTGTTTGAAAAACACTGCTTCAATTCAGCCTTAAGAGCTTCACATATTCTATCACAACCCCAAACTGGGAACAGAACGTATGAAATACAATTATCGGTAATAACTGAAAATATTTTATGTTAAAATAAATCCAACAACATATATCAACGGAGTAATGACTTAAAAAAGATACTAGTATCAGAAATGCAGACTGTTGGGGGAGGCATACGGTTGTCTTTACAAGATGTCAGAATATCAGTGCAATAGCAATACAAATGTACACATTCTCTTTATCATTCCTTTGGCAGCAGATATACATATTAGATTTATTTATTTAAAACATGTATATAGTTACCCAGAGTTGAAAGATGAGTGGCTATATAAATGTTTTGAATGAATGAATGAGACTCAAGTTTATCACCTCAGATGTGTTTTCCTTTGTATCCAGACAATACAGCCTAACTCTGACATTCTGACAGTTCACTTGAAATTCTCCTTGGTGGACCTCACATGCTCTGCCTAAGCTAAGACAAAAGCATTATAGAACTACTGTATTGCAACCTCCTAAAAGCCTTCACTTGTTTTTCTAGACCAGGGAAGAAAGTGCTATGTGCCTAACCCTTTTACCAATCATCAGCGCAAAACATGTCCTAACAATAGCTGATAACAGAATCTCTTCCATGATATTTGCTCGATTTACCACCAGTGAAACATTAACCAAATGTTTATATTTCTTTATCTTAGAAATCAGTTCCTTTGTTTTACTTTTTTAAAACTTTCCTGACTCAGCCTGTTGGTTTGTCCAGATCTCCTGTATTATAACTTGTAATAAAACTAAAATGCAACATTTAAGAACAAGTCACATTCCCTTATATTTTTCCCCTCCAGGGGTTGGGAGAGATTAGGCTTTTGTTTGGTGACACAAAGCATTTTGCAATGGGTTCATTTAGTGCCAAGCCCAGCATCCTACACTTTATTGAATAATACATCCTACCTCTGTTACTATAATTGCATCTGAGGTTTTACATTTAAATATCAGAATTCCTTAATTTCTATTAATTCATTTTATGAACAAGAGATAAATATTATCAAGTGAGCAGTCTAATATAATGTTCAGTTCCCAACATTTATAGTTATCAGAAAAGAATGACTGCTCCTGAGAGTTTTCAATTTAATGGAAGAAACCTACCTAAATATAAAACCAATTAATTTGCTTGCATTTGAAATACAAAGGTTTTTAAAATATTTCTTAAATATCCAGAATTTTATCCCTATAGTAGGGATAGTAGAAGATTTCACTATTACTCTTTAATACCTGTTGTCAAGGTTTTATTTACTTACTTATATCAGCAACAATGTAATATGCTATTGATCTAAAAAATGTATTTTTGTGTAGTATTTCTAATTTATGTGCACAAGTTTGAATAGTGCAAATCCCTTACTTGAGAGGAAACATCATAAAAAATAATGAGACCTCCCATGCAAAGAACTACATTGTAAGGCAACAATAATTGTTCAAAGATTTTTAGATCCATGATCTTCTGATTCTCTACAATACTTGTAGATATTTACCCATAGCCAGTCCCACCATGCTGATCAAGCTCACAGCCTTACCTCGGGTTATTTTGTTTAGTAATTTCAATAAATTAATAAATGGAAAAACAGATATGCTTTATAGTTATGCTCTATCTTCTAGTTTATTTTTAATTCCCAAGGATGTTTCTAAGCCCCAATGCATTCTCTTTATTCTTCAATGCTTTTTCTTGTGTGATAGGAAGACGTGTGAGAGGATTTCTTTTGTTTCCACTTCTATGCCAAATCTACACTTGAGGATTCCCCAACCGTCGGCTAAATATGTGAATATGAGTGGAAAGAGAAACCTTTTCCATTGGTAGATGCCATTTCATAAACAAATGACTTTATTGGCTAGACTGATTGAAAGAAGGTACATGAGTACAATTCAAAAACATTACTATGGCTCAGTGGACATGAAACATTGACTGTTAGAAGCACATTAGAAAATTGAGGGGGGTACTGGGAAATAAATGGAAAAATATCTGTGTATCTGAATCTTGGACAGTAAACCAAACACTAAACATCTGATATACAATTTGTAATTGGATCTTACCAGAATCTCTGATTTAATGGTAAATAATAAAATTCTACTCCTGAAATCAAACGCAGGATAACCTTAGGCCGCATTGCAATGGTTAACATGAATAAGATCTGGTAAAGCAGGGATATTGATTTAAACACAAAAAGCAAGCTAGTTATAGTCTTCCCTATAATGATGTATGGGGTATGAGAGTTGGACACTAAGAATGGCCGATCAAAGAATTGAAGTCTTTGAACTGTGGTGCTGGCGTAAATTACCGTGAATACCATGGACAACCAGAGTAACTAACAGAAAGGTGTTAAATCACCTTCCACCTCATTGGAAGATAAAATCATAAGACTATGTCTGATTTACTTTGGCCATGTTATGCTTGCAAATTCATTGGAGAAGGCAAGGAATGGCTAGTGGACAAAGAAGAAGGGGCAAACAAAGAACATGATGGCTTGATAACATCAAATCTGATGCAAAGTTGAACATACAACAATTGAAAAAAGCTGTGCTTGATAGGGTAGCATAGAGAGCACTTGCTATAAAGTCACCTAGTGGGACATGACTAAAAACAACAAAGAATGCTAAATACATAATAGCAGCACTTGAATTTTATCTTCTGACTTTTTAAGTGTAACAACCCTAAGATTATAATGTACTCTGAATTTTATTAGCTTATTTTAACAGTGAAATCCAGACTAACTTAGAAGATAGCACCTATGAACGCTGTGAGAAATACTTCTCAAAAAAGATGAGAGTTGCAAAAGCTTTTGGGAAACAGCAAACGGAGGTGATAGCCAGTTTTTCTGAAAACTGCATCTATCTGTCTGACTTTTTCACCACTGGCTTTTTTTAAAAGTTCAAACCTTGGGCTTTGTTCAATGTTCCTGGTCATTCTCTTGGCCAGCTAAGAGTAGATACTCATCCAGATAGTTTACTTTTCTTCGTCATATACACTAGACACAATCTCTCTCAGCATGTTTTTTTTTCCACTTAAGTCCTCTGATTAATATTCGCCACATCAATATTTCAGCTTGTATCATCAAACTATAGCTGAAGCTTCCCTAGAAACTTCACAGAGGGAGAAATCAGCATAAGCAATCATTCATTCATCCAAAAGTACTCTTTGACTGAGAAAAACCTACCGTAGATATGCAAAAAAAAAAAAGAAAAGTTGAAGGCTGTAAAAATATTTCCTAAGAACAAATTTATTTATTTATTACATAGCGCTCTGAAAGTTATTTTTTCCCCAACTAAAGTAATATTTTAGGTTCCCACAATATAGAATAGAATAGAATAGAATTCTTTATTGGCCAAGTGTGATTGGACACACAAGGAATTTGTCTTTGGTGCATATGCTCTCAGTGTACATAAAAGAAAAGTTCGTCAAGAATCACAAGGTACAACACTTAATGATATCTCTGGGCAATAGTAACAGGCAGAGGCCTTTTCAACCTCTTCCCAGTCACTGCATCCAATAAATAAATATAATAAAACTACTGTAACATTAACCAATCCCTATGGACATAAAATGAAGAGGGTAGAAGAAAAATTGATTTGTTAACTTTCCCTCTGCGCAAATGGGCTTTCAAGAAAAGATGCTACTCTGCATTACAGAATGTATAATTGGCAAGTACATCATTCTAGGCACAGGAAGCTAAATATAAAGAAGAGGCAACGGAGATGATGATGGGAAAGGTATTTGTACCATCCTATGCACATTTAATCAAAAGAAGCCCCACAATGTCTAAGCAGGGTTTTAGGAGTCCTATTTGACCGGCAAACTAAAAGAAATAAAACACACTCTCAGCCATAAAATCAAATAACCCCCAGTTTCTGTTTCTTTATTCACTAGAATAAAGAACAGAATGAATATACCTTAAGGGGGGATTAGCTACTCCTTTACACGTTTAAAGTGAAAAATGAAAGGACGGCTTTTTCCTGTTTTAAATAAGACGATAAAATAAAACAAGTTAGGGTGGTATTTAGGCAAATAACCCCCAAGTGTGCAAGAATTCCCACTTTATAGAATAATAAAACGGCCGGAAGGAAGGGCGACATCTCCTAAGCAAAAGAATGGCAGGCAAACATGTAAGGATTGTTTCCTTGGTTTCAAATACACCTTTTCAACCGACAAAGCAAGAAAATATGCGAGTCTCCGTCGGCTACGCCTCCTGCCTGCGTTTACCGACCCCATCTCTCTGCACCTGCTCCGAGGAAGGGGGGAAAGGAGAAGCCCCTAGGGCTCCAGACAAGGATGCCGCTGCCCGCCGTTCCCTTTTTTGTCCCCCTCTCTCTCACTTTCTCCCCTCACAGACTAAAAAGCCCATCACTCGAGGAAGGGAAAAGGCCGCAGGGCCAGAAAGGAAGAGCGAAAAGGGTTACCTTGGCGCCCAGAGCCGGAAGAGCCGCGCCGCAGAAACCTCCCTCCGCCCGCCTCCCCGCGCCCGGCCACTGACAGCTCCCAGCATGCCAAGCGGCTTCCTTCCTTCCTTCCTTCCTTCCTTCCTTCCTCCTCCTCCCTCCCTTCCTCTGGCCTTCGCCTGACGTTATGACGCCACCTGGCGCCGCTCGGAATTAGCGCAGCTTCTTTTCGCGGAGCGGTCGCCGATTCCAGGTTTGCCATAGCGGCGAGTTCCTTAAAGGGAAAGTCTTCTTCGAGAAGAGGGGCGAGAGCTCCGGGTGGGTCTTCGTGGCCGCGGTGCAAAAAGCCGACTTGCATTTTCTGTTATTTTTTTTCTCCCTTCCCCCGGACTTTCCCAGCGTATCCTAAAAAGCTGAGCTGGTTTCCCGCCTGATTTATTATTTTCATGCCAGCGGGAAGAAATGCTTGGCTAGCCCAGTTCTTTGATCCGCCTGGCGCGCGTGGAGGAGTCGCTTGTCCCCACTGCACGACTGTGTGTTTTGCTCAGCGTTACGGGCCGATTTAAGATTATGTGGCATGATATTCTGCGGAGTACCGGATTCTGCATGCTTCTTCGTTGGAAGCCGACAGGCAAATCATGAAACCGGTTGTTTATTGAGGTTCATTCCTTTCTCCTTGATTTCTCGCCGTCGAAAGCCCTGCCGCCCTTTTCTGAAGGTGGGTGGGGGGTGTACATCAGTAGCACTAAACAGGCACATATTAAATAAGCGTTGTTTGAATGGAATCCAACCTGCAAAGCGTCTAGCCAGACCACGGGAAGCTGCAGTTTGCAATCGGCTGCACGTTTATTGCAATGCAATTGGATGCAAGGCACTGGATAACTCAGCACAGGATTGCACGCTACTATAACTGTAGCGAGACTGATTTCTGAGTAAATGTAGACAGAATCGGACTGCAATATCTTCCGGGGGGGGGAAGATCCCTCTCCCCGCTTATTCTACCATGGAGTGATGCGACGGAAAGCAAACAACGACATCCATCAATCATTTCAAGCGGACTAAAAACTACAGCGCGATCCCGGCAGGGGATACAAATAATGTTTAATGTGCAACCCTCTTTCGTAATCTAAGTAGTCGCGATCTCCTTTAAGATGATGTCACAGTGCGGCCGAGGACATTTTTGCCACGATTAAAAAGATAGAGCTAAAGAGCCTTTTTTTTTTCTGAGCCCTGAGACTGATTTTTATCGCAGAGGGCGCTGTGTGACAGAGGCCCTCCTCTCGGCTTAAACGTTTCCGGGATTCAATTTTCCTGGTTTTCTCCGGCCCACGTGGGAGCGTATTTTGCACACTTTTAAACCTCGCAGCGGGTTGCTTTCTCTCGGCTTGGTCCTTTTTTGGAGTCAGTGGCTACGTGGATGGATGCTACTCTGTTCTTGGAGATTAGGGAGAAGATGAAGAGCGGATTGCTGATTATTCGGTACTTTATTTGTTTGCTTTATGTTTGATTCCCCCCCCCCGCCCTTCACCCTGCTTCATTTCCCACTTTGAGACAGGCATTGCCGGGTTATGTTATGTTCCTTTTTTTTTTCCATGGAGAAAACGCTTCTTCTCTTACAGGCCTGTCTTTAGCTTCCCATTTTCCATCCAGGAGAAGTGGTGATTACTTTCTGTAAAAAAAATCACTTCCCATACCATCATACTTTAGTAAATGTCTGTGTTACCAGACAATAAAGGCACCCTAGAGGACATGCAGTATACATTGGAAGTCTAATCGTGCCATGAAAGAAAATGTTTTCCAAACATCTTCACGATGCAGGCAACTTATTTCGTTAAAGTTTAATTTATGAAATAATAATCTTGGATTCAAGTTTATTCGAGGAAAAAATGTATTATCTTTTGACTTGAAAGATTTTCCTTAACTGCAGATGCAGGCTCTTTAAATATTTTGAGAAACCCAGAACCGAGTTGATTGTCAAATATCCTATCAATACTTACCTTCTGTTAATTTACCATCCCCCCCCACTTTGCTCTTCTTTTAAAATGCCTTTATATAGATAAGCACAAACAGCTTATGCACATCTGTCCGTAGCGTACATCCACTGTGCTTCTTTCAAATTAAAGCAGCTGAGTTCTCAGAACAAACTCCAGAAAGTGTTGCCCTCTATTAAAGCATATTTATCACTTAAGCCTGTGTGGTGCTGTTCTGTTTATTTTTATCTCACCTTTATTTTTATAAATGACTCAAGGCAGCAAACATACATACCATCCTTTGCCCTCCTGTTTTCCCCACAACAGGCCTGTGAGGTGGATTGGGCTGAGAGAGAGAGTGTAACTGGCCCAAGGTCACCCTGCTGACTTTCATGCTAAGGCAGGACTAGAACTCACAGTCTCCTGGTTTGTAGCCTGGTACCTTAATCACTAGACTGAACTTATGCTTACCTAGCAGTACTGTAACCGAATTGAACTTCTTGAACTGTTTGAATGGAAATCACTGCTTGTTAGCAAAATCAAGAATGGATTTTGAACATTGTGGCCTGCAATATCTCAAGACTACTCTACTGTGTGAAAGATACATACAGTACCATCGAAAGGAAAGGGTTTATGATGCCTGGATAAATGGAAGCTGTCATAAAATAGTAACCCCAAGCACTGGATCCTCTCAGCTGAATTCTTGAGGGAGCAAATGTAAAATAGGGAGGGCTGATGTTCCCAGGGGATCTTCAAACATCAATTAGAAGAGAGGAGGTTGTGGTGGAAGAATATGTCAGAGTGAAGTTATGTGTCTTTATCCTTATGTCTCTTCTAGCCTTCAAAGGCACTGTTTTAAGTAACTAGCATATACTTTTCTGCTGTGGGAGAGAATGGCTGAAAATACCTTAGAATGCAAGAAAAACATCATTCCAAACTAAAGAAAGTAAAACCAGACGGCTCACTGGAAGCATTGCAGGTAGTTCTCATTTAGCAACTGCCTCATTTAGCAACCATTTGCAATTACTATGGTGATGAAATAATAATCTCTGAAAATTGAGCTCTTATCCTCAGCAAACTTAATTATAAGAAATACTTTCAAAACTGAGCTTGATTATCTTCCGAAAGACTCTGATCTGATCAGTTAAGGTCCAAACATCGAACTTGTTGCTTTGTTCAACATAGAGAAACTTAGTCGGTTCTTTAAAACTGAATCATCAATATTTTTCTCTTGTTTCTAAGTGTTGCACCACTTACTGAACTTAACCATATTCCTCCCAGATTCTGCAATATCATGTTACCAAAATAGAAGAAATCCATTTCAGGAAAAATTATTTTACTGGGAAGCAACTACTGGTATTAGGAGAGAGCTTATATAATTCCCTAGAGAAACATAGTCCTCTAAGAAGTTATATAATGCTAAATCACCTGTGGGTTCCCAATAGAGTCAACTCTATGTTTTATACAGTATAAGGGATGAGTAATGTCCTGGATAGCTACAGGCTCCTCTGAAGTCATGCTGGTGGAATAGCAGAATTCCCCCCCCCTCCAGGTTTTGCTGAAATAACTCTTTGTAAACCTTTTAGATCTCTCATATCAAGAAACAAAATAAGCACCGGTAATCCATTTCCCTGAAATAGAAGAAAAAGATCTCAGTTCTACATACTGTAATTATGTCACTTTCTTCCAATACTATAGCTTTTAGTGGTTTTGTTTTGTTTGTTTTAATACAAGCCCCATGTCATCTGTAATTTGCATATCATATTGGTTGGGGCTACCTCTTATTTCACTTCTGTATTGGGCCCACCCACTCCCTTCCCTAATCTAATAGGCCGCTGTGGGAGATAGAAAACTTCCTTGCCAGAAGCCTCAATTATTTGCTTGAAAGGGGCTTTTAAAATTAGATAGGAATGCATAAATTATATGTTTCCCTATGAATAAGCCTTTCTTCTGAACAGAAGCTTCTCTCACATGATTATCTAAGGAATTCCACATTGTGCCAATAAGGGTAGGAGGCTAAGATTTCAAATATAATTTGCACAAGGAGTTTTCAATAAAAAGAGAGATAGGTAAACAGTGTTTCCCAGGAGAAACATTTCCTTTCTAGGGTAGTCTTGCTGTCTCCTTTTATAAGTGGGATCTGTTTTCTCTTTTCAAGATGATTGCCAAAATCTTTCTTCAAAAATGACATCTGGTGAGGTGATTTCTAGTCCACACAAACTTATGGCACAATAAATCTGTAAGCCCTGAAAGTGCTGGTTGTGCTGCAACATATTCAACTGGCTATTCTAGAGTTTGTCCTGGCAGCCTAGAGGTGTCCTGAAATCCAGTCAAGATCTTACTTGAATCTTGGAACTTAATTGAAATTAGTATGTTGGATTAAAAGCTGCTAAAAGAGCCGTGGTGGCGCAGTGGTTAGAGTGCAGTACTGCAGGCTACTTCTGCTGACTGCCGGCTGACTGCAATTTGGCGGTTCAAATCTCACCAGGCTCAAGGTTGAGCCTTCCATCCTTCCGAGGTGGGTAAAATGAGGACCCAGATTGTTGGGGGCAATATGCTGACTCCGTAAACCGCTTAGAGAGGGCTGTAAAGCACTGTGAAGCGGTATATAAATCTAAGTGCTATTGCTATTGCTAACAGTACACTGCTTAACTGAGCTGATCCATTCACTGCTGATGGATATTACAATATTCTCAGAGACTCTGGTACCCTTTTCTTGTTATTTGCTGTCCCTCCTGTTCCTCCGAAATAGGAACGTTCCATAATACCTACTTTCACATAGAAGGTATTTAAAATAACCTGGGAGATTAGCCATCACTAGAGTACCAACATCTAGTCCATTATTTCCATGAACCTATGTGCCAAGCCATAGTGTCTGTACAACTGTCCATACATTGAATGGAAAAATGCACAGCTTTGATGACAATGAGCTTATGGAATTGAAGGTGTTGGGGGCACACTTGCAAGAGAAATTTACCATGAAGGGAATGTGTTGCTGAATGTTTTTATCCTGGCATCCCAAGCATTGCATGCAAGTGCATCCCACTTCAGTATGTTTTTGCTGTGTATATATATGATACGTGTTTTTCTTAATAGTTTGGGGGTCAACTTTGCCTTTTGTATGTGCATGTGTGTGTTGATGTAAGGATTTATCTGCATGTAATGTGTTTCTCCAAACATTATCTGCTGTGAACTGAAAATTTAGTTCTGAGCTTAATTTTTTTTATCACACACACACACACACACACACACACACACACACACACACACACAACTTTACTACACCTATTTTCCTAATTATGTTTTCTAAGAAGCAACATTTTTGCCTCACAGAATGTCCTCTGGGAGAAACTACTATATCTTGTGATCAGCTATGCTTTCCACAACAGCTAGTTGTGAATTTGCATTCCAACCCATACGTTTCATTTTTTTGTGAGAATATCTGTGACAGGTTTGGGAATTACAACTTTGCCCGTATGTGCCAAAAAGTTAAGGTCATGCTTCTACAATCCAAGTCCTGCTGTAGGTCTTCAGTGACAGAGACTGGTGCAGTTTGCCCAGTCTGCAGAGAAATACAATAACAAAGAAATGCAACAATCATGTAGGAAGTGCATGCCAGGAGTACGGTAAATGATTTCTGGAGGGATGATTAGGTTGATTTGTAGTTAAGACCGAAACCTCTTGTGATGCTTTTTAATCTTAACAGGTGTATATCACGTAAGTTTTCATGGATCAAAATCAGCTTCAGAAAATGTGTAAAATACCAATCTGACAGAACAGTATTTTAAATAATGTGTGCAGGAGAGAGAAAAGGGGAAATTATGAAAAGAGGCAAGATACTGAATTACATAAAGTGACACTCCTGTCACAAACAGCTAGTTATCGTAAGTTATGTTTCTAGAAGATTAGATTGGCTAGGTGAAAGATAGTGTTCGCTCCTTTATTGAATTCTACATTGACTATTTTATTTTGTGCTGAAATCAATTTCTGTAACTTCTTTTTACAAGGACTGCTGCCTTGAAACCTCATACAGCATGACCCGGGGAATTAAAATGCTCCTCTGTTAGATTTAGGATGTTGCTATTTCCAAAGCAACAGCATCTGAATGATCTTGCAGCTTTCTGCGGAATGGCGAAAGCAGTGCTATGCTACAGTTCTGCCCATTTGGGGCACACTTACAACACCCATAGACAAGAGGAGGTGTCTTCAAGATGGCACTCCTCTCTCTCTCTGCTTTTTCCCCCTTACTCCCAAATTCACAATCACATGCATTTTTTTCTTCAAAAGCCCAACTGAACTGTTTTTTCCTTGAGGAAGAAGAAGAAAATGTTTCGCTTCTCATCCAAGAAGCTTTATCAGTTCTGATGTTCAATTCTAACAATTCTAACATAACAGACTATAGAGAGGACCATTGGTTTGAAGGAGGGGTAAAGAATCCATCTACAGGTATGTTAGAATTGAGCAGCCCTCTCTCAACTGAGGGGGAGGAATAGGACATCACCTATCCCATCTACAATGCAGTCCTTTCAGCAGTTTCAAGAAGATTCCACAACCAATTGCACTCTGGATTCAGGTGACCCTGAGGGCACAGATAAATCCTCAAATGGCCTCAAAAGGTTTAAGAGAAAGTGCTAAAGACCAGATGACTGCAAATAAATACAATCCTTCCACCCAACCGCCCCACCATCCTATCAGAACCCATCCTTCCATCCCCTCACCATCCAGTCTGTATTGTCGGTACCTATCCTTCCATTCCCCCCCTCCCCCGGGGCCTGGTGAAGTTTCTTGGATGAGAAACAAAAAGTTTTGTTCTTCCTCAAGGAAAAAATCAGTCGTTACCTTTTGAAGACAAAAAAGCACCTTTGAACAACTATGATGACTGGATGACTGAGAATCTCCACAGACAATCACAGTTCCTTATTTTGGCAGTTCCCCATCCTAGTGCAACCTGGGATGACATTTTTCACAATCTTTTGTACATCTCTCAGTTCTAATCAAGGATACAGGAGACTTCATTATCAGCTTGCTTTCCATTCGTGCAAAATGTTGGATTTAATTGATTTAATTATTCCATATGTTTATTTGTTTGCATTGCATCCATTTATGAAGTGAGGTACATGACTTTTTCAGCCATGTGGACTTCTGCTGCAACTATTTGCTAATGGGATATTATTGTTCTTTCTTAAATCCCTGTAGTGAATTAAATCCAGAAAGCTGGCCTGTGGATATTACTCTGATGCCTTCTTTAATAGAGCTAAAAAGTGATAAAGCTTGTAGAGCTTTTGGCCTTCCACCAGAGGTCAGTATTGTGCCTTCTTCCTGTCGAGGACTGCAATATCAGCCAGGGGAAGGCTTACATATGAGGCTGCTTGTTCAAGCAGATTTCAGTACAAGTAAGAGCGAATTTTCCTTTTTTCCTTTATTTCTTTTCTGCTGATGATCTCCGCTTGAAAGTTCACTTGTAAAATAAAACTATTAAAATTAGGATGGGTTAAGAGTATTCAAGGAAAGCTGCATTTACTTATAAAACATTGGACTAGGAAAAAAACCTAATGTTTAGTAGTGACATTATAGATAAGGTAATCTAGGCCACTTCTTTTTTCTTATTATTTCCAAAGTTTCATTGGTCTGACTTGAATTTTATTGGATTTATTCCTTGTTCTGTACCTCATGAAAATAAATATTAATTGTTATGCTTCCTAAGAAGACATACTGACATATTTTAATATGCAAAATATTAACAGATTATTAATACAGCTTTCCTGGCTGAGATGTTGAGATTTAAGAAATTATTCTGTTCGCGTGTATCAGAAAATGATGATTTTATTCCATTGCTAATGCTACATGTTCTGCATTTTATTTTTCTCTTTAGAAATCTTAGCTCCACCTACACTTACTAAGAGCTAAACATCTTGATTCTGTGCAGGTTATTTATCAGTAGATGTATATAATCACCCCATAAAGAACCGTGGTGGTGCAGTGGTTAAAATGCAGTATTGCAGGCTAATTCTGCTGACTGCCAACTGCCAGCAGTTCAGCCGTTCTATTCTCACCAGCTCAAGGTTGACTCAGCCTTCCATCCTTCCGAGATCGGTAAAATGAGGATCCAGATTGTTGGAGGCAATATGCTGACTCTGTAAACCACTTAGAGAGGGCTGTAAAGCACTGTAAAGCGGTATATAAGTCTAAGTGCTATTGCTATAATTCACAGGAAATGTCACCTGTAAAGAGGAGACTTTCCGGTGTCATGTTATTCACAGATTGGATGTAGCATTGCTTGACTGGATTTGTGCTTATTTTAGCAGATCTTTGAAATAGATTATTTCTTTAAAGACTTTAAAGCACCTTTTGGGAGCGACAAATTATTTAATCATGTATTAACAGAATATATTTTCGTAATGTTCATTTTAATGAAGCCTTTAATTTTTAAACTAATAATGTTAATAAATTTTTATAATGATTTTACTCTTCAAAAACATCCAATTCCAACTTTATTTAAGGCATAATTACAAAGACCAGCCCCACATGTAATAAAGAAACTGTAAATTGAACTAGGAGTTGATGTTCAAAGTCATGAAGTGAAGCCGGTGAGGAACAGCCATTTCCCTGATCAGGCAGAATCATAATGTCAACATTAAGGCTCCCAATCTCAAGATTGTGAAGAAAATGGCCAAATCTCCATTGACTTCGAAAGGCCTTATGTTGAAACCTACATACGCTTGGTCTTTATGTACTGCAGGAGGCAGATGGCTTCTTTTTTTTTTTTTGTCTACACTAGAGCAATTAATGTACTTATGTCATGTCCATGAACTTCTGTTATAAAAAAATTCCTGAGAGTTGTGAGAGTCAAGATTCATTGCCACATTGGGCATGAAACCTGATATTTGCCCTTTTGATCCTTGAGAATTAGAAAGATCCCAGACTAGCAGTCATCATGTCACTGAAGGCTTATCCTCTAAAGCAACCTTTCCCAACATGTGGTTTTCTAAACATGTGGACTTCATCTGCAGAATTCTCCAGTTGGCACAGTTATTTTTAAGATGAGAAGGTCAGCAATCCAGTCATCACCAAGGCTGGGGAAATTGCTCCAGAAAGATTTTGGTTCAAATCTTATTTCAGCTATGAACTTGCTACAGTTGCAAGAAAAAGTATGTGAACTCCTTGGGATTACGTGGAGTTTTGCATGAATTGGTCATAAAATGTGCTCTGAACGTCATCTAAGTCACAACAATAGAAAAACACAGTCTGCTTAAAATAATACTACACAAACATTAGATGTTGCCATGGTTTAATTGAACATAACATGTAAACATTCACAGTGCAGGGAGGAAAAAGTATGTGAACCTTTGGACTTAATAACTGGTTGACCCTCCTTTGGCAGCAATAACCTCAACCAAACGTTTCCTGTAGTTGCAGATC